>OZ038493.1:20764127-20791627 GCA_964036315.1 Acanthosepion esculentum | reverse complement strand
TAGAGGAACCTGTGATCAGATTTAACGTTCTTTAACATTCTTATGTTCGTATAAGAGTATCCTTTTCTGGACATAAACTCTCTAAAACTTGCCCTTTCGTCTATCCTATTGCTCATTATTGAGGATGGTTTTTATTTGTTATTTTTAAGTGAATGTTTATATATTTTTAATGTTTCTAATGTGAGGAGATTTTTATTTTGGTTTCAAGCCTGGTCAACACATTGTGGGCGTGTCCATAGTTGATGCTATTGAGGGTTGGATTTTTTTTTATTATTAATGCTTCCATTATATTTAATCTTTTTTTTTTTTTACATGTCAATGAGGCTATTATCCTTGTATTTTCTAAAAGTATGGAGTTTGGTAGATTTCCGTTTGTGTTAAAATGAGTCCCAGCTGTGTAGGAATCGTTTATTAAATTGCATGATTCGGCAGCCAACAAGAAAAATTAACACTGCAACATTCAGAAAAATACTTGAGTTACGGCAAATAAAAACAGCGAAAAATTACATCAAACATTTAAACAACGAAATCTAGTTTAGATATATTCCTCATCATGACTGGCATTACATCAAACTCTTATTATCGGATCTGGTATTCTTATTATATTATGTTTAGGCTCTGTCGATTTTGCCATTGATCCCTTAGTTTATTTTCTATTTTAAGCTTTTTACTATTTGTATATATATATATATATACGGCAAAGAAATCATTTTTTTAAATAATTATAATATATATATATATATATATATATATATATATATATATATATATATATATATATATATATATATATATATATGTTACAATGAATCATTCATACAAAAAGTAGATTAGTAAAGTTAATGATACAAAAATGGCGAAATCATTTCGCAAACGAAATTTTAAAGGTGCATTAACCTAAAATTCACTCGATGAAGGTTATGATCCTTGTCTTTATTAACTATAAGCTGTATAAGGTCTTTTTTAATATGCAAGTACTTTCAGCTGTATCGAGTGATTTGTAGTTTATATATATATATATGCCATCATCCACAGATAGACCGTTTCGCTGTATCATAGCTCATCAGTGTGGCTAGACGTTTGATCGCTTCAGATCGGGACCGAAACCCCCGACCATTCGGAGATTCTAACTTCTAGGCCATCGACAAGCCGCAGAAATTTTGCGTATTTATTTTTCATAAACACGCTAGTCACTTAGAGAACTCAATCGGCTTGGAGTGTCTTGCATTATCAGCAGTAATAGTGACTGTTTACAAATCCGCTCTTTACTCCCTACAGTGCTCTTATCGAGGGCTAATATCGTTTATATAAGATAAAAGCTAATATAAGACCAAACATATATATATATATATATATATATATATATATATATATATATATATATATATATATATATATATATATATATAGTTAAGCAATGAAAAGTTTGATAAACCGTATTGTTAATCCCAAGGAGGATGTAATCAAGAGATCTCAATGCCAAATCAGAGCAATTAATTGATTTTTAATTGATTTTAATTAATATTTAATTGATTTTTAATTGATTAATTCAATTTAAATAGAAAACAGACACCCTTAAGGATACTTTCTATTTAAATTGAATTAAGACATATATATATATATATATATATATATATATATATATATATATATATATATATATATATATATATCATCAATTTTATGGGTATGGGTCTGTGACCCTGCCTTTCACACGTTTGCGATCATCAGACAAAGTCATATCCATACAACTGAATATGTTAGCTCTATCCCTGTTAATGAGCGCTTTCAAATAAGTAGTGCGTATATAAAATTATATATATACATATATATATATATATATATATATATATATATATATATATATATATATATACATATATATATACATATATATATACATATATATATATATATATATATATATATATATATACATATATATGTATATATATATGTATATGTATATATATATATATATATATATATATATATATATATATATATATATATATATATATATATATATATGTAGTCTCGGATCTAATGCTTCGGGTGGCACCCAGTTTTGGAGAAGGACTACTCCAAATTCAATGCCGTGGATAATGCCGCGGAATAGCATTCCTTTATCTTTGGCAAGAATGATTGCATCAAATCAAAGTAACTCTATAACAGCCAGAAACACGATAACCCTTCAACGTGTTAAGAAACCAGCATACTAAATGCAGTCAAACGAATTTCTAAAGCACCAGTCCGAGCTTCGCCATTCTTATCCAAAGCTTGACAGATGCTTTCAATAATAACCTCCAATAAATCGTCTGTTGACCTCGAGAAACGAAAGTCATATTGTACGTCTGAAACAAGGCCATGAGATGTGAGATTCTTAACCAATACGCAGTTGACTATAGAAGAAAACAGAATGCATGGTTGTTAACAAATGGACGGGCCCAGTATTCAAATTATAAAGCGTAGATATCAATCTCATCGAAGTGCAAAGAAAAATGAATATCTGGGAAGTGTTCTGACAGAAGACGGGAAATGCGACGCTAAAATCCAAACGTACATTGGGATAGCCAAAGGTACCTTCAAATAATAAGCGTTTCGTGTGTGATTATGGTGTTTGTTGTTGTGTCTGAATGAGTGTATGTTTGAGTGAATGCTTGGGATGAATGAATTTTTTATATTATTGAAGTCCCGCATTGATTTCCTCCATTTAACTGATGTCTCTGTCATATTTAGGGATTATGACGGGTTTTAATATTAACATTATTTTGTTTAGTTTCTTCTAAATAGTTTTTTTTCTTATTGGAAATATACACTGGGACTAGTTTTTAAATTTTATTCCCCTCCCTCCCCCAGACAATTAATTGTACATATAGGGACATGCTAGGACTTCATGGAGTTTCTGAGGCATTATGGTGGATGAGGTAAGAATGTTATGTAAGAATCCGTTGTAAGTGAACGGTAACGTCGTAAATTCTTGCCTATGCACGGGAGAGTTCAATCTGTGCCCAGCGGCTTCACTTTGCTTACTTTAGCTCCACTACCATTGCATCAGTCGCGATAATTTTTGATCAGACCTCGTATATGAGAAGAGATAATCACTATCAGTAAAAATCAAAACGATTTTTTGGGGAATTAAGTATAAGTGTCGTTATTAACTCGTTGAATACAATATACACAAAATAAACAGGATTTTGCCTTCCAGCGCGTTTGCTCTTGAACAATCCAGTTGACAAGGACAGTTATTGACATCTTTAAGCTACGCCATTTTACAAAATGGCGCTTGGGTTCTGGAGGAATTACAAATACGTGCAGACTGTATAACTTAAAGTATTCGTAGATTCTGAACATTGAATGATATTTAAAGTGCTCTTCGAAAGTTAAGCTTTGAACGTTCCATACACACGGCCGTAACAATATGCCAGCGTTTTAAGAATATTCTCCCTATCGAATTCCTGTAAGGGGAGATCATTCGTGACGAGGAGAAGTTAATTCTAAGAAATGAGATGGGAGTTATGCACAGTGAAAAATTTTATTGATATTTTTAAGGCTTATCAACCTTTTTGCAGGTTATTTAAAGCCAGAAAATGTGTGTAGATTATAGAATATTTTGGAAATAATAATAATAATACAAATTCTGCTAATTAATTCATATCTGAGAGGAGAAGAAGTTGATTCATAACTTCAGCAATCATATTTGCGCGAAAGTGGATATAACGAACCCGAATTGAAACTTGACTCTCAAATACCAAGCCGCTACCCATTATACCACCCGCCAACCAAAGCTTAATGCGCTTGGTATTCCCAAGCGGTCACCCATCTAGGTACTGACCAGGTTCGACGTTGCTTAACTTCACTGATTGTATGGGAACCGATGTTTCAACGTGATATGGCCTTTAGCCATGTCGCAGGAATAAAAAGATAACAGATGCAGTAAGAAGTAAGAAATAGAGGGATTTGGCAGAGAATATTACAGCCAAGGTAGTCATGGAAGGATTTCGAAGAGGCTTTATTTTCCAGACAAAGAACTCGAAACCGTCGTTGCTGCTTATGACAATAGATATGGAAAGAATTCGTGTCTAAATTTCAGGGATGAGAAGTTATCATTATTTACTTTATTCCACATCTTTGTTGTTTTTATTATAACGTTTCGGCCGTTGTGACTTCCATTCTTCCTCAGGTGTATATTGATCTGGGTAACCTACAAGTAATTTCGAACTGACCCCTGTTTTTATTCTACGGGATTAGAATGTTCCCGTTCCACTGCTCATGTCTACGGACATCGTCTACTTCTTATTTTTATTCAATACTCTTCAGTTATTGCTCACACTTCCCGACCCAGGGATTGAACTCACAACCATTATGTCACCAAATTAACAAACCAACAGTTTAACCCACTAGGCCATTACCCCGTAGTACTGGAGTCACTTAGACACCTGAAGAAGGCCGGAAGGCACGGCAGCCTTAACGTTGTGATAAAAACAATAAAGAGGGAGACAATAGTCCGAATATAAATAATAAGTAATCGGCAAAATTGTTTGTTTTTTTTCTTTCTTCATTAAAAAAATGTCTTCCGTTTATTAAATGTTCTGTTTTTCGAAAACGAGGGTACTGAGAAATATTAAATACTGCTATTTTTTTCTCACAGTAAATTATTTACAATGAAACCTTCCAGTAAAACAAATTATTTTTGATTGGAAAAGAATTTTCTTTTTATTCTTTTGAATTTTTTTTATATTTAATTCTTCTGGAATTTTTTTTTTTTACTTAATAATTCTTTTATTTATAATTTTTATGGAATAATTCTTTTCTCTTATTTATTATATTGCTGCCACATAAGAAAGAAAATTAGTTAACAATTCCCCATTCAGAAAGTGCAAAAAATAATATTACGTCTCGTGCTACTAAATTTCTTCGCCCACACGACTAGTGTCGTTATTAACTCGTTGAATACAATATACACAAAATAAACAGGATTTTGCCTTCCAGCGCGTTTGCTCTTGAACAATCGAGTTGACAGGCACAGTTTTTGACATCTTTAAGCTACGCCATTTTACAAAATGGCGCTTGGGTTCTGGAGGAATTACAAATACGTGCAGACTGTATAACTTAAAGAATTCGTAGATTCTGCACATTGAATGATAGTTAAAGTGCTATTTGCGGTGTAATATTCATATAGTACGGTAGAAGTGAATGAGGACCAACGCGTATGGACAGTAGAGTCGTGTGTGTATGAGCTAATGCGAATGTTACATTTCTTTAATTAACTTGTTTAAGAAAAAAAATGAATGATTATCCAGTATTTTTTGTGATGATGAATGAGAGGTGAACTGAAATAAAAAAAATGATAATAAAAGAATAAATATAGAAAAATAGTAATTGTCGTATTTATGGTGGCGCGAACTTTGCGGAAGAATGAAGGTGACTGAGAGAATGGTAAAGATAAACACGGAGTGAGAATAAATAATAAAAGAAGAAGAAGAAGAAGAAGAAGAAGAAGAAGAAGAGAGATGAAATCAAGACTTAAGCATTGGAAGAAGAAGAAAAAGAAGAAGAAGAAGAAGAAGAAGAAGAAGAAGAAGAAGAAGAAGATTAAAAAAGAATGAAAGAGAAAAAGACAACGAAAAAGATGAAGAGGCTGAAGATGATGATGATGAAGAAGATTAAAACAAAATAAATTATAAAAGTCAAAGAAGACAACAGCGAAGAAGAAGAAGAAGAAGAAGAAGAAGAAAAAGATAAAGAACGAGATGATTAAAAAATCTAAATGAAGTAACAATAAATAATAAAAGACAAAGAAGAAGAAGAAGAAGAAGAAGAAGAATAAGGAGAAGAAGAAGAAGAAGAAGAAGAAGAAGAAGAAGAAGAAGAAGATGAAGAAGACCTCAAGACTTAAGAATTAGAAGAAGATTAAAAAAGAATAAATAATAAAAGACAAAGAAGAGGAAGAAGAAGCCAGAGATGAATAAGAAGAGGAAGACAAAGATTAAAAAGGAATAAATAATAAAAGAGAAAAAGAAGACGACAAAGATGATGATGATGATGATGATGAAGGCGAGGAATAATTATACGTGATGAGAATACATAATAAAATACGAGAATCCGATTGCAACAACGAAGAAAACGAAGTAGTACTAGTAGTAGTATTAGTAGTAGTAGTAGTAGCAGTAGTAGCACTAATAGTAATAGAAAGTAAGGCAGTGAATGTTAGACAATATATTCACTGTGAATATGTTGTCTAACATTCACTGCCTTACTTTCTCCCCCTGTCTTTGAAATCCGTTCGTTCATATTCCTCTCTGTGTTTTAACTCCCAGTAATCTTGCTTCTTTGTGGCTTTATTGCCTTGCTTGGGTGAAACGATTATAAAAAATAACTTTAAAAATTAGAAAAGGAACTAGAGACGAATTAACATGGAACTGTTTGCACATGTTGTTTTTTATGAAAGTATTATAACAATTCAAGATCAGGATATTAGTCCAAATAGGAAACATGTTCACAAAGAAGCGACATCACCAGTTTGAAGAATATGAATTTTGAATTAAAGTATTATACATATTGTGAATGAGTGTCCAAGTTGTGCTCAGAATTAGTAAAAAAAAAAGAAAAAAAGGAAAATGGGAGAGACATTATCAAAATCTTTGGAAATTGTCTGTGAAGTGGCGTTTTCAGCAAGAGCAGGAATGGTACAAATATAAAATTGAGAAAGTATCTAAGTAAAATGCAAGATTGCTTTGGGTCTTTCATAAAAAACGGATAATAATCTGGCGCACAACAAACCATTGATATTGGTGGATGATAAAATATAAAAAAATGATTGATCCATCGTTTCCTTTTGATACAACGATAGGGCAAAAGGAAGATCAACTAAACATCAATAACCCATTGAGATTTCAACTCGCAAGGCTTTGTAAGTTAAAGAAGTTCTCAATCATACCAGCTGCTGGCGGTGCACATATTAAGTTGACTGACAGAAAAGAAACTTAGATAAAGAAAATTGACATGGATTTCCCTATGGAACAGTTACAGAAAGAAAATCTTTCAGAAAGGGAAGAAGAATAATCCGGTAGTAATGAACACTTCGAGTTAGAGGAAAACTGCATACCTGCTGGATATGATCCGTTATGCACGCGTTAATTACCAGAAATATTAATTGAGAAACTACTACTATTACTGTTAATACTACTAATAATAATTATAATAAAAATTATCATTTTCTTTCTCTCTTCGACGTTGTTAAAGAAAAATTTCACCATCTTTATGCTTAAAGAAAAGAACGCATGGCAAATTAATTCCTGTCTCTTGGGTCTTCGACGATGATTTTTAAAATAATGACCGCGTTCATACTGCGATGGGTATGAGAATAAAAAATGAGAAATACTAAAAAATGGGATTTTTGATAACGCAGACGACACGTCTGGTTGATGAGTGTGTGTTGATGATGTTGACTGTGAGATTTAATCAGCATAAAGAGGCGGAAAGATTTGTTGAAAAATCCTACTTTTTAATGAACTTTACAATAGCAGCTAGAAACGAGAATTACTCCCATTTGAGAAGCAAGTTTGAACAGACTTCCGAACGCGAGTTATTGAATAAGAATATTCCACAGAAGTAGAAAGGTGAAAAAGGAAAGCAGAATTGGAGACGAAGAGAAAAGACTTGCAAAAAAATTAAACGAATCAAAATACGAAAATAAATATAAACGGAAAGAAAGACGGTATAGTTACAAAATACGAAAATAAATATAAACGGTTCAGAAAGACGGTATAGTTACAAAATACGAAAATAAATATAAACGGAAAAGAAAGACGGTATAATTACAAAATACGAAAATAAATATAAACGGAAAAGAAAGACGGTATAGTTACACAATACCAAAATAAATATAAACGGAAAAGAAAGACGGTATAGTTACAAAATACGAAAATAAATATAAACAGAAAAGAAAGTCGGAACAGTTACAAAATACGAAAATAAATATAAACGGTTAAGAAAGACGGTATAGTTACAAAATACGAAAATAAATATAAACGGAAAAGAAATTCGGTACAGTTACAAAATACGAAAATAAATATAAACGTTTAAGAAAGACGGTACAGTTACAAAATACGAAAATAAATATAAACTGAAAAGAAAGACGGTATAATTACAAAATACGAAAATAAATATAAACGGAAAAGAAAGTCGGTACAGTTCCAAAATACGAAAATAAATATGAACGGAAAAGAAAGACGGTATTGTTACAAAATACGAAAATAAATATAAACGGAAAAGAAAGACGGTATAATTACAAAATACGAAAATAAATATAAACAGAAAAGAAAGTCGGAACAGTTACAAAATACGAAAATAAATATAAACGGAAAAGAAAGACGGTATAGTTACAAAATACGAAAATAAATATAAACGGAAAAGAAAGACGGTATAATTACAAAATACGAAAATAAATATAAACAGAAAAGAAAGTCGGAACAGTTACAAAATCCGAAAATAAATATAAACGGAAAAGAAAGACGGTATAGTTACAAAATATGAAAATAAATATAAACGGAAAAGAAAGTCGGTATAATTACAAAATACGAAAATAAATATAAACGGAAAAGAAAGACGGTATAATTACAAAATACGAAAATAAATATAAACGGAAAAGAAAGACGGTATAGTTACACAATACCAAAATAAATATAAACGGAAAAGAAAGACGGTATAGTTACAAAATACGAAAATAAATATAATCAGAAAAGAATGTCGGTATAGTTACAAAATACGAAAATAAATATAAACGGAAAAGAAAGACGGTAAAGTTACAAAATACGAAAATAAATATAATCGGAAAAGAAAGACGGTATAGTTACAAAATACGAAAATAAATATAAACGGAAAAGAAAGACGGTATAGTTACAAAATACGAAAATAAATATAAACGGAAAAGAAAGTCGGTATAGTTACAAAATACGAAAATATATATAATCAAAAAAGAAAGTTGGTATAGTTACAGAGAAAGAAGGAAGAAAAGAAACTGAAAAGAGACGAAACAGCGAAACAGCGAAACAAAAAGAAAAATGCGCTTCTAAAAATTTTCAATGATAAATTGGTGTGAATAAGTCCTCCTGCATCAAACATTACGAGACAAATAAATATTAAAAAGAAATTATGAGATAAAGAACCAAAAAATAGAAATATTTTTTGCAAAGAATGTTCCTGTTAAGGAAGCCACCAAAAAATTGTAATGAAATTCGAATTGACAGCCGAAAAAATTATTTTTTCTGTTAATGTCAATGTTTTCATTTCAATTTTATCTGGCATTTTCTGTAATTAGAGAATTTGAAGCCCCCCCCCCCCGCCCCAAAAATTATCTTTTCAACTGTTTTCTTTTTGTACACTATTTACATTATTCGGATTGTTGTTCTCATTTTCTTCACCTTTTTTTTACAAAGTTTCGGCCGTTGTATACTCCGGCCTTCTTCAGGTGGTTGGAATTTATTTCGCTCACTGGGATAGACTGTTCTAGTTCCACGTGCCATGTATAATGGATGTCAGTTATCTGTTATCTCCTGCTTAATTCGCTCTCCAAGTTCTCCATCGCCTTAACCAGGTATTGAACTCACACTCTTTGGGTTTTGTCACTGGATCTAATTGACGTCTTTATCCAGTCTCCTTGAGGACATCTGTGTATGAATTTCTGTCTATTATAAACCTAATGTCTTCAGTCAATTTTTACCAGTGCTCATATTGCAATTTTTGTTGTTATTATCGCTTTTCTCTGGCACTCCTTATTACTGGTTCCCATATTGTATTCATTTCTATGGTTGGTCGGCTCAGGAGATTTTTTGGTCTAGCATATGTGGTGATTCCTTAAGTGTACGAATTTTCCAATGGTGTTCTTCGTCTATGATCTCAACCTGATCCCACAGAGGACGGTGATCTCCCTTTTCTCTCCATATGTGGTCAGCTACGCCTGATTTTTCCACGACCGTAAAAGTTGTTAATTTTTATACATGTAGTATTCTGGAGTTTTATCTACATGTGATAGGAAGCTGTTAGGGTAACAGGGGCTGTGTCTTCTGGATAGAACCTGGGTATCTGTTGGCATGTTAAAACAAAGAATTTTAAACTTATTTTTTATAATATAAAAGAATGTGTCGGGAAAATGAAATGTAAATGAGTCAAGTGTTCAATACTAATTTGTTTTCGGATTTGTCATTAACTTATAATCATAATTTTTTTTAAAGTTTGAATCTCTTATACAGAGTCATAAAGGAAAGCGATATGAAAGGACTATTCCCAAAATGAAGACATAATGAGAAAAGTTAAAATCTCATAGACACAGTAGTAAAGGAAAGCGAGAAGAAAAGACTATTAACTGTAAGAAGGCATAATAAGAACGGTATAATTATCTTAGACAGAGTAGTACGGTTTTGTTTGGTTTGGTTTGGTTTGGTTTGTTTTACGATATATCAACCTCAGTGTTATTCAATGCCGACAAAATCTTTATTGCTGGTAATATTTTTTCAAAGAAAGTATTGCTGGTAATACTTTTTCCTTTACAGATATATTACTGGTAATATTTTTTCTTCAAAAATGTATTGCTGGTAATATTTTTTTCTTCAAAAATGTATTGCTGGTAATATTTTTTTCTTCAAAAATGTATTGCTGGTAATATTTTTTTCTTCAAAAATGTATATTGCTGGTAATATTTTTTTCTTCAAAAATGTATTGCTGTTTATATTTTATTCTTCAAAAATGTATTGCAGGTAATATTTTTTCTTCCAAGATGTATTGCTGGTAATATTTTTTTCTTCAAAAATATATTGCTGGTAATATTTTTTTCTTCAAAAATGTATTGCTGGTAATATTTTTTTCTTCAAAAATGTATTGCTGGTAATATTTTTTTCTTCAAAAATGTATTGCTGGTAATATTTTTTCTTCAAAAATGTATTGCTGGTAATATTTTTTTCTTCAAAAATGTATTGCTGGTAATATTTTTTTCTTCAAAAATGTATTGCTGGTAATATTTTTTTCTTCAAAAATGTATTGCTGGTAATATTTTTTTCTTCAAAAATGTATTGCTGGTAATATTTTTTTCTTCAAAAATGTATTGCTGGTAATATTTTTTCTTCAAAAATGTATTGCTGGTAATATTTTTTTCTTCAAAAATATATTGCTGGTAATATTTTTCCAAAAATTCATTGCTGGTAATAATGTATTGCTGGTAATAATTATTTACAAAAATGTATTGCTGATAACAGTTTTTCTTCAAAAATATATTGCTGGTAATAATTTTATCCTCAAAAAGTTTATTTCTGGTATTAAAACAAATTTTTACACTTTCATATTGTTCTGGCCCCAGTTTGGGAGTTAACTATTTGCCCATAGTTGGGACACTAACAGGTGCTACCACCCTGGGTCTGGTGGACCTGGGAAAATCAGCAATTAAAAGGCCTCGCTGTTGGATGTAGTTTATCGTCTTACGCAGGATGGACAGAGTAGTAAAGGAAAGCTAGAAGAAAGAACAATTAACTGTAAGGAGACCTAATGAGACTCAACAGAAATTCGATATTTAGCTGCCCGATATCTCGTTCTCGTTTCACTTCACCATACGCACCGAAGAGTAGGAAGGAAGCCTGGAGAATTATATGCGTGAAAAAAGTTAATTATTTTTCCTCAGATTCCACTCTTTTAACACCGTTAATATGTTAAATAGAATTAGAATTTTAAATAAAATATGTTTTTATTACTAATAAATCAACATATTAATTGTAATTATTTTGCAATGTGAGATTTATTTTCCCAAAAATTAATATACGTGTTTTGTTTTTTTTAGTTTCGTTTTTTTTTGGGGGGGGGTCTTTTTCCGTGGAGATGGATGCTTCCATAAAACGTAACCGTTGAGAAAAAAAATGAATGGTTTGTTGGTTTAATAAGAGAATGGGAAGTGAACGAAATGAGAAATTGAATTCTTAGTGTCTGTGGATGTCTGAACCTGGCGCCGGACTAGAGAAAAAAAGAAAAAAGAAAGAACGGATTTAAAATATTGTTTTTTTTTTCCCCCTTCAATTAATTAATGCACTACAACGTTTGAAAACTTGTAAATCTGCAGTGATCGAAAATTAGCAACAAGAAAATCACAAGCGTTTGGAAAATAAAGAGTGACGAGGTGGAAAGTGTAGAACAAAGAATACAGATTTCAAAGTTGTTCTCTCCTAGAATTGCCGCTTTATTACTACCTAGGATTTCATGATTTCTCTAAAAACTTCCAAGAGTCTTAAAGAACCGGCAATTTTCTTGAAGTATAGTTATTATTATTATTGTTTTATTTCCTGTGCTTTCTGGTGTGTACTCATTTCTTTCCGGGTCCCGACCAGAGACCTAAGGTCAGAAATGACAACATGATATTTTCCACTGAGCAATTAAAAAAAACATATTTTACATAGATAAAGACCTTCGTAAGGTGTCGCTTGTGCTCGTGAGAACAATGTTTTGTATTTTTTAAAGGCATGGGCTTCCAGGAATCCCTTCAATAAGTCTACTGGATTTTTTTTCCAATCAATCAGAGGGCTCCAAACTACAACAGGAATTGTTGATCTTCTCATATGCCAGATTTTTTTTTAGATTCAGATTTGAAGGTCATTGTATTTTGATAGCTTTTTGGAGATCTTCAAAGATACATTTCAGTCTGAAGGGACTACCATATTAATATGGAGGCAATTGTTTTGTTTGCGGTCTTTAATTACGATGTCAGAGCGATTAGGTTTTGTTGTTCTTTCTGCGTGTATTGTGTAGTCCCGTAAAATTCTTACAGGCCCTATCTCCGTAACCGGTTCTGCGTGGTGTTCATACCAATTTCTTTCAGTTTTCTTTCCGTAGAAGTTGCAGATTTTCCAGTGCAGATATTGGCCCATTCCGTCATGCTGTGTTTTTTTTTTATTCAGTGGGGGCCAATACCGTGTAACCTGATACAAGATGGCCAATTCTTTCTGGATATTTATCGCATAATCTGCATTTTCGGCTAACAGAATTTTGAAACTGTTTTTTACGTCTTTGTTTCTGTTTTAAAAAGCTAAAAATGAACAACCGGTTTCGTCCCAGGACTAATCAAGTTTATTTTCTGGGATATAAAAAATATAACGAATGGAAGGAAGAAAAAAATGAATTTCAAGAACACTAGAGTCCAATAACATTCAGACCCAGTAAGCATTCCCTCTGTTTACAAAGGGAAGGCCCAGAGGATCTGATATACAAGGACTCTAGAACCTTGAGGTGAAATGTAGAGTGGGACCTAGATAAAATCGAAAAACGGTCAGCACTAAAATCAACCACATAATTCTTGCTATTTATTATCTGCTCAGCAATAGCAGAGCCAGAAGTATTGGTTAGTTGGATCTTCCTGGCAGCCGGATTCAAAATCCTGGGGGTATAAGTGTTTTTTTATTCTCAAATAACGTCCTCCCTATGTAGTCGAGTCTACAACTACACTTATATTAATAAATCACTGAATTAACATTTACGAATAAAAGCGAAAACAGGAGGAGTAATACCCGAACATTAGCCGAAATATGACAGCTATTGATAATACGTGAAATTCGTCGTTATTAATTTTAACCCATCAGAAATATTTTCAGCAAAAATGGCGACATAATAATTACGAAATAACTACATAAATATTAAAAAAGAACACCTCCAGAATATTTATAAACCAATAACATGCAATAAAGTGTTTATATCTCAAAACACACCAATTAAACTGTACAAGACAAAACCATAGAATGCAAATTAGAAAGGTTGTTTTATTAGCCATTATGATTCAAGTTAGTATTATGCAGGGGCCCCCCTCTAACAAGTAACTCAATGGTGTATCGTTTCAACAAATGGTCAGAAAATATATAAATAGATATACATGAACAGGGTGATTTTTATATCTATATATATATATATATATATATAGATAGATAGATAGATAGATAGATGGATAGATAATATAGATAATATTAGTGGTTAATACACACACACACACACACACACACACACACACACATATATATATATATATATATATATATATATATATATATATATATAATCTGTCTGTGGATGACAAAAATATTGGCTCCTGAAAAATTAATTTCGGTTGAGCTCTTTATTTTGAGGTGTGAGTTTGTAAACAGTGACTATTTAAGCTAATATGCATGACTCTTCAGCAGAATTGAGTCACTGTCAGTCACTGTGTGTTTATCTAAAATCTAAAAATAAACACGCCAAAATTCACCTTCATCCCTGCCGTACGCCGACGGTTTAGTGGTAGAAGTTCCGACTGACGCCAATTCAGTCGGGTTTCGATCCTAGCTAGAGTCACACTGGTGAAACAGCGAAACAGTCTGTCTGTGGATGACAAAAATATATATATATATTTAAGTAATTCATCGAGTCTAGAAGAAACCTCAAAAGAATGCAGAAAGCACTGGACGGCCGTTTCGTCCAATATTTGGAATTCATCAGCAGTGCGCATCCACTACCGAGAATTGAAACCGTGACAGTTAGGTTGTCAAGCATACACCATACCAACTGTTCCAACTGCCTCACCAACCGCTCACTCTAGTCCTATGGTTAAAGAGAATCTCAGTAGAGTTCCACCACGGAATATGTGAGCGAGCGGCGCTATATTGAGTCTCATTTGCTACCGTTTCGTCACCGAAATTTTTTTTTAAATCAGAAAATATAATTCCGGGTATAAAAAATAAAACTTACTGAGAGTGTATGCACGAGAGTGGGGGGACGAATGTGATGGTAAATGAAAGCTCTAGAGACGGGTATATATATTAAAAAGAAGAGAAAAACCACAAGTGTTTTTGGTCGTAATGTGGATTTTTCTTTAAATATATATTATATTTTATTTTCCATAATATTGCTACACAGGTTTCCTGTCTCGCGACTTTCTTCAGGCAAACATGGACATTTCTACATATTATTAAAATGAATTAATTTTCCTCAGGGTTTTCGATGTTAAACATTCTCTTTTTTTTGGGAGGACTTGCTAGTCTTTCTAGTTTTTTCAGGGATTGGTGTCTGCCTTTTTCAAATCTTTGATGAATTTCTAATGGACATTTCGACTTTAACTAAGTTAAAACTTAGTACATATTTTTTCCTTTTTTTTAATAGCGTTAGATAGGCTTTCCTATTACCCGGTCCATACACTACCCCCTTCTGTTGAACAGGAGTAAAGGCTCATTACTTGTTTCCTGTTTAGGAAGTGGTTCCCGGCTTTTTTCTTGTCTCAGGCCTTAATAGTGGTTCTGTCATTAAATTCTTTGTGATATGTATGTATGGCAGCAACTTCACTCCATTCTGAGGGTAGCAGGTTGGTAATTTTCTGGTTGCTGGTCCGAGCTGCTAGTTAGGAGCCCAACTATTGCGTAGCACCTTGAGAGGCTGCTCTGATCAACAGTCGGATAATATCGGTGTTCTTGCAGTGACATTTGCTTGTAGGGTGTCCCTGCAAGCCCCTCCGATGGACAACCCCAAGGCCCCTACTATGTTGCAGTCTGCGCCAGTTCCATTCCCGCACATGTTACATAAGACGACCGACTGTTACTACTATCCTAGGGCTTATTTATCAAATTAACGCGCCATGATTATAAGCAATTAAAGCTATAAAATTAAACCAACTCAACAAAAACCGCTTAAACCCCTCAGCCTTTTTTTCTACAACATTCGTGGTATTTGCATCAACTTCTACAGTTTAGAATCTTTGTCCTTCGAAAAGCCTCCTAACATCCTAGCTGTCTTCAAATCTAATCTTAACTCTTCAGTCCCTTCCTCTGATTTTTCGATTCCAGACAAACTTCATCTCTTCAAATGACTTTATACCCGCGAACATCTCCCGCTGACCCGGGAGCTATCTTTTGAATCCCCTGACCATTCTTAGGTGTATCTCCGTTTCTCTCTACGAAACACAGTCAGCTATTTGTCGTTCATCTCATGACTGTTGCATGCTAGATAGTATTTCTGATAATAGAGACAAGGTCATCTGCTTACACCCATTTGCAAATATATTTGTGTTCGGTGACTTTAATACCCACCATGCCAGGTGACTTAAACTCCCCCGTTACTGACCACGCTGTCATCCAAACCCTGAACTACTCAATCCCTCACACAAGTGCTGGACTTCCTCACGAGTTTCCCCAATAACCCACGCTTCTCTTCTAGATCTCTTTTTTTACTTCTGTCCCTGACTAATGTCGTACCATGCAGCTATGCCCTCTTTCCGGGTCCCGCCCAGAGACCTAAGGTTAGAAATCGCATCATGACATTTTCCAGTGATCAATTAAAAAACACACACGCATATTTTACATAGATAAAACCCTGTGTAAGGTGTCGGCTGTACTCGTGAGAACAAGTTCTTTGGATTTCTTTAAGGTATGGGCTTCCAGGAATCCAATCAATATGACTTACTAGAATTTTTTCCAATCAATCCGAGGGCTCCAACTGCAACAGGGATTGTTGATGTTCCTATGTGCCACATTTCTGAGATTTCGATTTCAAGGTCCTTACTTATTATTATTATTATTATTATTATTATTATTATTATTATTATTATTTCCTTTGATTTCTGGTGTATATTCATTTCTTTCCGGGTCCCAACCAGAGACCTAAGGTTAAAAATGGCATCATGATATTTTCCACTGACCAATTAAAACACACATACACATATTTTACATAGATAAATCCTTTCATAATGTGTCGGCTGTGCTCGTGAGAACCATTTTCTTTTTGTATTTCTTTAAGGTATGGGCTTCCAGGAATCTCGTCAATTAGTCTACTGGAATTTTTTCCAATCAATCTGAGGGCTCCAATTACAACAGTGATTGTTGATGTTCTTATGTGCCACATTTTTGCGATCCTTAATTCTTATTCTTATTCTTATTCTTATTCTTATTATTATTATTATTGTTGTTGTTGTTGTTGTTTTTGTTATTATTATGATTATTATTATTATTATTATTATTATTATTATTATTTTATTATTATTATTATTATTATTATTTCTATAAACATTTTCACACGTTTTTTGTTAGCAATATTTGATGCCGTGAAAACCGTCTTGTCTCCACTTCATCCTCTTCTTTTCATTTAAGAACCATCTTGCTTTCCACAAGTAGTCACAAAAGTCCTCGAGGAAGCCAATCTTTTTTATTATTTTCGCATCATCATTATTATTATTTTTCTTGTCATTATTATTATTATTATTATTATTATTATTATTATTATTATTATTATGTTAATCGAGTGAAATGAGTCACTTGAAATCCGTCTCATCTTCAAATTTTCTGAATAGTTTATGTTCTTTGCCAAAAAAAGTTTTTAAATTTTAATTTATTTTTGTTTATTTGTGATTTGTTCACCGCAAAATGTCACAATGACTTTGACTGGATGTTCTACTAAATTCCAAAGTGCGAGATTATTTTATTTTTTAAATATATCCGAAAAAATCAGCTCCGGGTGTTGTTTTTTTTTTTTGTTTTTTTTACAATTTATTTGTGTGGAACAGAGTCATATTGTTTTCACTTACGATTTCTTTTCCCTTATCCTGATAACCATTGAACAAGATATGAACTCCTTAGCATCCGCGCGCAGTTTGCATTAAAATCTTCCAGAAGACTTACATTTAGGTGTAATTGTAGATGATTCATTAGAATCTGGTTTGATAAATTTGATAGTTATCGACAGTAAAAGTTTGGATTCAGAATTCATGGTCATCAGTAAAAGGATGAGCCCGAAATGTGATTTGCAGATCGGGAATACTCTAATCAAAGAGACGCGGAAGCTCAAATATCTGGAAAGCGTTTTGACAGAGGACGGCAAGTGCGACACTGAGATCAGTAGACATATTGGAATGACCAAGAACGCATTTCAAAAGCTGGGCAGAGTATTGCAAAACAGGAGGATTTCTTTGGTAACAAAGGAAAGAATACTGAGCTGTTACGTAACATCTGACCTTCTTTACGGCAGCGAGTTTTGTACGATTTCCTCAAAGATGAAGAATAGGGACGACGGTTATGTGATGGTACAGAAGGATGCTGAGGATATCATGGACCGAGGGTGTGAGCAACGATGAGGTCTTTGAGAGGATGTAAACTAGGAGGAGGCTTATACTTAACATCAGGAAGTGTCAGCTGAAGTTTCTGGGACACATAATAAGAAAGGAGGGCCTGGGGAATCAGATACTCACGGGTCGAATAGATGGAAAGAGAAACAAGTGAAAAAACCATGACATACCTAGCGCGCTTAAGCAAGTGGTTGACAGAACGGGGTCTCTGAGAGGTAGTAGAGTGCTGCAAGGGATAGAGGGAAGTGGAGATCCATGACCGCCTACGTCGTGAAAGGACATGGCACATAAAAAGAAAGAATGAATTACCACCTAGCGAGGATTAGGAAAAGTCCCCTAGCAGAGATTATCGGGTAATCCTACATACTACAAACATCAACGAGAACTTCTCTTTCTTTGGAAATGCACGATGCTCTCTACGATGGAATTGTGAGTTTGGCTGACAAAGGGCTGAAGAGAACAGAATAAATAGTCTACATGTCGTTCAGCAATGTTTATGTTAAGATTAAAGATATATTGGCTTTAATTTAATTTACATCAACCGAATAAACTTTTTGACCACGCAACCTGTTGGCTTCAATCCGATGAAATGATCGCTAGAAATATCACCTGTCCAGATTTTTAGACAAATCGTACAGAAGAATTCTGGGATTTCTTCCTAACCAATGATATAGATCACTTCTCTGTTTCGTCAGCCATATTTTTGTTCTTGCTTATCTTGAAGTCAGAACGCTATAACCACTTGACTGTATCCCTTTTGCATGTGGGCACCGTTCTTATATTGTGAACTTGTTGCGTTATTTCTGTTGCTTTGTCTGATTTTGTCTTGCATATACACTACAGTTCAAAATTCTGAAGCCATCCCTAGAATTAGCATGGGATGAAATTGACGGAAGAGAGAAAAAAAAATGAAAAAGAGCTCTTAAAGTTATTGAAAAAAGAATGGAATCAATTATCAAACTTAAACTTTGAGAAATTTTTGCAACGAATTCCCAAAATTTGTGCTGCAGTAATCAAGGCTAAAGGAGGATATTTTGGCGAGAGGAAAATTTAATACATTTTTTTTCTTATTGTCATAATAAAATTTCTAATAAAAATCATGTTTCCCTTTTTTAACCATGTATAATTATTTTGTCTTAATTAAACAACTACTTGTGGGGCCAATTTAAAAAAATTACCAGGGGTCTCCTCAAACTTTTGAATGGTAGTGTATATGTAATATTTATTAAGTGTCTTTTCTCATTGATACATTTGTTAATTCCGTCTGTTCCTAAAGCATTTGCATTTTTTCCTCAATATGAGCAGATAGATTTGCCTTATGACCAGTTCACGATGCCCAACTCATCATGGTCTTGTGAAAAGGAGTAAAGGTTTATCTCTTCAGTATCTGTTTATATTTCTGAGATGAGGTATTATGTACACTATTTACATTATCCGGACTATTGTCCTCATTTTAGTTGCCATATTTATCACAACGTTTCGGCCGTTGTACGCTCCGGCCTTCTTACGTATGTGTCTATATTTCTGAGATGAGGTACAATGTACATTATTTACATTATTCGGACTATTGTCCTCATCTTTGTCGCCATATTTATACGCTCCAGCCTTCTTCAGGTGGTTGGAATTTATTTCGTTCACTGGGGTAAACTGTTCTAGTGCCACGTGCCATCTTTAATGGATGTCGGTTATCAATTATCTCCTATCAATTCCCCTATCCAAGTTCTCCACTGCCTTAACTGGGTATTGAACTCACACTCTTTGGGTCCTGTCACTGGATCTAACTAACGCCTTTATCCTCTGTGCCATGAGGACATCTGTGTATGGATTTCTGTGTATTTCTGTGTATTATAAACCTGTCTTTACAAACTTTGTACTTTTTACCAGTGCTCATATTGCAATTTTTTGCTGTTTTCTCACATGTTTTTACCAGAGCTCATATTGCAATTTCTGTTGTTATTATCGTTTTTCTCTGGTACTTCTTATTACTCGTTTCCATATTGTATTCATTTCTATGCTTGGTCGGCTCAGGAGATTTTTGTGGCCTAGCATATGTCCTGATTCCTTATGTTTACGAATTTTCCCATGGTGTTCTTTGTCTATGATCTCAATCTGATCCCACAGAGGGCCGAAACGTTGTAAAATACATGGCGACAAAGATGACGACAATAGTCCGAATAATGTATATAGTGTACATAATACTTCAGAAAATATAGACACATAAAATACAGTTATAATCTTAACTTTTCACAATTGATATTCTAATACTTAAGTTGCCACCAAGCCAGGTAACAAAGAAACTATTAACTACTAATTAAGAAAAACAAAATAATGGGTAAGCGAAATCATATAAACAAATATTTACTTTGCAGTTTAAACATTAGGAAAAATAGAATAAAAAACGGAGAACACCTACATCTTCAAATACTAAAGAAAACGAAAGAATATAAAAAATAATATCCTGTCTCTCTGGAAATAACATTGTTACATTACTCACACTTTTGGAGTCCTGTCACTGGATCTAACCTACGCATTTATCCACTGTGCCATGTGTCCTTGAAGGAGCGTACAACGGCCGAAACTTTGTGATAAATATGTGTTGTGGATTCCGGGATGAAATCCGGTATCAAATAATAACAAACGCCAAGAATGAATATAGGAAAATAAATGTATTAACGTTATAATACAAACTGGTAATACAGGATAGTAGTTTCAGGAATGCGGGTTAGTAGACAAATATATATAAAGTTTTTGGTATCGCCGTATCGCTGTATGACTTCTTACTGAGTCTATGTGACTGTTGTAAAACATGTTTAATGTAGTTTGAATGTAGAAATCCAACGTAGTAAGTAATTTGTTCAATGAAACAGCACCAATATCTAGTAGCAACTATTCAGGAATTCTTAACGTTTTCCATATCACAGGTTGGCAGTGGATATTCGGAGAGAGTACGAAAGCGTAGTTCTTAAAGTCTGACAGGTTAGCAGTAGATATTCCGACAATAAAAAAACAAAATGGCCGACTTTATACACATCAGATCGAATATTTCAAGTCTTCTGATTGGTTAACATTCTATGGACTATAAAAGGAGTCAGCTCATTTTGGTTGGCTCACTAGTTATATTACGTACACAAAATAACTTAATACCCCCCCCTTTTGGGTACATTATGGAATCTTTTTTCAAAATATTAGTAAAGTCAATATTTATATGGAACAAATACTTTAGTATTAATAAATGGAATTTTTTCTATTTTTATTTATTTATTTATTTATTTTTTAGCATTCATCAAATAATTTTTTTTTCTCTTCTTAATATTCATAAAAAAATTTTTTTTTAATGAAAAATTTATATCCACAAAAATTAGTTATATCATTTGTTCACTGTTAAGTACTTTAGGTTAATAAACATTAACAACAATATTATAAATTTAGGTTGTGATCACAACAAAAAAGGTAGGAAAAGTTGTTATTTTACCCATAGCTGGGACCCATTAAAACAGACACTATCACTCCGGGTCAGTGTGATTCTGAGAGTTATTCAGGAGGAGGATTGGACTAAAAGTAGGATTATTCATGTTTATACCCCACTATAGGACAATAACTAATGGGTGCAGTTTTTCGTCCTACCGAGGACTATAAGTCAGTACCAAATATGAGAGGAATGAAAGCCTGTAATTTCAATTTTGTAATTGGCTTCGTAAACAAATCCGTCACGTTATTTTCGTAAACAAATCCGTCACGTTATTTTCCGATTGAAAATATTCAATTTGTTCTGTTTTCTTTTGTACCTGATCTCTAACAAATTGATATTTAATATCAATATGCTTTCATCTTTGATGTATTATTGGATTTTTAGCCAAAGCATTACTGGCCTGATTATCACAGTAAATAGTTATAGGCTCACTTATTAGTGTTTTAAGAAAAATAGCCTCTTGTGTTGCTTGCGACAATGCAACGTATTCTGCTTTGCAGGTCGAAAGTGAAATCATCCTCTGTTTCTTAGATTTCCAGCTAATTATTGGATTATCTTTTGCAAATCTAAAGCAATATCCTGTGATACTCTTACGATCTGGTGAATTTGCCCAATCAGCATCACAAAATCCTTCCAGTTGTAGTGGGTTTTTTGATTGTTGAAATAATAGGTACTGATTCTTAGTTCCCTTTAAATAACGTAATACTTGCTTAGCTCTTGTTAAATGCACAGTCCTTGGTTTATTTAAGTTTTGAGACAACTTAGTAACCGTATAGCAGATGTCTGGCCGTGTTGATGTCATGACGTAAATAAGACTTCCTATCAACATTCTGTATTCTTTTTCACACACCGCTATCTTCATTATTCATAATTGTGTTTAAATCCATTTCACATGGAGTAGTCCGCGTTTTACAATTTCGCATGTCGAATTTTGATAAGAGTTTGTCGATGTATCTGGATTGATTCATTGTAATAGTGTTATCCTTAAATTCGAACTGTATACCAAGAAACCATGATAGTCGACCCGAGTCGGTCATTTTAAACCTTATATTTAAGGAATGTTTAATTTTTAATAGAGTAGCTTTACATTTTGAAGCAATTAACATATCGTCGACCCAAATAATCAGAATTGCTAATATTTCATTATTAAATGTCCTTGTCTACAGGTACGGGTTCACCGGGGAGGGCTCAAATAGATGTTCAATTAAATAGGAATGTAGTAATTTATTCCACGTTCTTCCGCTTTGCTTCAGACCATATAGTGACTTTTTGAGTTTCCATACATAATTGTCACCTTTTTCAAAACCTTCTGTATATTTCATAGTCAATCGGTGCATTCAAATATGCTCTTTTGACATCCATATGGTGTATATCCATGTCATAATGCGCAGCCATTTGCATTAAAATTCTTAATTTTGTCATTTTGTTTGTTGGACAGAATGTTTCTACATAATCTTCCCCTATATCTGCGAAAATCCTTTAGCTACAAAACGAGCCTTATACACTGGAGAACCATCCACCGTTTGCTTTACAGTATAAACCCAACGGCTGCCGATAATATTTTTTATCATCCGAGGCTTTTATCAATTCAAAAGTATCATTTGATACTAAATATTCCATTTCTTTTTGCATGGCGGCTATCCATCGTTTGGAATTATCAGAATTTATGGCTTCTTGATAGTTCTTCGGGATACATTGCACCGAGTAGCAACAGGCAATGTCACAGATATTACATTGGTCCATTCCAAAATAGTCTGGCTTTCTTCTAATTCTGGTCGGATAACGCGGAATTTGTCCCCCCTTCATTGGTTGTATTTTCTTCTAATTCAAGGTTTGCGTCTGATTTTTCCTTGTCTTTATCGTCTGATATAACACCTTCGTCTAATTGTGGATCCTGAACGGGTTTTCTATTTATAGGCCTTATCTCATAATTAGGTCATACTGGCTCGTGTGGGACCAGCTCCTCACAATTAATATTCTTTTCCTCAGGATCCTTTACTTGCTCAAAGGAATCTGTAAATCTGACGCATCATATTTTCCTTATTATTTTACTTTCTTAGAAATATATCATATAGGCCGGACTTGCTTTGTCATGGGCATTAAATATGCTTCGTTCAATTTTGGATCGAGTTTTGCTCTGTGGTTGACATATGTGTAGCAAATCGTACCAAAATATGCATACAACTTACGTTGGGTTTGGTAATACAGGATAGTAGTTCCAGGAATGTGGGGTTAGAAGACAAATATATATATAAAAGAAATATAAAAGATATATACAAGAAAAAAAATGGCCGCCTTTATACACATCGGATCGAATATTTCAAGTCTTCTGATTGGTTAACCTTCTATGGGTGTACTATAAAAGGAGTCAGCTCATTTTGGTTGGCTAACTAGTTATATTACGCACACAAAACTTAACAACTGTGGCTCTTGCCGCTACATTATTCTCCCGACCGTCTCTTACTCTTACTACTACTACTTGACTTAACGTACTAACGATATTTATCCCCCCCAATGAGGTTTGCATGTGACACAAGGCCAGGTTTAACGTGGGTTTTCCGAGCCCGTAAGCTCGGCCAAAAAATGCCCGTAGAACCCGTATAAACGAGATCGGGTTTGTCAACCTCCCCGAACGAGACTCTGTCCTTCGGCGGAGCCTCGTCCGGGTTCCTCTCTGCTCAGAGGCAGAGAGTTCGACCGTCTAGCACTTAACGTACTGATTTTCGGGTATTCAGTGGTAGTAGTATATGTATACCTTGGGTGAGTGGATTTGTGTAAAAAGGGGAGACCCCCCTCAATACCCCCTCCTTAAATCCCTTTTGGGGGGAGTTAGTATTTTTTTCTCTTATGGTCGATAATCAGAGGTTCAGTAAATTTTCTCTTCCTGTTTGACCTTCTAATTTCTGTCTTTTTGTATTTGGTCAATATGTCTTCTGTGGGTAGAATTTTCGCCTTGTACTGTGTACATCACATTTCCTAGTCTGTTAATTGTTGTACCAGGTTCGAATGATCTCTTGAGTACTATAGGTGTATGCCGGTTTTTGTTCTTGTTCGGCAATAACTTATCACACACAGACCGTATTCTGCAGGCAAACGTCATGTTTTTCTTTTCTTTTTTTTTTACTGCTGGTTGGACATTTTCTTTTAATTCAATTCTAGCGGCAAACTAACAAGTTTGCCGCTAGAATTGAATTGAGCTAACAAGCTCGTCCCAACCCGCTCGAAAATACTTCGGGACATTGATTATGTAATTATTCCTTTAACTTTGTCGCTTCTGATGGTTCGCACTTTATCTTCTTACAAAAAGAACTGATAGGTAAATCCCATACGTCGAACTTTTGTATCCAGTCTATGCCCACCAGATTTTCTGTGTCTTTCATTATGAATATCTTGACTTTCTTTAGTTTTTCCGTGGAATTTCACATTTAAGATCACTTCTCCTTCGAATTTTATACGTTTCCCTGTAATTGACTTAGTAATTTTCTGTGTATATATCATGGTCGGTCTATTAAGATTTCTCCATGTATGTAGGTTAATTATCGTTAAATCCACACCTTTGTCTAGTTGTAATTTTATCATTTTATTTAAAATTTCATGTTCCACGTATTTTCTTATGTTAATATTGTCTTCGTCGTACATTCTAGTAGCTTTTTATCTTACTAGTAAATTTTCTGTTCCTACATTGGGATGCCTTCTGGCCCATTTTTCCACACGATAGACATTTTTTATATTTAAAACGACAATCCTTATTCCAGTGTAGTCCTCCACATCGATAACATGCAGATGGGGGGGAGCTTATATTTGCTTTGATTTTTGTCATAATTTGTCCTATACGTTGTACATTTCATTATTATAGAATTTTTGTTTTCTTTCCGGGGAGGGTGAAAATCTTTTTTCATTATTATAGAATTTTTGTTTTCTTTCCGGGGATGGTGAAAAACGTAAACTTTTGTTCAACTTACGTATATGTGCTACTCCTGACTCCTCGATATCCTTCGAGTCTTTCTTTATACTCAGGCATTTTTGGCAGTCTTCTGATAATTTTTGTAGTGTTAATCCAGGCTCATTTTGCAGTTTTGAAAGCATTCTTTTGCGCATTTCACTATCCTTAGATGAGACTAACCCTTGTACAAAAACAAGACACTTGAAATTGTCCGGAGTTAAATCTGCCAACTTGAAGTCCTCGCAATGTTTGTTAACGATTGCGGCGAACATGGAGTAGTCCTCCTTTAAGTCCTTTACATGGTTAAGACATTTCCACCTTTTTATGAAATAGTGACGTTTTTGGACTGAAAAGCTCTGTAAGGCATATAACTGCTTCGTCAAACGTTAACTCATTTGTCTTTTTTGGCAAGATGTAATCCACAAATTTTGTGTATTCTTCAGTTCCTAATTTTCTGAGTAACAGACGTAGCTTCTTTGTTTCTGTCCAGTTTTAACAATCGATGTTGTAGATGTCTTCATAACGTCTGAAATAATCCAAAAATTTTTATCCTTTTCTAGGAAGTAATTTAATGTTTCTATCGTATTCCATACTGCACCTTGAGAAAAGCTTTCTTTTTCCGCTACTTTTAATATTAGTTCCTGGAGTTGCATTTGTCTTTCTTCATTTTCCTTCTGCGTTTGTAGTAATTGCTTTTGCCACTTCTCTTCCATTCTTTCTTGCAGTTGTAATTGCTGTTCATTTTGGTATTTTACAAGTTCTACTAAAATACTTTTAAAATCCTCCATTATAAGAGTCTTACGAAAAACTCGATTTTCCGTATTTTAATCCTCGTAAATCTTTGTCGCCAAGTTGTTGTGGATACTGGCAAAAGACGGCAATTTTTTCTTTTGAGTCTCCGAGAAGTGCAAATTCTTGTCGCCGAAGCTGCTGTGGTGAGAAGGGAGAATTTTTTTCTTTCCGTGTAGGTCCCAATTTCTCGTCACCAAGTTGTTGTGGTCGGCAAGGGAGAATTTTTCTTTTTTCTTTTTCCTTTCCCGTTTGAATTCGAATTCCTCGTTGCCAAGTTGTTGTGGACAACGAGGGAGAATTTTGTTTCGTTTTCCTTCCGTGTGAGTTTGAATACCTCGTCGCCAAGCTGTTGTGGTCGAAGAGGGATAATTTTTTTTTCTTCCTTCCCATGTGAGTTCGAAATCCTCGTCGCCAAGTTGTGGATTCCTGGATGAAATCCGGTATCAAATAATAACAAACGCCAAGATTGAATATAGGAAATAAATATATTAGCGTAATAATACAAACTGGTAATACAGGTTAGTAGTTCCAGGAATGTGGGTTTAGTAGACAAATATATATATAAAGTCTTTGGTATCGACATATCGCTGTCTGACTTCTTACTGAGTCTACGTGACTGTGACTCTTGCCGCTACGTTATTCTACCGACAGACTTTTACTCCTACTACTACTTGACTTAACGTACTGACTTTCCGGGTATTCACTGGTTAGTATTATATGTATACCTTGGGTGAGTCCATTTGTGTAAAAAGGGGAGACCCCTCAATAATATGGCGACAAAGATGAGGACAATAGTCCGAATAATATAAATAGGTTTATCTCTTATTTCTTATTTAGGATTAGATTTCCAGTTCCTTCTAAAGTCATTTCCTACCCCTTCACTTCTGGCGGCCACTTGCGTCTTAGTGACCTTATCTCTTGCTTGGGTTCATGCTTCTTACTCTGTAACCCGCTACCTCGAGTGGTTCCTGGGTCTTGTACACGGTGAGCATCATCATAAAAACATTGCTGATTCCACTTAACTATGGCCAGTTGCTCTACACAATTCTTTCACCGGAGTCAAACAGGCTACCTCGACGTCGACAAAATGAAAAAGAGAGGTAGCCTCTTGGGGTTCGCACCACGCATGCTCACAGTCGTTGTTGTTTTACGCATGCCCCAAAACTGAAAATATGGTGGATACTGCTGAC
>OZ038493.1:20746627-20761627 GCA_964036315.1 Acanthosepion esculentum | reverse complement strand
CGATTCTGTTCTGGCTGACAGGTAAAATTCGTGTCTTCGTTACCACTGTTAAGGTTGGTGTCCCAAAAATTTTTCCTTTTTTTTTCGCGTAGAACTTGTTTTTTTTTGTTTGTTTTTTCAATACCTCCATCACCTCTGTTATGGACGACCGATAGCAAAAAGTTTTTTTTTTCTTTTTAGATTCACTGCGTAGAATTGGTTTCTTCAATATCCTCGTCGCCATTTTTATGGTCCAGGTTAGGACCAAGGAAGAACAACACGAACACAAGAGTAGAAATAACGAAGATATATTACACGGAATAATAGAAGATGTGGAAGGTGTTAGTATGACTGTCAGTCTGGTTTTGAGTGAACTACTATCGGCTCGACTCGATTCGTCCCTCTCTCTCTCTCTCTCTCTCTCTCTCTTGAGAGGCGTAGTATACATAGTGTTAGGAAGAGTTCATTCTGTAGTTATAGGTAAGGACCCATAACAGTAACAAAGTTATTTCCAGAGAGACAGGATATTATTTTTTTATATTCTGCCATTTTCTATAGTTTTTGAAATGTAGGTGTTCTCCGTTTTTTGTTTCAAAATTTTTTTCTTTTACTTAATGTTTAAACTGCAGAGAAAATATTTGTGTATATGTTTTCGCTTACCCATTATTTTGTTTTTCTTAATTAGTAGTTAATAGTTTCTTTGTTACCTCGCTTGGTGGCAACTTAAGTATTAGAATATCAATTGTGGAAAGTTAAGATTATAACTGTATTTTATGTGTCTATATTTCTGAGATGAGGTATTATGTACACTATTTACATTATTCGGACTATTGTCCTTATCTTTGTCGCCATGTTTATTACAACCTTTCGGCCTTTCAGTATCTGTCTATATTTCTGAGATGAGGTATTATGTACGTTTCGGCCCTCTGTGGGATCAGATTGAGATCATAGACAAAAGAACACCATTGGAAAATTCGTAAACTTAAGGAATCAGGACATATGCTAGGCCACAAAAATCTCCCGAGTCGACCAAGCATAGAAATGAATACAATATGGGATCCAGTGAAAAACGATAATAACAACAAAAAACCGCAATATGAGCTCTGGTAAAAACAAAAATAATAACAGCAAAAATTTCAATATGAGCACTGGTAAAAAAAAGGTTGCTGAAGACATTAGGTTTATATTACCCAGAAATTCATACATTCAAGGACACATGGCACAATGGATAAAGGCGTTAGTTAGATGACAGGACCCAAAGAATGTGAGTCCAATACCCAGTTACGGCAGAACTTTCAGAGGGGAATTAACAGGAGATATATATAAAGAATATATAAGAAGCATGATATATAAGAAGCATGAATCCAAGCAAGAGATAAGGTCACCAAGACGCAAGTGGTCACCAGAAGTGATATATAGAGGGTAGGAAAGGGCTTTAGAAGGGTAGGAAATGGCTTTGGAAGGAAATCTAATCCTAAATAAGAAATAAGAGATAAACCTATATTGTCCTCATCTTTGTCGCCATATTTATCACAAAGTTTCCGCCGTTGTACACTCCCTCAAGGACACATGGCACAGTGGATAAAGGCGTTGGTTAGATCCAGTGACAGGACCCAAAGAATGTGATTTCAATAAGTTAAGGCAGTGGAGAACTTGGAGAGGGGGATTAAGAGGAGATAACTGATAACTGACATGCATTAAACATGGCACATGGGACTAGAACAGTCTACCCCAGTGAGACAAACAAAGGGCTCAGTTCGACATTCCAACCACCCGGAGCGTACAATGGCCGTAACGTTGTAATAAATATGGCGACAAAGATGAGGACCATAATGTAAATAGTGTGTATGTTATGTATTGTTCTTTGAATATATATACATGCATACACGGTAGACAAATATAAATATACAGTTTAATAAATAAAAAGGGTGTCTACCCAAAAATGAGTATCCACAAAAAATAATGATTAAAGTGATAAAATAAAATTTGTCGAATTAATAATAATCCATTAAATTCTTTCTTCAAATTTGATTACGAATCTATGAAGAAGAGAGGTTTCGCTTAAAGGTACAAGTTGGGCCAATTTAGGTCTTTGTACCTCAGTTTATTAATACGTACCGGATTTAACGGTACCTTTCTCTGTCCACAGGACCGCAGGTTCGCAATATGCCAGAGAACGTAATTTTTTCTTTAATAATATTTCTCGTACATTCAGGTCGGTATAAGAAAATAAACAGAGCGTCTACTGAAATACGAGCATCCACTAAAAATAACACTTAAAGTGATACAAATCTGTTGGATTAATAAAAAAAAATTATTCTATAAATCTTCTTTCTTTACGTTTGGATACTAAACTATGTTCTGACATGAAAAACTTCGAGAAATCTATAAGAAGAGAAATTTCGCTTGAAAATGGCTTTGTCTTACCGTTTTTTCCTTCGTAGCCAAGCGTTAAAGCGCACCGGGTTAAACAGTTATATATATATATATATATATATATATATATATATATATATATATATATATATATATATATATGTATATATGTGTGTGTGTGTGTGTGTGTGAGATACACATACAGACTGTTTCGCTGTATCATAGCTCATCAGTGTGGCTAGACGTCCGATTGCCTCAAGCCAGGATCGAAACCCAATCGATTTGGCATCAGTCGGAGATTTTTCCCCCTAAACTATCAGCTCTCGAGAGGAGAAGGCGAATTTTTACGTATTTATTTTAGAATAAACACGCCAATTACACGCTCAATTCATGGAAGAGCTTTTGCATCAGCAATAATAATAATAATAATGATAATAATAATAATAAAATCAATATATATATATATATATATATATATATATATTAATTAATGTTTGATAAACACCCTTTTATTTTTTTACTTTCTCAGATTAACGTATCGAGCACAACAGGTGTTCTATTTTAGAACGCTGTTTATCCACTATGCCAAATGTTTCCTTTAAGGGAAATAATAATATTACCATTGACCTTACCAGTTTCAACACTTTGTAATGTACTTCATGCATAGTGCGTAAACAAATGGTTGCCACCGAATTTATTAATGTTCTTGTAATTACATTTTCGGATCGCATCCTGGGCACCAATTATTAAATGTATAGAAATACTTACTGCTTTAAAGTGCCAGGTTTTAATAATACAATTTCCAAGATTCTTATATTGTCTTATTGTCATATTTTTAAAATGTCTTTTACATACCGTTATATCTATTTGAAAGTTGTAGTTTTTTAAATCGCAATTTTTGATCTGTTAACTTTTATTTTATATTTTTTGTGTTTCTATTACTACTACTACTGTTTCTCACGTTACTTCGGGTTAACAAAATAATGAAGATAATATTAATAAAATAATAATAATAACAACAATAATAATAATAAAGTCAATATAATAAAATAATAATAATAATGAGATAAATAAAATAACATAAAATAATAATAAAATCAATATAATAAAATAGTAATTATAATAATAAAATAATGTAATAAAATAATAATTATGATAACAATAATAATAATAATATAATCAATATACTACTACTACTACTAATAATAATAATAATAATAATAATAAAGTAATAATAAAATAATAATAACAATAAAACCAATATACTACTAATAATAATAATAATAATAATTCCAATATACTACTACTACTGTTTCTCACGTTACTTCGGGTGATAGGAAGTTGTGGAGAATCATAATCGCCTATCTTATGTAACTCTTAGCAGTGTTTCTCCCTTTTCAAAGGATCCAGCCGCAACCAACGTTCCGCCATCCATTCACCCATACTCGTCAGGTAGGTGGCTTGTTTCTTTTCCCTTATCTCTCTATGTGCCCCCCATGAGTGTTAAACCTTCAAACCTCCCCTATTTATTCATTAATCGTTCAAGGAATTTCAGCACTAGTTTCCTGGTTCTGAGTAGAAGTGGTCTTTCTGTTGCCATTTTCTTAAAGAAGACAGATATACTGTCGAAATATTGTTAAACACGGTCATTTTTTTTAATTTTTCTCTTTTTAAATTAAGACTTACGTCAATCATTTTGATTGTTAATAATAATAATAATAATAATAATATAATAATAAAATTAATAATAATGATAAATGATGGTGATAATAATAATAAAATAAAATAATAAAGATAATATTAATAAAATAATAATAATAATAACAACAATAATAATAATAATAAAGTCAATATAATAAAATAATAATAATAATAATGAGATAAATAAAATAAAATAATAATAATAAATAATATTAATGATAATAATAATAATAAAAAAATCAATATAATAAAATAGTAATTATAATAATAAAATAATATAATAAAATAATAATGATAACAATAATAATAATAAAATCAATATACTACTAATAATAATAATAAAATTAATAAAGTAATAATAATGATGATAACAATAATAATAAAACCAATATAATAGAATAATAATAATAATAACAATAATAATAATAAAACCAATATACTAATAATAATAATAATAATAATAATAATAATAATAATAAAACCAATATACTACTACTACTACTAATAATAATGATAATAATAATAATAATAATAATAATAATAAAGTAATCCTCTGGCGTTGGCTAAGTGACAAACGTTGTGAGCAAGAAAATCAAAACATGAAATGTTAAAGTTGGGAGGTGAACGGTGAAAGTGAGGTTTTGGGATTCCAAATGACAAGCCATTTGATATATTGTCCAATAAACGAAGGTTCACACATCTCTTGCTTCAGTGTTCATCCCACACGACCCGACCTCCAAACCTCGACTTGGCTGGTAATCAGACAATACCAGCGTGATTTCAATAATTAAATCGTTTATTAAATAGAAGCCAACGTTCGAGTCGAAATTAATTATATGATTATCTTGTTTTTTTTTTTGTTATTTTTTTTCTTTTGGTTTTTGTTTTGGTTTTTGTTGTTTTTTTGGTTTTTCTAACCACTTTCTTTTGTTCACTTTTATCTGAACATATTTAAGTGCTACCTTCTTTCTTTTTTCCTGTAAATAAAATAAGAAACGTATACAGTCGTGCAAAATAGCAAATAATCCCGGGTAATTTGGGGGCTGTTTCCATTTTTTTTTAGAAGCGTCCATTGTATTCATCTTAATTACGTTTTTATTTTTTTCATTTTTTGGACGATAAAAAAGAGAAGTCAATCTCTCCTTAGTCTTAGATTATACTGAGAGTTAAGACGTTCTTGTATTTTTGGCCTTTTTGTATTTTTATCTGATTATTCGCTATAAGTATTTGTTTTATTGCTATTTTTCTTTGATTTTCTTTTATTCCCACTCGTTTTTTTTTATTTCATTTTTGTTTGTTTTGTAATTGTATTCAAGACGCGAAATTAAAAATATTTTATTCATTTTGGCGGCTCTTTCCTTCCTTTGTTTTTATTCCTTTTAAGTTTTTTGTTTTCCCATTTTAATATAATCTGACCCGATACTCATTTTTTTAAAAAAGTTCTTTTAATAATAATAATAATAATAATAATAATAATAATAATAATAATAATAATAATAATAATAATAATAATTTAGGTATTTCACTGTGATTCATGTATATTGTATCTCTGTTGTCGAGAGCATTGGCTATTTTTAGCTTTTAAGGATGAGGCAGTCATGTCGACTTTGGAAACAACTTAAATCCACTCTTTAAGTGAACTGGGTTGGCCGACCCGAAAGTACTTCTAAGACTCACTAATAAATTTAGACTTTTATCAAAACCTGCCACTATATATTCTAACGAGTTTTTGACCTTAATTAGTTACGTATGAAAACGACTAACTTCCCGGCCCAGAGGAATGAACAGAATGACAGGAGAGTTCCGTAAAATTCATACTAATCTGTTTGACTAATTCCTCTTAGTAACTAATCCGCTAACGTAAAATTCCAAGATGAACACTATTAACATTATATTAGGCAGGTTTCAGTTTCATGCCTTCACGCTGGTGGCGTTTCATTTGTCTTGATACCTTGATTCTCAGTACAGCTCCTTTCTTCTTCATTACAAGACAGGCAACGTTTCTACAAAGATTTATAATTCTTAGTAAATTCATCTATTTTTATAATTTAAATTTGTTTTTAAATAAAACTTGAAGACAGACATACTATCGAAATATTGTTGAACATTTTCAAACACTGTATTTCATTTTATTTTTCCTTTTCATAAATCACACTCTTCTCTTAAGAATTTTTTTTTTTAAATCTATTATTTATAGTGTTGTTTTACTCATAATATAGCAAACTAATTTTACATTATTTATAGGATTTCTTTTCGTTTGTTGTTGCTGGCGATATGCGATTTAATGGCGTTATTATCAAGTTAATCGACGAGATAATGAATTGATTTTGTAACCAATGTTGTTAGAATTTTTATTGTTATGAGAGATACATTCTCCACATAGATTTTTATAAACCTATTAATTGTTGTGGATTCCGGGATGAAATCCGGTATCAAATAATAACAAACGCCAAGAATGAATACAGGAAAATAAATATATCAACGTAATAATACAAACTGGTAATACAGGTTAGTAGTAGGAATGCGGGTTAGTAGGAAAATATATATATATATATATATATATATATATATATATATATATATATATATATATAAAGTCTTTGGTATCGGCGTATCGCTGTATGACTTCTTACTGAGTCTACGTGCTTGTTACTGTGACTCTTGCTGCTATGTTATTCTACCGACCGACTCAACGTTCCCACTACTACTACTGTCTGACTTGACTTAATGTACTCCCCGGGTATTCACTGGTAGTAGTATATGTATACTCTGGGTGAGTCCATTTGTGTAAAACGGGGAGACCCCCTCAATATTAATCATACCGGATTTTTACTTTCATTTTCATAATTAATACCAAACATTATTGTCATTAATAGCGGATTGTTATACGGATATTAATACAGGATTTTATGATGAGTCTTAATAAGGGATTTTATGATGAGTCTTAATAATGGATTTTATGATGAGTCTTAATACGGGATTTTATGATGAGTCTTAATAAGGGATTTTATGATGAGTCTTAATAATGGATTTTATGATGAGTCTTAATACGGGATTTTATGATGAGTCTTAATACGGGATTTTATGATGAGTCTTAATAAGGGATTTTATGATGAGTCTTAATACGGGATTTTATGATGAGTCTTAATAAGGGATTTTATGATGAGTCTTAATAAGGGATTTTATGATGAGTCTTAATAAGTTAAGTGCCTGAATGTCTGAAGCATTAAAGTGCAATTCATTGAAGACTCCCCTTCATGAGATCTCATAGACCTACGCTACAAAATCATAAACAAAGAACTTTACCAATTAACAGAAATCACGTCAATTAAAATCTTTCAACAATAAAAAGCAATAAAAAAAATATTTATATGTAATATGCACCCCCCTACGGCGTGGAAAATCTTAATTTGATAGTTTTATAAATCACTTGTGAAACGAACGATCTTCTAAATCTCAATCAAATTATTATGAAAAACAATAAAGATGAATCTTTTCTTTAAAAAAGCTTTTCACCTCAAGCAAGGCTGGAAGCCACTAGCACGCAAGGGGTTACAAAAGATTTGGAGGAGGAGCAGATAGGAGTGGTAAAGGAAAGGATGTGGAGAAAGATAGTGGATCGATCAAGGCAAGGGGGTTACAGAAGATTTGGAGCGAGAGCAGATAGGAATGAAAGGGGAAAGGATGCGGAGAAGGGAAGTGGATAGATCAAGGCAACTGGAGATGTCGATTGACGTTACACTTAAATAGTTGGAGATTATATTTGTCAGGGAAACAGGAATAAGGAAGGGAGTTCCACAGGCGAGAGGTGCGAGACATGAAGCTACTGGAGTAGAAGAGACGTCTACATCTAAAGGTTTCAACGGTGAAGGGGTGGGAACGGGATGCCAGCTTCGTAGGACGCTTAAATTCATGAGGCATTGGAACCAGCGAAAGCAGCTCCTCGGAGCAATTACCGTGAAAGCATTTGTAAAAAAGACAGAGCGAGGCAACGGCGCGTCTGTGAGAGAGCGACTGCAGACGAGATGACAGATCAGGGCCAATTACGTTGCATATCCGTCTCTGGATCTTATCAAGAACCCTGAGGCAAACATCAGGGGCTCCAGACCATATATGGCAGCAATACTCCATGCAAGGGCGAAAAAACATACTACAAAGTCATAGACATTTTTTCTTTTTCTTTGTGAAAGACGGGCCATGTCTCACGAGCAATCGTACACATTTGCTTTTCTTTTTTTGATAATCATAGCTTACAGGCTATTATATTTTTTTTTTCTTTTTACAATCATACCTCAAATGTGATAGTGAATTTTTAAAACCATGGCACATAGGGGGTAATAGCCTCAAGAACCTCCATTTAAAAAAGTATTTTGTAAATTGTAAAGCAATCGACTATTAATGAGAAAGATGGTGGAAGAGTGTTTTTATTCTACCTTCCCCACAATTATGAATTCAGAGCTTTTCTTCTCTTGGAGTAGTTAACGAACAAGGCCAGAGAATACAAATAACTGTGAGAAAAGACATTTTTTTTTGCCATTCTTTCGAGCAGGAGTTCTCAACCAGGAAGGAATCACCCCAGAGGGGAATTCTCTCGGGGAGAAATCCCTCTCAGTGGGTAATTTTAGGATTTTAGTAGGAGGGAAAAAATCTTTTGCTTTTTCACAAGTTTCTAAGTGACTGTAAATCTCTATCAGGCTAAAATCAGAATTAAATACCCTGAACTTTTGTTTATTGAATTACAATACCCTGGCATTCTATTAAACTTTTTGTTAGTTGAAGTATGCTTGAGTTTAATTATTTAAGAATTTATTAGGAATTAAAAAATCGCTGTACATGTATTTAAGCTTACAAATCCATCAACATTTTCTATTGCTATTAAATCCGTAAAATTAATCGATGAAAATAATCTATGTAAATGTATATCTGCTAATATGGAGAAGAATGAAGATTATCAACAATACATGCGTATTATTTGGAATGCATCATTTGAGTTAGACCATCTTTGAAAGGGAGACGAATGACATTCTGGCATATGTAGAAAAGGTTGCATTCGGCAAAAAAGATAAAGAACCACTGCTCTAGAGAAACAGATCTGTCTATATTTCTGAGATGAGATATTATGTACACTATTTACATTATTCTGACTACTGTCCTCAACTTTGTCGCCATTTTTATTACAACGTTTCGGCCGTTGTACGCTCCGGCCTTCTTCAGTATATGTCTATATTTCTGATATGAGGTATTATGTACAATATTTACATTATTCTGACTACTGTCCTCATCTTTGTCGCCATTTTTATTACAATATTTCGGCCGTTGGACGCTCCGACCTTCTTCAGTGTCTGTCTATATTTCTGAGATGAGGTATTATGTACACTATTTACATTATTCTGACTATTGTCCTCATCTTTGTCGCCATTTTTATTACAACGTTTCGGCCGTTGTACGCTAAGGAAGTGGGAAAATCAGGCGTAGCAGACCACATATGTAGAGAAAAGGGTGATCACCGCCCTCTGTGGGATCAGGTTGAGATCATACACAAAGAACACCATTGGAAAATTCGTAAACTGACGGAGTCAGCATATATGCTATGCCACAAAAATTTCCTGAACCGACCAAGCATAGAAATGAATACAATATGGGAACAAGTCATAAGGAGTGCAAAAGAAAAACTCTGGTAAAAACATGAAATGATAACAGTAAAAAATTGCACTGGTAAAATGTTTGCTGAAGACATTAGGTTTATAATACCCAGAAATTCATATACAGATGTTGTCAAGGACACAGTGGATAAAAGCGTTAGTTAGATCCGGTGACAGGACCCAAATAGTGTGAGTTCAATACCCGGAGAACTTGAAGAGGGGAATTAACAGGAGATAACTGACAACTGACTTACATTAAACATGGCACGTGGAACTAGAACAGTATACAGGGTTCAGTTCGTTACATTCCAACCACCTGAGGAAGGCCGGAGAGTACAAAGGGTCGAAACATTGTAATAAAAATGGCGATAAAGATAAGGACAATAGTCTGAATAATGTAAATAGAGCTCAAAATGAACACAAAACCTTAAACTTTCTCTAAAGTCTGTAAAAGGCATACGATCAACTGATTTTACAAGCAAGGAAGAACTTATTTGACCTTAGAGATACTTTGCAGAATTCCTTAACACGTTGCGAGTATTAAAAACAACTTACACTTCCCATATCAGAAAATGGCATCAGCAAAACAGAAGCAAATTCTGGTTGAAATTGTTTGGGTTTATTTTTGCAATGAGATCCTTTTGAAAGGCATGAAGCCATCTGTTTTTCCGAAACTATAAGGTAAATATCAAGGCAGAATGGTAACCAGTATAAGAGGAAAATATCTCTGAATTCGAAACCGTGGATAAGGCAACGAAAAACCACACCACAACGTTTTCAAAGAATTCTACTGGCAATAATCTTTCCAGTCTATAGTCGGCTTGCAGCCAAGTCACGTTGAAACACCTGTCCTTTTACGATCACAGAAGTTAAGCAACGGCGAGCCTAGTCAATACCTAAAATTGTGATTGCTTGGTAATACCAGGTTTTGTAAGGTTGGGTGTGCAAGTGGTGTAATGGATAACGGCTCAGAATTGGAAATTAGAGAGCTGAGTTCCAATTCCAGTCGGATTCTTTATATTGACTTACTTAATAATAGCCTTGAGAAAGATATGAATTCATATTCTCCCCATCTATGGGTTAATCAGTAGGCTTTGTGTCAGTGAATCGCTATTATAATAGAAGTAGATAGGTTCTCCTCTTCCAAGTTTTTGAACACGAATAGAGGTTTATCCCTTGTTCCATGTTTATAAATCGCGTTTCTGGTTCCTTCTAAAGTGTTTTCTTACTCTTTTACTCCCAGTATCCCCTCCTTGCGACTTAGTGGCTTTATCGCCTTTCTCGGGGTGAAATGGTTAAAAAAAACATCTCCGAAAGAATTCTTACAATCTAAAAATATTTCCTGGCGTTAAATAATCTTGAAAAAACGGTTGATAAGTCGTAAAAACAAATCAAACAATCCAGTCAGTATTAAATAAAATAACGCTGTGGAGGACAGTAATCGCCTACATCCTGAAGAGCTATCGTGTTTAAGGAAGGATAATATGCGAAAAGCCAGGCTGAGATCGTCTTTCGCGATTCGCTGGTTCTTCTCGAGACGTGCGGCGATATATCATGTCTGATGGTGCTTATTAGAAATCTATCGAACAAGATAGCCACTCATTTCATAATATGAAAATTGATCCAGACTAAAATAGAATGTTAAACTTCAAATTTATCATTTCAAGGAAGAAAATAAGCCGTAGGCAGGCCGGGCGTGGGGAAAAGACGATAAACTATTTCTGCCAATTGAGTTGCGTTTTTATTTACATTCCTTGGAAACGGTACTTTGTCATTTTCCGCATCATTTAAATACACATATCTGAAATTTGTACATATATATATATATATATATATGTGTGTGTGTGTGTGTGTGTGTGTGTGTGTGTGTTATCTTTATCTACATACACATAGTTATAATATATATGTGTAAGATGTGTATCGATACATATATGTATGTATGCTTATGCACATATGTAAGAACTAAATTCTTTTCTCTCTTTCTCTCTCTCTCTCTCTCTCTCTCTCTCTCTATATATATATATATATATATATATATATATATATATATATATATATATATATATATATATATATATATATATATGTAGGGGATATCATCTTTTCCGTACCAATTTTTCTATATTTGTCTATAGTTGTATGCCTGGATATACACGATGCGTGGTTGTATAATGCGATTTGAACACACGCACACATATAAATATATATGGATTGTCTTTTTGCACATACACATAGTTTTAATATGTATGTAGGATGTGGATGTTTGGACATACACAAACATACACACACACACACACACACATATATATATATGTGTGTGTGTGTATGTGTGTTTATGCCCATATAAAATCTTATGTAAGGACTGAATATATACATACACACACACGGTGGAGTAATGGATAGCGGCTTGGATTGAGGAATCGGAGTTCGAATTCCAGGCGAATCTATTACATTCACTTACGTTCTAATACCCTTGGGAAAGGTATGAATCCTCTTCTTCTCCCTCCAGCTACGGGTAAATAGCAGGACAGACTAGGTTCTATAGCCTTGGATGGCTACTGGTCTAGGAGAAGGACAACTCTGAATTCAAAACCTGCGAGGGTCGTTTGGGGACCTTGTGGCACTTAGTGCACCAGGTCTCTGTATTCGGCCCTTCAAAAAGTGTGGATTATCCTGCACGAAACCTTCACCACTATAATCAAATCTCATGTACTGTTATGGGGATGTCGGTTTCCTAGGAACTGATTTGCTTGACCCCCATACGTCGAATTCGACGGGAGAGTCGAGTATATATATATATATATATATATATATATATATATATATATATATATATATATATATATATATATATTCTTTTACATACGTACTTTCATATATATATATGCGTCTGTGCCTCGATATATATACCTGTGTTTTTATAATGCTAGTCACTCACACATATCTATATATGTGTATATATATATATATATATATATATATATATATATATATATATATATATATATATATATATATATGCACATGCCCACACAAACATATATGAACACACACACACACACAGATAGATAGATAGATAGATAGATAGATAGATAGATAGATAGATAGATCGTGTGTATATGCGTATAGGTTGGCACGTGACCGAGTGGTTAGACCATTCGCTTTCTGACTATGAGACCCGGGTTTGAATCTCACTATGAACGATTGTCAGTAAGGACTGGAGAGGTCGATCCCAGCGTGCGGCACCTTCGGAAAGTGCCTGAAAAACATACCATGGGTGGACCCAAGGCATATGACCGAAATTGCGTAGACAGAACCCTTGGGGTCGTCGATAGCTTTGCTAGCACCAAGTCACAAGTCATTGTGGCCGAGGGCTTGAGTGTGCTGGCCTTGTTCAAATTGCTGACCACGCTAGATAACACGCTCTCTCCCAGAAACTGTAACTTATGTCTGCTCAGTGTAGTTGCAGGTTGTCTCTGTGTGCGTTGAATAAACACAAATGCGCCTGAGCAAGCATCTACCATAGGGATTGACTAGCCGCCATAGTAGACAGGTATCCTCGAATACGAGTGGGCGGCTATACATACATACATACATACATACACATGCATATAGACACGTATGCTTATTAAACTTACGTATGTAAAGTATGTAAAATAGATTTATGTATACAATGAATTGGAAAAATAATTGCAGACATATGTATGCATATATTATTACCGGATTGTTACATTTTTACATGTATTGATTCACAATAGTAGTCCTCTTCTCTTTTCATATATATATATATATATATATATATATATATATATGTTCAGAATACAATTATACGCACCCATTCCTTATATAAATAAACTTCGATAGAATTGTACAAGGGTATATGTATTTCTATCTGTATATATATATATATATATATATATATATATATATATATACCATTTCAAATTTTATATTCTAACTCAATCTTTCCATAATTATGTCGGTATTAACCGACCAAACTTGGAAAACCTTTCAAATTTGCTTACACCATGAATATACCATATGTATTTAAATTTGTAATCCATGTTTTACTGGGTTTTTTTTTTAAAATAACTTATTTAGTTATGTGCGATTTTATAACTCAACAGAAGGCTGGCATATGTTTAAAAAATTCTAACAATTTCTGTTAAAAGCCTGCGATGCGGGGGTTATTATTAATGATGTGGGGGCAGCTGTTTACGATGGAGGGGTTATTATTTACACTAATGCCCTTATCTTTGTTGTTGTTACTGTTATTACAATGTTTCGAGCGTGATGACCGGCGGCTTTGTTTCTATCGGTCCGGATAATCCTCAGGGATATTTCGAACTGAAAATTCTACTTAACCTAAGTGAGCGGATTGTCCTCGCACTACCGGCCATGTTTGATCACATTTAGTGATATCTAGCCTTAGTTCTTATAGGGTTAAAGGGTTAAAGCTCACTTAAAGGTTTCAGTGAGATCGTCAAACGATGGATTCTGATGACAACATGGAGATTCAGAGTTACGATTTGAATTGGGGTCCTTGAGTGTAGTTTGGATTTTAACATCTAGTTCACTCTGTGACACTATTTAGCTATGGTAATTGACTAACTAATTAACCATAGAAATTAAAAACGAGAAATACTTAAGGCGAGAAAGATCTATATCGACAGACAGACCGAGCGACATTATTGTTTTTTAACAAAAGAAAAATGGGTAAAGATTTTATTTCATTTACAAAGAAAGATATTTTTTTTCTCAGAAGACAGAAAATTCGTAAGAGAAGCCAGGTTTCGGATTCTGTCAGAATTAATTAATGTCATGACGCGCCAAGGGAAACAGAATACGGGGAGAAATGACAATCGGACCACAGATATACGATAATAATAAAAAATTCGGCTTCGCTCAGCTTCATATAGGCAGAAGAAATCAAATTCAGTTATCAATCAGAGATATCTTTAATATAGTCATTCTTGGATTCCGACGAAGAAAGCCAGCCGTTATGAATACAGACCTTGATATGATCACTGTTATTGCTTGTTCAAACTGTTGACTACAGACTTTCTGTCACCGAGAGCAAACATCTGGAAATACGATAATATTAAGACACTTGATTTCAGGTGGAAACGACCACCCAGTTAAAGGTTGACTAGCAGTGAATAATGAGTCGATAGAGGTCCAGGCTAAGTGGATTTGGGTGTCCCCAGAATTACTGTGATAAAGAATTATTCGGCAATCTGGAAATTGTAAATGTTTTGGCCGATAGAAAAGAAGGAAAGAAAAGAAAAGAGAATTTCTTTTC
>OZ038493.1:20626627-20741627 GCA_964036315.1 Acanthosepion esculentum | reverse complement strand
TTTTTATGCACACAATCGGCGCAGCCCATGAATTAGATTCTACTTTTGAAATAATTCCCATTTTTTCCAACCTATCAAGTTCTTCGTTAACTTTCTCTACACTTGCGAAAGGCACGTTACGTTTCTTTTTAAATATAGGCATAGTATTTTCTTTTAATTCAAATTTAGCTTCAAACTTGTTACATCTTCCAAGACCAGGTGTAAAGGTTTCCGGAAACTTTTTCTTTAATTCATCTTTAATGTCCTGTCTTGATTGCGTATTACTTTCTACTTTTCTGCAGAATGAGTTTAACGGTTTATCCCACAATTCGAATGTTTCAATAAAATCTGTACCCAACAAGTTTTCTCAATTTCTCAGAATGAAAACTTTTATTTTTTTCACGATCCCATTCAATTTCATTGGAAGTACAACCTCGCCTTCGAAGTTAATTTGCTTTCCAGTTACCGTTCGAGCGAGTTTCGTTGACTTCATTATTGTAGGCCTTTTTAAAATTTTCCATGTTTTATCGTTCATTATTGTTAAATCTGACCCCGAATCGAGTTGAAATTTGATATTCTTTTTGAATATTTCAGTCGTCACATATTTGCTCAAATCTCTATCTGATTTGATATTCGAATTTGTTTGTCTAATTCGGCTCATGAATCTTTTCGTTTTACAACACGATCCTTTGTGACCATTCTTTTGGCACACGAAACCTTTCTTATTTCTATATGGGCAATTTACCTCTAAATGTCTTTCGTTACAACGTCTGCAATTATATGGTGGGACCTTTTTATTTTCGTTCTTTTTATTTTCTTGTCTATTATTAAAATACGCTGAATTTTTTCTCCAATTTTTCTCTACTGGGTACTTTGACTGCTTTTTTATTTTTTGAATATAAGCAATACCAGCTTCTTCGATTTTTTGCGACTCTTTCTTTAAACTTACGGCCCGTTGACACTCCTCTGCTAACTTTTGCAGGGTAAGGCCTTGTTCAGATTCGAGTTTAGACAAAACTCTACGTCTTATTTCGGCACTCTTACTGGATACCAGTCCTTGAGCAAAAATTAAGCACTTGAATTCTTCAACCGTAATCTCTGCCAATCTGAAATTGTCACAATGTCTATTCACTATAGATGCATATGTTAAGTAATCCTGATCGTCGGATTTAGAGACATTCATGCATAACCATCGCTTATGCCAAAGCGACATATTTGCTCCAAACAGCTCTTTTAGTATTTTCACTGTTTCTGAGAATTCCAATTCAGTTGTTTTTCTCGGTAGAATAAAATCTACAAATTTGCTATGTTCTGCTGTACCTAGCTTTCTTAGTAATAGACTGACTTTTCTTGAATTCGGCCAGTTTTCACAGTCTGTGTAGAAAATATCTTCATATCGTTTAAAATACGCTTCAAACGTTTTTTCTTCGTCTGGCACATAGTTGAAAGTTTCCAGCGAATTAAATATGGTGTTATTAGAATATGAAGAATTTCCTTCATTTGCCTGATAGTTGTTTAGTTTCTCCAGTGTTAACTTTTGAATTTCTAAAAGTCTTTCATCTTGTTTATCCTGATATTTTTGCAGCGCTATCTGTTGTTTTTGTTGTCTTTCATCTTGTTTCTCTTGATATTTTTGCTGTGCTATCTGTTGTTCTTGTTGTCTTTCCTCTTGACGTTCTTGATATTTTTGTTGTGCTATCTGTTGTTCCCTAATTAATAAGGCAAACTGTTCCTGCTGGGATTTGAATAATTCAGCTATGACTTTGGATAGTTCTTCCATTTTTAGCTGATAGTGTTCATGCAACAAGGAATATACTTTTAATTTGTGTATCCACGAATATCATATAAGCTGACCAAAAAAATCGAAACAACGTACGACTTTTATATTTTATGTCTTGCTTTTACATTGACGCCCGTGCTAATCAACTTTGGAATTTTTTTTTTTTTTTTTTTTTGTGAACAGAGAGCGTCGGACTTTTTTTTTCGTTTTCGACTTCTGTTCGCGTATTTCAATGACACGTCTGATTTTCTTATCAGAGGTAATTCGTCACTATATTGTTGAACAAATAATTTAAAAAAATAATTTTTTAAAGTTTGTTACCTTTCAAAGTCGACACGGTGTATTTGTGCTCCTTTTAATCCATGCATGTTTTTGTAGTCGGCCAATTTTTCTTTTTAGCGGGTGTCTCGTTGTAGATAATTTTTAAATTTAAAATTACCGTTACTCGTTTAACGACACCTTTCCAATTTTTCTGAGTGAACGTTCCTTTATGCTTAGTCGTCTTTTAACGAGTTTTACATATCTAGAAGTTCAGAATCCTTCGTCGTTACGTTAACGATGTACTTTGAATTAATAGTTTTTTTTTTCAGCCTGGGCTCTTCAATGACTTGTCCCAATTGTTGAAAACTCTCACTATTAATTATTTCTTCTTTGCGTATGGTTCGTTCTACTTCTTTGCCATTGTTGAAACTTGGCGTATGGTTCGTTCTACTTTGTGGCCATTGTTGAAACTTGGCGTATGGTTCGTTCTACTTCGTCGCCATTGTTGAGTCTTGACTCATTGTTGAATCTCGCCTAATGTATGGAATAATAATGCAACACAAAATGTACTTAGAACAAGAATGTATTATAACAAGAAAGTGTACACAATAAGTACATATAGTATTTCTGTATATTTCTGGGAAGACGTTCCTGGAGAATGTGTTGACTAGTCGCAGTCGATCAGAGTCTCTAGTTGGATCTCGTGATTCCCTTCCGTCTTCCGGTACCAACCACTATTTATATAGTTGGTAGTCACCTATGCAGATTAGGTGGATCCCACCACAACAAAAAATTATACTGAATCAACTATTGGGTCTGCTGCAAGGAAGGTTGGTTCACTGTATCGTTCTTGACAATCTTTCTCACCAGAATCTATCTAGCACATCTATAAATCTACCCTTCGTCCACGCATTGGATATATCCGTCATCTTTGGCCTCTATTATTTGTCCTGATGTGGCATCTCGGCTTCAATCACTTTGGCAGCGCCATGACGTAGTTTCCCTGTGCCTTTTCTAGAAATATATTCGTGGTAACTGTTTCATTTTGGATAACTTTATGAATGCAAGAGCAGATATATGTAGGCCATATATATATTGATAGTTTTGAATTTGTACGTCATATATATATATATATATATATATATATATATATATATGATATATTATAATATTTTTAAAAAAAATATGATTCCTTCGCTACATAAGAGTTCTGATGTTTCAAAAGCGAGAGCCGAGACCCTTAATATAATTTTTGAAATTAAGTTGAAGTCAAGCGATAATTTGGGAATAAGCTATATATATATATATATATATATATATATATATATATATATGTATGTACTAGATTGACGGCAAGGTCTCAACATTTTACAGCTGAAATGATTATATGTATCCGTAAATTTTATTCTAAGAGTTTATCGCGCACTTCTCCCGTGTGGAAATCTCCTCAGGCCCCTTATTTTTCAACCGTTATCTTCTGAATTAAAATATTATTCATGTTTTTATTGTTTTCTCTCCTTAATAATGTCCTTTCTCTCAGATTCTTTCCCTCTCAATCGGTCCCTTGCGTCTCAGTGGCTTTATTTTCATGCTTGGAGTGAAATAATTAAAATGGACTTTGTATTATAAAAAATAAAAACGCTATAAGAACGGTGCTTTATGTAAAATATAATCAGATCCAATATAAGAAATATTAAAATAAATATATTCTCAAATATTGGTGCTTTTCCGAAATTTAATATAGAATAGAGTATCTTATCCCGGAAGTGCTTGAAGATTGTGAAAGTGTCCTATATCAAACTGTCACAGAAGAGCATAAGACCTAGTGAGCCAGATCCTACCTACCAAAGTTTCACCTAACGGATATTCTGGTTACCACTGGCTATTAAAATAATAATATATATATATATATATATATATATATATATATATATATATATATATATATATATATATATATTGTAATCAATTGTAAATAACTCGTAAAAATTAACAACACTATAAATAGCTAAAAATATCCGTATTGGGGTCCACAATTACTGCTATTCAATAGACACTAGATAAATTTTAACATACCCATTTCTGCCAATCCAACAACTGTTAGGATAATACAATAGACCTTGCTACCCATAATTCACCATTAACCAGCATATATAAATAGTCGAGACAAGACACAACACACAACACCTGAAGATTGCGTTTAACCATGAAACAAACTATATATATATATATATATATATATATATATATATATATATATATATATATATATATATATAGGACAGTATAGGAAACTTCTATTTACACTATATTCGGACTATTGTCCTTATATAAATATATGTCCGGATATAGATAGTGTAAATAAGTTTTCATTGCAGAAATTCAAACAAAAACAAAAAGAAAACTTCTATTTTGATGTTTGAATGATAAACGGGTGTCATCAGAGATTTTATTTCAACAAAATCTATATTAGAGAGATCAAACAATAAGGCTATAGAAATCAACGACTCGTGACAAGTATCAATTTCACGCCCTTCCCCCACCATTGGAAATCTATATGGATGGATTTCAGATTTTAAGGCAGGGTCACTTTTTTTAAAGTGTCTCAAAAACTATTCAAAATCTTTGATAACAATGGCTCAGGTAGGCATTTCTCATGATGTTCAGTCATAACTAGACAATAATAAAGGCAATCACACTTCAAGACTGGCTTGAGGCAAAATACAATCGCATCATATGAACTTATTCCCTGTCGAAAATCCGATAATAATGTGAACTGTTTTCTCCCCAACTGTGGTGTTCTTTCTTTCTTTCTTTTTCTTTCTTTCTTTCTTTCTTTCTTTTTTAAATATTTTTCAACTCTCGTTTCAAATTCATTCACATATATCTTTCGATTCTTTCTCTTCAAGAGGATTTTATTTTGTAGGGGTTTTAAATTTGTTTTCTCTTTCACGATTTTTTCTTCTTCTTCATTATTTTTCTCGTTTCTCTTCTTTTTTCTCTCTTTCGCCATCTTATTATTCTTTCATTCCTTTTTTTGGTTTTTTCTTTCTTCATTATTTCTTTTTGATATATTTCCATTTCTTCTTCTTCTCTCTTTTTATTCCTTCTTTTGTATTCTTTTTCTGAATTCTCTTTTTCGTTTTCTCTTATTCTTTTTTTCATCATGTCATTCCTCCTACTTTCTCCTTTTGTCTTCCTTTGCTTTTTCATATTCTTTATCATCATTTTCTTCCTCTCTCTTCCTTATTGCTTATTCTGTTACATTTGCCCTCTTCATCACGACCACCGTCTTTTTCTCTTCTTTAATAAATTCTTTATTTTTTCTTCCTTTCTTTTTTGCTCTTCCTATTTTTTCATTGCTCATAATATTCTTTCAGTTATTCTTTCTTTCTTTTTTCTTCTTTCTATCTTTTGTTTATACTGCATCTGTCCCATAGCAGTTATATTACTGGAAATTGCGGCATACAAGTCGACCTGGCGTACAAGTCGACTTGGTGTACAGGTCGACCTGGTTTACAAGTCGACTTCAAGAATTTTAGCTCATAATTCCGACTTAGCCCTATACCTACCCTTGACACCAACAAACATACGGTGACTACCAGTGGCCCAAACCTTAGGCCTAATGCAAAATAAATAAGAATCATATAACTGTAATGACGGAAAATTTCGACAGCCGTAGTAAAATGGTTAGTACGAACGAATGCTGAATAGCAGTAGTCCCGATTCAATTCTAGCATGTTTTTGACCTTGACTTTGTGCTATATTACTTTAACCTCATGCCAGACTAAGAGACTACTAAGGGAGCTAATTTATGTGGCAGACATAGTGAATCGGAACCGCAGTCGAATAGCAGAAATAGTGAACAGGATTTGCGTTATTCTCGACGAAATAGAGTTCGTCATGGTCTGGCATGTAGGACTTCGATTTGAGAGAAGGCGAGTACGCCGTCCCATCAAAAGACACCATTTTTCTTTGCTGTTCCACAAGGAATATGTTCATTAGCAACTGTGTATAATATTAGCGGGGTTGGATGGAATCAAGGAGTAATATCCGGGTCTGTTAATGCTCCATTCTGAGGTGCCCGTATGTTTAGTATGTCTATCATCCAGCCGAATGATTGATGATTCCCTATTATAAGTAGACCATCGCGGAGATGTGATACGTCTCTGTCGGAGTACATCGGACTGTACGTACAGTTGTGACAGGAGGACAAAGATTTTTGAATATGACAATGGTGCGATATATGTGCAGTCAAGTAAGATTCGTATAGTTTACGCTGTTCTGTGCGACGTTAGTTTCACTGGGAACTGAAACTCCCCACGAAAGGTACGAGACACGCCCTATCTCTAAGCTATCTTGTGGATAAAAAGCAAGAAGAAAGTAGAGATATTTGTGCCCTTTTCTTTATACAGCTTTGACAATAACATTTAGCGGTTGTTAGCAGAAAGTCTTTGGCAGACAATAGGGGTAATCTTTCAAGCTGAACGTCAACTCCAAATAGCTGAAATCAACTAGGCTAGATATATAGATAAATTGTTTTGGGTACATCTACGTAGTATAATGGCTAGAAAGCTTGTCTTGCTAGATCAATTACGACTGAGTAGTGAGTTCAATCCTCACTGGGTGACCCATACTTTCGGCCTTGTGCCACATCTAAGCCGGACTTAGAAAACCATTATAGATAGATTGGTTTTGTCCAATGAGGGACCCAGTGAGTACCAATGTCACTACTCAATAGCAATGGATAACCAAATTAGTCTCAATATCTATAAACAAATTCCGAGTTACAAGTCAGACAGAAAAAGTTGATTGAGTTTACATGTCAACATGTGGCAAGCAGTGGGAATCGAACTCTGTTAGCTAGCTTCGCTAACAATTATTCAACTCAACATCGAAACCTCAGATAGATAGTTTGATCATAAATAAAGATATATATATATATATATATATATATATATATATATATATATATATATATATATATATATATATATATATATATATATATATATATATATATATATATATATATAACTGTATAAGGTCTTTCTTTAATACGCAAGTACTTTCAACTGTACATTCAGTCATCCTCAGGTATGAAAATTATTTTGTTTTTGGTAAAATTCAGGTAGCACCCGAGACGAAAAAATTAAATGCCAATCGAAATATGTTTTTTTTTTAATGTGTTATTGTTAACGGATACAAACTTTTCGAGCGTGCAGTCGCAACGCTAAGGTTGAATTTTTTTGAAAATTTAAGTGAGTGCGTTTTTACTAAAATGACAATTTGAGATGTTTTTTTTTTTGTTGTAGGAGTTTATCAGTTAATGTGGTATGAACTAAATTGTTCAATAAATAATGTCTTAGTTGTTATCCCGAAAGTTTTCACATCGAATCGGTTCTTTTAAAGCAAATATGTAGTGCAGTTAAATTTATATTACAATGAATCATTCATACAAAAGGTTATATTTTATATCATTAACTGTACTAATCTGCTTTTTGTATGAATGATTCAGTGTAATATATATTGAACTGCACTACATATTTGATCTCTCTCTCTCTCTCTCTCTCTCTCTATATATATATATATATATATATATATATATATATGTATATATATATATATATATATCAAATATGTGAATTTATATGTGCGTTTAAAACTCATAAAAAATAAGTTATGCCATAATTCGCTTGAAGATGAAACGTAAATAATACTTTTAACTTAATTGTATAATTAAATTTGAAGTTTTTAGCTTTAGTTTTGAAACATGGTTATTATTTACATTGCGCACTGTTTTGTAAAAATAAGAAATATCAATAAGAACACCGGATTATATATCTTACTGTTCTTTCGTTTATATATATATATATATATATATATATATATATATATATATATATATATATATAATATGAATAAAACAACTATATATATATTATTAAATTAAATTATATATATATATATTATTAAATTAAATTATATATACATATATATATATATATATATATATATATATATATATATATATATATATATATATATGAAATTTGACTGACTGATGGATTTTTATTTTGTTTTTTACGGCTTATCAACACTTCGTAGATTATTTAAAGCCGAAACATATTTCGGACTATGGTATTTGCTCAAGTACCCGTTGGTCCCAAGTGGTCCTCCATCTTAGTATTGACCGTAGCAAGACATTGCTTAATTTCAGTGATGTATATACGAAGGACGAGCCAATAATGTTCGCAAGTTTTTAAAGGATCTGGGGACCGTATTTTGAACTTGTTCCCATAAATCGTGAGTCACATTCAAACAATTTTTCATCTTCTACGAGTCAAGAATTATAGGGCAACGATTTTTATTTTCAAATCCTTTCCAAAGATTCCCTGGCAAGAACTTCAAGACAAACCACACACCTCATCACTGGTCCGACAGCGATCTTCATTGATTGTTTGGCGAGATTTTTCAAGTTGTCCGCTATATCATCTTGAAGAAGAACGATCAGGCCGTGGTTGGACTTATGTGTAAGACATGTTTTAAAGAAAGGTTCCTCTTTAAAAACCTTGGTAAAGCATCACGCCAGTTTCGACAACAGGCTCTCCGCTTCCCCACCATAAAAATAAAATGTTACATACTCCCTCAATTCTTTATTACCATTTATCGCGAAAATCGCCAAAGTTGTTTGCATATACCAGAAAAAAGCCTTATTAACCATATCCCTCAATCCGCAACCTCCTCACGTGTTGGCTCCGAATAGTGTTGATTCGTGGCATCTAGAACTTGCCAAGTATATCTATTTCCAAGGTAAGACGATAAACTACATCCAGCAGCAAGACCTCTGATCAGGAGGTTTTGAGGAGCGTGGAACCACCTCTTAATTGCTGGTGTTCCCAAGCCCACCCTGACACTGGGTGATAGCACCTGTTAGGGTCCTAGCTATGAGCAAATAGTGAACACCCAAACTGAAGTCAAAACTCTATGAAAGTGTAAAAATACGTTTTAATATCAGTAATACATTTTTGCAAAAAGATATTACCAGCAATGAATTTTTTAATAAAAAAAATTACCAGCAATACATTTTTGAAGGAAAATTATTACTAGCAATACATTTTTGGAACAAAAATATTACCAGCAATAAAAATCTTGCCGGCATTAAATAACCCATTGAGATTGATATGCCGTAAAACAAAGCAAACCAAATACATCCTTGTACAAATTAATTGAATCAAAACGAATAATTCCGTGGTTATTTTTTTTCGTATTTTCCAATGAAATATGACCCAGGAAACATGTTAGTACTTCGTATGTCCATTCCACGAAGTCGTTCCTTGCAGATTGACCACAGATTCTCGGCTGGATTTAAATCAGATTTTCCAAGTCAGCCGACAGAAATTTAATTTGCTCACTGGTAAGGCTTGTCATTGTATTTGGGCAGCGTTAAAATTTCCGTACGCTTCCTTGGAGTAACGTCCATCGCAGACCATGGACGTAGGACAACTAATCGACAGTCGAAACAATAGTGTCTGGGGCGTGATGAAAAGCTGATGCAATCATGGATGACGCAATATATTTCAAGGCCAAACAAATTTCATCAAAATCAAAAGGACCGAAACACTGTATTATAATAACAAAGGAGAGGACAATAGTCCGAGCATAATTAGTGTAAATAATGATGGTTCTACATTACAGAAATTCAGGCAAAAGTTTAATAACAGAGGAATAAGGATGTCCCGGGTGTATCCCTCCACTCCTCCTTGTTTAATATAAACGATTCTGACTCTCTAAAGAGTATGTACTTTTCTGTAACAAAAATATAAATGCCCTCTGGAATAATGATGCTGGTAGGAATCTTTTTTTAATAATTTCACCAAAGAAAAGGAGAATGATTATTAAGGAGATGTATGAGAATTGGTTGGAATCATACACAAATAAAAAAAAACTATCTACAAGTCCAGCAGGAAAATCAATTCCACTATTATCTTCGTCCCTCAGTCTCAAGTACGCAACTCTTCGTCAGAAACGAGCATTTTCCGTGAATGAGCGCACCGTGCTTTTATGCCCCTGTCCCAGCCGTCGCTCAGCCAATGAGCGCCTAGAACCAGTCAATAAAAATGGCTACAAGCAACACCACCTCTTCCGCCCACACGAAGTGCTGCCCGATTCATCTTCAGTTCGAAGTTCCCCAATTCGCCGTCTCCACACTTCACTGCAAAACATACACGCGACTCTGGCCCTTTTGGGTAAATAAATACGAGATTAGTGTATGTTCACAGTTCAGGCACCATTTCTGGATCAAGACTGCCACAAAGAAATCACTCAAAAATTATACGCGTTCCATACTAAATAAGAACCGTACCTTAGGTGGGGATTGAACTTAAGGAAATAATCGTGCCGGCACTAGTATTTGGTACAACAATACAATGCATGCTTGCTTGTCAACTTATATAAAAAAAAAAAACTTTTTTCCATAAGCTTTACTCATTGTCCTACTTTTGTTTTCCCAGCCCACAAAATCAACAGTTATCTCCTCTTGGATTCACATGAGGTATAATCAATTCCTTATGTTAACGCTTCTCAATCAAAACGAATTCTTTTTTTTATCTTGTATTTTATTAATAGAATATGGTGCGTGCGAAAATCACAAATTGTTACATAATTGAATGAGACGCTAATGTATAAAGAATTAATTAGCATCATGAAATAATTAACGTTAGTCACTAAAGCTAATTAACAGCACACAAAGATGTGCAACTATACACGATTCAAAACTGTGCAATTAATTCATGCAGTTTCTCCAAATCAAAATTGTAACAGTATCAATAATAAGAAATATCAGAATTGTATAATAGAAATATTATAATAGTATAGTTGAAATACTATAATAGAAAAATTATAATAGTATAAAACCTATTGTAATAATATAGTAGATATGGTATAATATAAATATAATAATAATATAATGGAAATATTATAGTTATTTTTTAATATTATAATAGGAAGAATATAATAATATAACCGAAATAATATAATAGAACTACTATCTAATAGTATGATAACAATATTATGTAATAGTATAATATTAATATTATAATAGTATAAAAAATATAATAATAGTATAATAGAAATACTATGTAATAGTATAATATACATATTATAATAGTATAAAATATATAATAATAGTATGATAGAAATACTACGTAATAGTATAATGTTAATATTATAATAGTATAAAATATATAATAATAGTATAATAGAAATACTGTGTAATAGTATAATATACATATTATAATAGTATAAAATATATAATAATAGTATAATAGAAATACTATGTAATAGTATAATAGAAATATTATAATAGTATAAAATATATAATAATAGTATAATAGAAATACTACGTAATAGTATAATATTAATATTATAATAGTATAAAATATATAATAATAGTATAATAGAAATACTGTGTAATAGTATAATATAAATATTATAATAGTATAAATATATAATAATAGTATAATAGAATAGTATAATATAAATATTACAATAGTATAAAATATATAATAATAGTATAAAATATAGTTAGCCTCTATAAACCGAACGTTCTAACCACTCAGGTACGCGCCATTTGCTGTTAAACTATAATTCTATATCTCTAATAATATTTCTCTGATACTATTATAATAGTCTTATTATAATATTTAGCTAATATATGGGTATTGAACTCACAATGTCACTAGATCTAACCAACGCCTTAATCCACTGTGCCATGTGTCCTTAAGGACCCAAAGAGTTGTGAATTCAAGAACTGGTTAAGGCAGTGGAGATTTGGAGAGGTGAATTAACAGAAGATAACTGAAAACTGACATCCATTAGACATGGCACGTGGAACTAGAACAGTCTAACGCAGTGAGCGAAATAATTTGTTCAGTTCGACATTCCAACCACCTGAAGAAGGCTGGAGCGTACAGCAGCCGAAACGTTGTGATAAATATGGCAACAAATATGAGGACAATAGGAGATAACAGATAACTGACATCCATTAGACATGGCAAGTGGAACTAGAACAGCGAGCGAAATTAACGGTTCAGTTCGACATCCCAACCACCTGAAGAAGTGTTGCGATAAATATGGCAACAAAGATGAGGACAATAGTCCAAATAATGTAAATAGTGTACATACTATCTCATCACAGAAATATAGGCAGACACATTTTTCTCATTTTTAAATATTCATTAAGGTATTCATTAAAATAATTTCATTGTTACTGGGCACAATATTTATAATTGTATAGATCAAGGGTCGGCAACTTTTTGCTATGTGCCGACTTAGGGTTTTAAAATCATTCAGTGTGCCAACGGCATATGTACTTTTATACAAATCAAGGTAAATACACCTGTTCTACAATATATTTCATATAGTAATATATAAAATAATAATAAATATCTTCTTTGCGTTGTAATAGTTATCGCTTTGGCCTTCGTGATGTCCGCTGCAGCTGCGAGCCATTGAAAATTGCTTGGCGTGCCACGTGTGGTACGCGTGCCGTAGATTGCCGACCTCTGGTATAGATTACCGTAGACGGTATAGCAACATATTTTTGATTGTAAAGAATTTTCGAGATTTTTACATTGTTAGCCATTTTATTGAATTTTCATGACATGCTCTGTTGTTATTAAGAATTACAATTACGAAGAAAATTGTAAAATTTACAAAACAAAGTCTTTGATGAGAAAATCAGTGGTATTATTGTAATGACGTCAAAGACATAAATTCAATATTAATGTGAAATGTGTTCGCCATCAAATTGGAGATCTTAAAATCAAGCAACTACAGGAGTTTAAATATCTGCAAAATGTTTTAACAGAGGATGAAAAATGTGGCAGCGAAATCCGGAAGAGCATTTTAGTAGCAAAAGAAGAACTTCCTGAAGTTAAGCAAAGTAATAAGTTCGTTAGAAACAAAGAAAAGATTGTTGACCTGCTATTTAATATTAATCATCCTATATTACAGTGAATGCTGCCTTCACTGCGATCAGATGAAAAAAAAAATGAAAGTAACAGGTTCACCCTACGTCATCATCCACGTCCTGAAGGAACACGGCACATAGAAGAAGAAGAAGAAGAAGAAGTAGAAGAAGAAGAAGAAGAAGAAGAAGAATTTTAGAGAGGGTTTAGATTGGCTGATAGCAACTTACTAACAAAATACTACAAATGGCAAGAAATTGTGTAGAGATTTCATCATCCACGTCCTGAAAGACCACGGCATATAGAAGAAGAAGAAGAAGAAGAAGAAGAAGAAGAAGAAGAAGAAGAAGAATTTGGGAGAGGATTTCGTTTGGCTGATAGCAACTTACTAACAAAATACTACAAATGGCACTAAATTATGAAGCGTTTTCATCACCCACGTCCTGAAGTAACACGACACATAGAAGAAGAAGCCTATCTGTTCCGGAAGTGACGTTAGTGTAACGATTATCGATACAGGAAGTGGAAACATAGTGTCAAGTTCATATTCTGCACGGGTCAGTAATATTAAGGATGGAGTTCTGATAAGACCAAATTTCAGACATAATCTCGGTCTTCGTCTGTCGAAACAAAAAAGAAAATCTACAAAATCCGTTATCTTTCAAGCTATGAAGTTTTGAGCGTAGTGACACCAAAGAATTGTCCAAAAGCACAAGATGTCGTCTCCGAAATCAAGAGAATAAGCATGTATGATTATGAATATGCCTGAAAAGGTATCTGTTTAAAAAAATCGAAAAGAATTGGTGAGAGAATATATGATAACTATTTTTTCACCATACGATTTTACACCAATATGTATTTCCAGGCGACCAGCAGACGGAAAATGCGACAATGAAATCAGAAGCCGCATTGGGATAGCAAAGATGCCTTCCAGAAGCTAAGAAACAGAAAGAAATTCATTAGAATCAAAGAAAAGAGTGTTGACCTGCTATTTAATATCAGTCCTCCTATATGGCAGTGAATGCTGCATCCTTTGCGCACAGATGAAAAAAAAACTGGAAGTAACAGAAATATGGTTATACAGAAGGATGCTGAGAATTCTATGGAAAAAATGGAAACAAAATGGACTTTATACTCAGAATCAGAAAGAGACAGTTTTTTTTGTTTTGTTTTTTTAGAATACATAATGTAAAAGCAATGCTTGAAAAATTTGACACTCCTAGGATATATCTGGAGAGGAGGAGGTAGCGAGCCACCTACCTGACCAGTTTGTGCGAGTGGATGGCAGAACAGGAGATAACAAGAGGAAGGCACGAAGAACTACAAAGTATAGAAACTTGTGGAGAGCTATGATTGCCGTTATCATAAAGGAAAACGACACAAGTAAAATATAGATTCTCCATGTTCTGAAATCAGTTTTACAAGTTATCCATCCACTGATTTTCTTAAATGTTGTCTTTCTCCATAAAGAAAATAGGATTGATCTTTGCTAGTAAACTACCATCTTTATTCTTCTATGCGCCGTGTCCTTTTTTGTTGGCTTTCATGGCTCTCCACAATCTCCTGTCCTTTTCTGGCTCTTAATAAATTTTGTCTTTTTGTCATTTCTCCTAAACCTTGTGCCATCCATTTGTTCAGGCTTACTAGTTAATTATGCTTTTTTCCTCTGTCCCAGTCTGTCTTGTGAGTACCAAAATTCCCAAGCCCTCTTTCCTCATTATGTACACTAGAGAGTCCAACTGTCTGTTTCTTCTGTTAAGTATGTGTGCTTTTTTTCCAAGATTTTTAAAACTTCGTTGTTGCTCCCATATTCAGACCATGGTATTCTCAGCATCCTTCTGTAGAACCATATTTCTATCGCCTCAAGTTTCTCCTTCATCTGTGCGGATAGGATTCAGCCTTCACTGGCATATAGGAAAACAGATATTACATAACTATTCAACACTCATTTATTTGTTTTCAATGTCATTATTCTGTTTCTTAGCTTCTAGTAAGATTGACGGATAATACAGTGATGTTTGATAAAAGTGACTCACCTGATTTTTCTTTACTAAATGTTCTCTTCTCCGATGAAACGAAAGTTGAGCTAAATTCAAAGGATAAGCGATCTAAAATCCGAAGAAGAAGCTTTGAAAGCTCTTTGAATTTAGCAGTAAGTACTGTCAAGCATCCGTCCAGTATAATGTTCTGGGGATGCTTTTCTTTTCACGGAAATGGTTTCTTAAAACGTATTGAAAATTCCCCCAGGAGTGAGTAGTAAAAGAGAATTTTAGAGTCTTGTCTGCTCCCATCTGCTGAAAGGGTGCAAATCGACCCCACCAAGCTCATTTTTATCCAGGATAATGCTCCCTGTCACAAATCAAAATTGATGAAGGAATACTTTGATGAGAAGCAGGTGAGTGTTATGACATGGCCGCCCCAATCTCCTGACCTCAACCCCATAGAAAACTTATGGAGCATTATAAAGTACAGGCTCCCGAGAAAGCAGTTGAGCAACAAAGAGCATCTGATTGTGAATTTGATATCCGAATGGGATTCAATGCTTGGAGATGAGATTTGCCAGAACCTGATCAAGTCAATGCCAAAAAGGGTTGAAAAGGTTATTCAAAATAAAGGAGGACCCATAGATTATTAAATATTTCGAACTACATTACCTATTATAAATAAATTATACCTCTATTATTCTTTATTTAAAGCTGTTCGGTTATGTTTCTATTGATTGATTGCAGGAAATAAGTGAGTCACTTTTTTTGCACAGGGTTTTTCCCTGAATCTCATTTATATGCAAAATTATAATTATCAATAGAATACCTTAGGGTGAGTAAACTTTTTTACTAGGTGGCCGGGAAGGGGTCTTTATATTAGTAAGATTAAAAATTAGTTTGACGCTAAAAACAATAGCCGGAAAAAAATGTTAATTAAAAAATATCAGGTGAGTCACTTTTATCGAACAGCTCTGTAAATCCTAGTGGGGTTGGCGGAACGGCAAAAAAATACGCCCCCTCGTCCTGGTCTTAGGATAACCTCCCTATCCTTTCACTGTTATTTATCTATTTTTGCATAAATTTTTTTTTCATTTAATTATTTTTTTTAAATAAATTTTACATTTACAACATTTCTATCATTTATTTTTTCGTTCTCATTGTTGTCCGTTTATTTTATATTTTTCGCTTTTTTTTATCTATTTATCCATTTTTCAGCTTTATTTTCTGTTCACTATTTCGTTCATTTATTTTAATTTAGTTTTTGTTTGTTAGGCGTTAACAACGCAATTTTTATTCTCAGGTCAAGCATTCCGATGATCTAAAAAAAGGAAACAACTTTAAAGATAAAAAAGAAACACTGCAATCTTATTTCACATTTCTCATTATTTCTGGTATTAAGATAAGAAAAAATATTTAAAAAAAAAAGATTCAATCTGAACAATATCTCCGATTTAAGTTGAAAATTAAATAAAAACAATTATCGATTTGGCGGTGGGATAATATTCATTCGAATCAGTTCTCCAATCTTCAAATTGTGTATATATCCTTTAACTAAGAAATAATTGTATAGATTTTCTCATAGATACTTTATTTAGAAATTGATTCGAATTGCTAGACTGTCCAAATTATTTTGATTGGTCCTTTAGTTTTGTTTGTTTTTTTTTTATTTTATTTCATTTGATTTATTTATTTATTTTTTTTATTAATGTTGGATAATTTAGTTCTTTACCAACAGCTTATCTCGAAAACTGACTAATGAGAATAGATTTTTCTGTTAGAATATAATTAAAACTTGTGCGGCCCAAAAATATCGAATAACTTACAGAAAACAAATACTTGGAAAATTTGATACATTTTATCAATGAGAAAAAATACTGTACATAAAAACGAACGCTATGTATATTATTCGGACTATTCTCCTCATCTCTGTCGCCAATTACGTTTCGGTCGTTTTACGCTCCGGCCTTCTTCAGTATCTGTCTATATTTCCGAGATGAGGTATTATGTACACTATTTACATTATTCGGACTATTGCCCTCATCTTTGTTGCCATATTAATTACAACGTTTCGGTCGTTGTACGCTCCGGCCTTCTTCAGGTGATTGGAATGTCAAACTGAACCCTTTATTTTGCTCGCTGGGGTAGACTGTTCTAGTTCCACGTGCCATGTCTAATGGATGTCAGTTACCAGTTATCTTCTGTTAATTCCCCTCTCCATGTTCTCCACTGCCTTAACCGGGTATTGAACTCACACTCTTTGGGTCTTGTCACTGGATCTAACAAAAGCCTTTATCCACTGTGCCATGTGTTCTTGAGCGAAATAAAGGTTCAGTTCGACATTCCAGTCACCATAATACCTCATCTCAGAAATATAGACAGATACTGAAGAAAGCCGAAGCGTACAACAGCCGAAACGTTGTGATAAATATGGCAACAAAGATGAGGGCAATAGTCCGAATAATGTAAATAGTGTACGTAATACCTCATCTCAGAAATAAAGACAGATAAACAAGGAACGCATTTCTTCTTCCCTCCATTCTTCCTCCAATGCTGGAACTATACGATATCCCTAGCCATGGGCCAGTGAAACGAGAACAGTTTACCCCCGTAGGTTAAATAAATGGTTCAGTTAAAAATTTCCTGTAAGTTACCCAAATCTATATATCCCCGAGGAAGCTCTGAAGACACATTGTGATAATAACAACAAAGATGAGGAAATTAATCCGAATATAAATAATGTAAATAATGATAACTGCTTCGGTGTTAAAATAAAACAGTATTTAATTACAACCGCAAATAAATACTTAACAAGAACAAAGAAGTAAAAGTCAATCAAAGATAACCATTTCAGTGAATACCTTGTTAGTAGCGCGGCCCGACTTGACGTCTGGTAAATTCTAAATCAATACCCAAATCATCGACGCACAATAATCGACGCACAATAATTCACACTAATTCGACTGGATAGTTCCACTCAATAATCACTGCAGTCAGTAGCCTGACACCTGATGGATAACATATATTCATAAGTCCAGAGTGTCACGCTCGAACCTCGGTGCCGGTAGTTACTCATTTTCTTCTTATATGACAGTTTAGTTTAAAGTATTGACTTTGTCTAAATTAGGCTACATTATCAGCGCTGTGGGTATTACATATACTTGCATTTTATATGGCTGCATTTTACAAGGTGTTCCTTTTTAATTTTAGATGATGACCTCAGTGCATTTTATATATATAAATATCTATATATATATATATATATATATATATATATATATATATGTACTAGCCGAATTACACACGTCTTGCTGCGAGTTACACACACACAGACATACACACGCACACACACACACACACACACACACATATATATATATATATATATATATATATATATACATTGTGACGTAAGGTGGCCGTTAATAATTAAGTATAACTCAAGACTTCAAAGTTAAAATAAAACAGTATTTAATTACAACCGCAAATAAATACTTAAGAAGAATAAAGAAGTAAAAGTCAATCAAAGATAATTAACCATTTCAGTGAATACCTTGTTAGTAGCGCGGCTCGGCTTGACGTCTGGTAAATTCTAAACCAATTACCCAAATCATCGACGCACAATAATTCACACTAATTCGACTGGATAGTTCCACTCAATAGTCAATCAATAATCACTGCAGTCAGTAGCCTGACACCGCTATACTGGCGAAAAACATATATTCATAAATCCAGAATGTCACGTTCGAATCTCGGTGTCGGTACTTACTCATTTTTTTCCTATATGACAAAAAGGGAAACGGTCTGAGTAATGGATTTGTAGAAAAAAGAAAATGTAATAAGGAAATTCAAAGGCGTATGCGTATAGTGTATTATGTCTTCCAGAAACTAAGCAATGTATAAAGACATGAAAATGTCGTTAGAAACCAGAAATGTGTATTGAACTGTCATGTAATATGAAAACTCCTTTACAGCCGTGAGCTTATGGCCATATAGCGTTGAATCACCTGTTTTCGTACGATCAACGAAGTTAAGCAACGTCGAGCATAGTCAGTACCTAGATGGTTGTCGGTTATGATTTCAACAGTTGGGTGGGCAATGACCAACTGAACTGAAAATGGTGGGCGATTGAAAATGTTGGTGAATGATATAGGACTTAGTGTATTAAAAAGCTATTTCAACATATGCTACCCGAAAAAATACTGCTCGGTCTCACATTGTCCGCTGATCTGAGATAGAACGAATACATTGAGTCAAAAGCTTCGTCCACCGCTAGGAAAGTTGGCTCCCTATCCCGCGCCAGGAAATTTTCCTCGCCGGAGTCGATCCTTCAATTCTACAAATCAACCATTCGCCCTTGCATGGAATATTGCTGCCATATATGGTCTGGAGCCCCTTCTAATTGTCTCAACGTCCTTGATAAAATCCAGAGATGGGTATGTAATTGGCCCTGATCTTGCATCTCGTCTGCAGCCGCTCTCTCACAGACGTGTCGTTGCCTCCCGCTGTCTTTTTTACAAATACTTTCACGGTAACTGCTCCGATGAGCTGCTTTCGCTGGTTCCCAGACTTCATGAATTTAAGCGTTCTACTAGGTTGGAATCTCGCTCACACCCTTTCACTGTCGAAACTATTAAATGTAGCCGCTACTTCTACTTCAATAGCTTCATGTCTCATACCTCTCGCCTGTGGAACTCCCTCCCCTCTTCCTGTTTCCCTGATAGCTATAATCTCCAACTATTCATATGTAACGTCAATCGACGTCTCCAGATGCCCTGATCTATCCCCTATCCTTCTCTTCATCCTTTCCTCTATCACTCCTATTTGGTCTCACTCCAACTCTCTGTAACCCCTTTCATGCTAATGGCTCCCCGCCTTGCTTCGGGTTTAATGCTTTAAAAAAATGAAATATGCAAAGAACCTGTATAAAAAAAAATAACAGGAGGTTAAATCGATAACTTGTTAGAATTCTTATATAAGATATAAATTCCACCGCAAACATGGAATATTTTGATATCTTCTATAGTATGGGGAAAGTTCGTAATATTCAAGTAGTTCTTCAAACGTAATACCATATTTTCGGATAAAAATCAGATAAGACATTGCTCCTACTTCTCATCAGGAGGTTCTTGACAAAATCCATAGAAGTATCTGCAATGTAATCGATCCTGACTTGGCATCTAGTCTTCAGTCATTTCCACACAGACATGGCTTCCCTCTGTCTTTTCTACAAATATTTTCTTGGCTACTGCAGTGATGAGCTTTTTTCCCGGGTAGCCGGACTACGTCAGTTTAAATGTGTTTAGATCTCGCCCTTTTACTGTTGAATGAAATATGACCGCCACTTCTACTCCAACAGTTTCTCTTATCGCACTTCCCTCCCGTGGAACTCCCTTTCGTTTTCTTGCTTCCCCGATAACTACAATTTTCAAAAATTTAAATGCAACGGCAATCGCCATCTTCAATCTTCTTGAAACCAGTTCAGCTTTTATCCCTTCCTCGGTACCTCAGTTTTTTCTCTCACTTTCACTCTTTGTAATCCCCTTCGTGCTAGTGACATTCCCGCCTTGCTTGGGGTGAAATGATTAAAAAAGGGAAAACCAAGAACAACCAAAAACATTTGTTGAATTTTTATTAGTTTTTAGTTATGTATTTATTTTTTTTTTTATTTTAGAATTATTGTACAAAATTCGTTTAATTTCTTGTCAACAATTCTCACCATAAAACTGAAATATATATAGAGAGTTTTCAATTGTCAAGTTTGCTTTAGTTTGTTCTTTAATACGGTAGTAGCAGCCATAGCAACTGCGTTATTTGTTACCCCCCTTTGTTATTTTTTGCTGCATCATAAAGTCAGTCTATGAACCAGTAACAAACTTTCACCAAACAATTTCGGTATGCTTTTAATATTTAATATGCAGGTGGTCTCATGTGAAAGTGGGCCATGATGCAAAAAAGGTTGGGAATGTTTGATTTATAGTTTATTGCTAAAACGAAAATGCCTTAAACTAATGCTTTGAAAATTAAATTAGAAAACGGCATTACTTTGTTTGTATAATAGTTCCCAAATAAAGATAATAACGTATTTCACCTTTTCTAGTTGTATTGACATCGACTTCCTTTTTCGAAGCTGTCAAATTCTCCTGATTTCCACGCGGTATATTTTTGCATGCATCAGAAAACCTTGGATTTTTGAGCAAATCTCAGATAAAGTTTATGAGAACTTAATTAAAATTTGTTTGGCATCTATTAGATTACACAAGAAATGATGTAGTCTCCAAATATACAGCTTATCAAATTCGTTGAAGCTTTTGCCTTACGAGTTATCAATACTTTGTCTTTTTTCTTCCTTTCTTTTTTTTTTAATTTAGATTAGATTTGGTCAATAGAATGGAGAAGGCTGAACTTCGTTGAAAATCGTTTTGGTTCGGAGATTTACAGTAAATATTAATGAAGAATTTACAGGGATTTCTTCTTTTTTTTTCTTTGTTTCGGGTGTGGGGATTCAATCTTTTAATAAAATGTTTTTGATTTACTGAAAGTGCCATTGTCATACACGAGATTCTATTGTTAGTAAGTAATAAACTTCTCGTTTTAACGCTCTCTCCTTCTTTCACTCTGTCATCTGATCTGAGACTAAGAGAGAAAGAAATGTAGATAGAGAAAAAGAGAATGAGATGTAGATTGATACATAGAGAGAGAGAGAGAAAGAGAAAGAGATGTAGATAGACAGAAACAATCTACATCTCTTTCTCTTTCTATCTCCCTCGTTCTATCTATCTAACGATTTACCTCTCTCTCTCTCTCTCTCTCTCTCTCTCTCTCTCTCTCTCTCTATCTATCTATCTATCTATCTATCTAACGAGTTATCTATCTATACCCCTATCTCTCTATATATCTATTTATCTATATCTGTTTGTTTGGGAAAGAAGATGTTTTTTTGTGGGGGGGTGCTTGCATTTTTATTTTAGGGGTTCTGTTGAAGTTTTAGTCTTTTCTTCTCCCTCTTTTTTTAAATCAACCCACTCTAAGCAAGGCGATAAAGCCATTAAGACGCAAAGGGAGTGAAAGAGGATGAATAGAGTTTAGAATGAAAAGAAAACTCAATCCTAAACAGTAAACAAGGGATAAACCCCTACTCCTTCTCAAAGGATCGGGGAGGCGTGTGAACCGGGCGATATGCGAACCTATCTACTTTCTTTCTTTCTTTCTTTCTTTCTTTCCTTTTTTCTTTCTTTCTTTGTTTCTTGTTTGCTTGCTTTTTACTTCTCTCACTCTTTCTTTTTCTCTTTCCTCTCTCTCTTTACATACATACATATATATTTCTTCTCTCTTCCTTCTTTCTTTCCTTTCTTTTTCTTTCTTTTTGTTTGCATTCGTCTCTCGCACTCTTTACTTCCTTCTCTTTACTTCCTCTCTTTATATTCCTTTTTTTCCTTCTCTCCCCTTAAGAGGGGTTTTCATTCTTCCAAGTCTGTCTTACACGGCTTCAGAAATTCTCTTTATCTTTTTCTTTCTTCATTTTTTCATTTTCTCTTTCTCACCCACCATTTCTTTTTCTTTTACCTTTTCTTCCCTTATCAATCCAGACTCACTCTAACATATTTCCATATTTTCTTCCCTCTTTCCTTTTCTTTTTCTCTTTTTCTGTCTATTTTCTTCCATTCTCTCTCTTTTTGTTTCTATCTTTCTTCGTATTATTTCTACTAGCTTTCATTCCATATTTACATTTATACCACGCTGCACTTTTTTTTTATCCTTTCAGACACCCCCCCTCCACTTTCTTTCTCTGGGCCCTTTTCTCTCGTCTGTAACTTTTTATTATTATTATTATTATTATTATTATTATTATTATTATTATTATTATTTCCAGTCTCTAAATTTGTCTTTGGTGGGAGGGTTACTGAAAAGTTCCCTAAATAAGCATTTCGATGCCAAAAGTCAAAACAATAATGAGGGGAAAGTTGTCAGGCAAGAACTTTTCAGCACCACAGAATAAACTTTCTTCTATGCATACATTTTTCTTCTTTAAACTTTTTTCTTTCTTTCTTTGATTTTTTTAAAAACAGCCATTACTCTGTCCACTATATATATATATATATATATATATATATATATATATATATATATATATATATATATATATATTATTATTATTATTATTATTATTATTATTATTATTATTATCATATATATATATATATATATATAATAATAATAATAATAATAATAAAGGCTTAAACACTAATATTCCTTACTCTGTCCTAAACATTGAGTTCTACCAGGACTCTATCCCCTTGGATTTATTTTTTATACATATATATATATATATATATGTGTGTATGTATGTATGTATGTATATATATTTATATATTTTAGATATATGATTGCATATGTATGTGTATATTTACCACTAATATTATCACTATATATATATATATATATATATATATATATATATATATATATATATATATATATATATATATATATATATATATATAGTTTTTACATCAGTGTTGATTGTACCGAATATATTGTCCTTTAAATAATAATAATGATAATCTATATATATATATATATATATATATATATATATATATATATATATATATATATACCGTGTAAGTATTTGTAAAAAAGACGGAGAGAGGCGACGGCGCGTCTGTGAGAGAGCGACTGCAGACCAGATGCCAGATCAGGGCCAATTACGTCTCTGGATCTTATCAAGAACCCCGAGGCAAACAGAAGGTGCTCCAGACCATATATGGAAGCAATACTCCATGCAAAGGCGAATGGTTGATTTGTAGATTAGAAGGATCGATTCCGGGGAGAAAAATTTCCTGGCGCGGCACAGGAAGTCAACTTTCCTTGCGGTGGATGAAGCAATCGACTCAATGTATTTGTTCCATCTCAGGTCAGCGGTCAGCGTGAGACCGACCAGCTGCAGAGAAGAGCTTTCGAGAAGTTGAGCTTCACACATTCTAATGGGATGCAGGGAAGGATCTCTGTGTTGATTAATAGAGAGCAGTTTTGTTTTTGATGCGTTAAATTTAACCAGCCAATTCCTGCCCCAATTCACAACCGATTGGAGTTCGTTTCCGAGATGAACGGCCAAGTTAATTTTGTCAGCGACACTAGATTTGTTTTTGAGGCAGGTATAAATTGTGGTGTCGTCCGCGTAGATGCCAACTTGGGAATCTATGGCGTCAGTAAGATCATTTATGAAGATAAGGAACAGGCGTAGGATGGAGCCTTGAGGAACACCTCCGTTTGTGGGGTAGGAGCTGGAGGAGAATCCGTTGAGAACGAACTTCAATTCACGGTTTGACAGGAATGATTGTATTAAGTCAAACAATCGACCTGTAATACCATAACCCTGAAGCTTGCGAAGTTGGCCGGCATGCCAAACACTATCAAATGCTTTGGAGATGTCTAGGGCCACGACACGAGCTTCTCCGTTATTATAAAGAGCTTGGTAGACAAATTCAGTGATGGCCGTAAGAACATCAGATGTATATCGGGCAAAGCGGAAACCATATTGCTTGTCTGAGAGCAGATCATGGGATGTAAGGTGGTTAACCACTTCGGCATGATTAGGGCTTCGAAGACGGTAGGAGACTGATAGGACGGTAAATAGAAGGGTCAGAGGGGTCACCAGAGTTCTTAAAGACAGGAACAATGGATGAAGATTTCCAGCAGTCAGGAAAACAAGACTCCTTGAGGCAGTAGTTATATAATTTAGAGAGGGAGGGCGGCAATTCAGGCGCGCATATATATATATATATATATATATATATATATATATATATATATATATATATATATATATAAAATTATTTCACCACAGCCCTTTTAAAGCACAGTGGATCATCAGATTTTTGGAAATAAATCTGATGATCCACTGTCCTTTAAAAGGGCTGTGGTGAAATAATTTATTATATGGAACCTTAAAGCAATCTGTTTTTATTTAATATATATATATATATATATATATATATATATATATATATATATATATATATATATATATATATATATATATGAATAATATATTAGCATTCTTCTTTCAGTTGCTCCATTTCAAAACAGGCGATCCAGCCGCCATCTTGAAAATTAAGAAAAAGTACTCACATAATCAAATAGTGATTCTTCAAAATAATAACAGCAACAATAATTACATAAAAAATCTGAAAGCCGATTTTTTTTTTATTCGCTTCATTCTCAAAAGAAGAATTTATTTGTAAATTAATAATCGTTCGCTACATTCTACGAGCCGGATTTCCTCTTTTTTTTTCATTCTTTTTTTCCAAGCGTCCCCTTTTCGCTTCCTCGTCAAATTTGCCCAAAGAACGAAACTAAAGACTCTGATTATCCGAGCGATATTCTTACCATTACCCGAGATGCCCAGCAAACCAACATGGCGCCGATGATTACATCCGAACAACTAATGCAGGCCGAATTCAGAATTTTCGTCCACAGAGAAAAAAAAAGTTTTTTTTTTTTTTGTTTTTTTTTTTCAATAGCCAGCTAATGACGTGAGAAAATAGCTTGGTGAATTGCGTTGTAAAGGGTATTCCATTCGCTTTACGCACTGGGATGGTTTTCGGTAAAGAACGAGTGAGAGATAGAGATATATATGCATTGAGAGAAAGAGAGGGAGAGAGAGATGCGAAGTGAGAGTGAGCCAGGCTTACGAAAGAAAGTAGAATTTTGAGTCGTTTGACGATTATGTGTGGCCAATGAAGGGTGAAACGAAACCGTGAGGTGAAAATTAATTTAAAACCAAGTTGAACACTTTCGAAATTGTATTCAATCTTTGGTTTTTCTTTATTTTTCTATTTGTATTCTTAGATCTCCTTTTCTATCTCTCGCATATCCCGATATCTCTCTCTCTCTCTCTCTCTCTCTCTTTCTATCACTCTTTCTCTCTCTTTCTTTTTCTCACTCTTTCTCTCTTTCCTTCTCTCTCTCTCTTTCTTTCTATTACTCACTCTCTCTTTCTCTCTCTCTTTTGCCTATTCCAATCTGGTACATTCCCCTTGGTACATTCTCTTCTTCTTCCCCTCTCTCTCTCTCTCTGTCTCTCTTTCTCGTTCTCTCCTTTGGTTTTTCCAATTCTCCTCCCTTCTATCTTCCTGTATTTCATTCCCTATAATACATCCTCCTCCTCCTCATTCTTCTTCTTCTTCTTCATTCTCTCTGGAACATACGACACTTCTTCCTCCCCCTCCTCTTGTTTCTCTCTCCCTCTCTCTCTCTCCCTCTCTCTCCCTCTCTCTCTATCTTTTCCGTTTTCCAATAAATTTTCCTCTCTTCTACAAGATGTATTGCTATCTTCCTTATTTCATTCCCTTTGATACTTTCATCTCTTCCTCCTCCTTTCATTTGCTCCTCTTCCTTTTCTTCTTCTTCTTCTTCTTCTTCTTCTTCTTCTTCTTCTTCTTCTTCTTCTTCTTCTTCTTCTCGCTCTCTCTTTTCTGTCTTTTCCAATAATTTTCCTCTCTTCTACATGATATTCTGATTTGTATCTTCCTGTTTTAAATTCTCTCTGGTACATCCCCCCCTCTCTCTCTCTCTTTCTGGTGCATCCTCTCTCTCTCTCTCTCTCTCTCCCCCCACCTCATCTAGTCTCTATTTCTCATTTTGCTTTTTATTATTTCTTACATACATACGTACATATATATGCAGGAAACTTCGGTGTCATTTTCCTTATCTCTCTTTCTTCCTCTGTCTCCTCCTCTGTCTTTCTTTTTTTTCTCTCTCTGTCTCTTCTACTTTCTACGACACGTTTTCTCTCATTCTTACATTATTAACTTTCACTTTCACTTTTGTATTTATTAATGATAAACACAATTTCCATAACTGGCCATAAGCGAGAGATGTTTGTTTCTCTGCCATAAAACAGACTGGCGAAAATTTTCACTCTCTTACATTAGAGCAGAAAACCATTTTTAAAGAAAATGATTTGTGTATGTCGATACATGTATATTATAACACCCAGAAATATAAAGTAATATCGACACACACAGAAATACACACACACACACACACACACCTATATATATATATATATATATATATATATATATATATATATATATATATATATATATATATATATATATATAGTCATCCACAGACTGACTGTTTCGTTGTATCACAGCTCATCAGTGTTTCTAGACATCCGATTTCTTCAAGCAGGGATTGAATTCTCGCTTGACAAGGAAGCGGGTCCAGACACCTTAACTCTTCATAACTTAAAAAATTATGTTAGGGGTCTCGGCTCTCGCTTTTGAAACATGAGAACTCTTATGTAGCGGAGGAATCATATTTTTAAAAACTAAAAATATTATTATAATATATATATATATATATATATAGATAGATAGATAGATAGATAGATAGATAGATAGATAGATTTTGAATTTGTAGACTATATATATATAGATATAGATATATGTCGGCCATATATATAGATAGATAGATATTGATTATTTTGAATTTCTAGACTATATATATATATATATATATATATATATATATATATATATATATATATATATATTAAAAACATTTATATTATGTTTAACGTTCTTTTTATAGAGACAAGTATTTAAGCAAATGCTCTGTTTTATAATAAACAGTATTAAATAACATTTACCGGCCTGAATGTCCGAGAAATCTTTATGGAAAATTTTCGTTCTATGAAAATTTCTCGGACATTCAGGCCGGTAAATGTTATATAATACTGTTTATTATAAAACAGAGCATTTGCTTAAATACTTGTATCTATAAAAAGAACGTTAAACATATCATAAATGTCTTTAAATAAATTGTCGGACTTTGTCCAATTCAAAAATATATATATATATGTGTGTGTGTGGATGACTATATATATATATATATATATATATATATATATATATATATATATATATATATATATATATATATATATATATATATATAACGTCAACTAATTTTCAATACCTTGGATTTAAATGAATTTGTATAAATGAAAAACTTTCTTGAAGCTTTTCATTTAGCTTTAATTGAGAGCTAAAGGATTAAGTTTACTATTTCCAGTAAGCAAAATACTCTGTTGTATTTCAATTAGAAATTATATTGATTGGAATTGATTTTTTTTTTTCATAAAAATAGCTGATTAGCTCTGTTTTTAGACGTCTTTCATCGCAAAGTAATTCTCTATATTAAAAAATCTTCCAAAAATAAAAAATATACTTTGCTGAAACTTTATTTGAAAAATATTACCTGATTTAAAGTATAATTAATCTTATTTGAAAAAAATATTCACTTTAAGTTTAAAATAACAGGGAAATAGATTTTTAAAACAACCAGTAGCAGTGATTTTTTACCGACATTAGCCAATCTTACGCAATTAACGAGCGGTGAAAAGTGATGATAAGGAGTTGACAGTTTTATTGTTGTTCTGCGGAGACTTTATCTGTTAAAACATTATTAAAGAAAATGATGTCTGAGCCCCTTTTTATATCATTTTTAACTACGCAGTAATCTTAAAATATTCCCCATAATCTACTTTTAGGAATGTTGACTTTAAATATGCTATAGGCATCGTTCTTATTTTCTGATAATATCGTGTATGGTCGACCATACATTAAAAACTGGGCGCGTTGCAAAATATTTTCTCTTTATAACATTATGATCTAACCGGATGAAAGTAATGCAAAATTTTAAAAGATATATATATATTAAAAAGTATTATAATTAATTCTTGTAAAATTCCTTATCCATCGAATATTCTGTTTTTTTTTAATACAATTGTCTATATATAAATCTTATTTATAAAAGCAATTAAAAGCTTTTATAATTAAATAATGTCATAGTTTTATTTCATTTTTTTATTTCACGATTCGGAGCAGATTTTCGGGAAATGAGTATTAATTTGAAAAAACATGCTAAACAATATTTACCTTCTGCAAGGAGCGCTGCTTTTATCTAATAAAAAAATTTCGGATGAAAATTTAATTTTTCGAAATTTCATGAAATTAAGTAAGTGGGGGTAACATATGTAAAAAATAATATTTTTACCAAGAATTTCTAAAATAAATTTTCAAAAATAATTTCATTCATTTATGAATAAATCCTGAAAGTTTTATTAAAATTTGACTATTATTTGATTTTTGCAGGAATTTCCAATTCAATGTTTTTCACTTAAAAAAAAGGCGCTAAAAAAGTTATCGTAAATATTACGTCGACCGCTATAGCAACCTCTTCCGTCTTAGTGGCTTTATTGCCTTGCTTTGTGTGAAATAAATATGAACAAAGACCATTTAACATGCGATAAAACAATGCCAAAACCATTATGAACCTGATAATTACCAATAAAACTTGAGATCAACTATGTTGTTTATAGAGTCAACTGCACATTACAGAATCGCGTTCTGGATAACTAGAATCACCCGAAAAACGGATACGTTAACCACTCGACAACCTCTTGAATTAGGTGCCTAAACAACCCTCTTCTTAGATAAAAAGTCATTTTAACATTCACACTCAACAATCATTAGAAAATCGTTGTAGATAATCGTCGTCGTCGGCATTATCTCTTTCCAAAGAATTTAATTTCTTTTTTGCTGATCGCTTCCTTTCTGATGAGTGCGTCGATGGCGCAATTCGCCGCCAACGCGCATGTTCAGGACTAGAAATGCAAAATCGGTGAGCCGAGTTCGAATTACATTCACTTTTGCACAAATACCTTTCAGAAAGATATGAACCCTATTTACATTATTCGGACTATTGTCCTCATCTTTGCTGCCATATTTATCACAAAGTTTCGGCCGTTGTACGATTCAGCCTTCTTCAGTATCTGTCTAAATTTCTGAGATGAGGTATACTATTTACATTATTCGGACTATTGTCCCCATCTTTGTCGTCATATTTATTACAACGTTTCGGCCGTTGTACGCTCCGGCCTTCTTCCGGTGGTCGCAATGTTGAATTGAACCCTTTATGTCGCTTGCTAGGGTAGATTGTTTTAGTTCCACGTGCCATGTTTAATGGATGTCAGTTATCAGTTATCTCCTGTTAATTCCCCTCTCCAAGTTCTCCACTGCCTTAACCGGGTTTTGAACTCACACTCTTTGGGTCCTGTCACTGGATCTAACTAACGCCATTATCCACTGTGCCATATGTCCTTGAACCGATTTTTCTTCCCTTAGCTATATTGTAGTGAAAATTGTGCTCTCTAGCCATGGTTAGAATCCAGTCTATGAGAAATACAAATTGATGCATCCGAGGCGTAGATCGACAAGATCTTGGATTTCTCAATGGCTGTATCGTCTCGACTGCAGTCGGTATACGACTGCCTCGATATATGATTTCATTTCATATGCACACACACACACACACACACACATACACACACACATATATATATATATATAGAGAGAGAGAGACAGAGAGAGAGACAGAGAGAGAGAGAGAGAGGTAACGAATTAGACTCGATATCTCTTCGTTACCGAGGCCCGTTGGAACAGTTGGTATGACGTTTGCCTCATATCGTAACTGACCAGGTTTCAATTCTCGGTAGTGGATGCGCACTGCTGATGAGTCCCAAATATAGGACGAAACGGCCGTCCAAACCTTTCTGCATTCTGTTGAGGTTTCTTCTAGACTCGATGAATTACTTAATTATGATCATCTCAAATCCTCCTAAAAATTACTATCACTCATATATATATATATATATATATATATATATATATATATATATATATATATATGTATATATATGATAAAAATATAGTTTGAACATATGGTACGTTTATGGGTAAAAGTGCTCAATATCAGAGATAGTATGTGTGCATACATATGTTTATGTGTGTGTGTATCTCAGTGTCTCATTAAATAATTTATTGTTTACTTAAATTTAATATGAGCCTCTCATATTCACGGGGAAGCATCTTAGAATGTTACCATATTTATACCTGTTCATTTACGCCGAGTTATGTGCAAATGTCATCTTTAGGGTCTTTTTTTAATCAGGGTTGTTTTATCTAAGACAATTTTTTTGTATTTTCCTGAAAATTAATTTTGTTTAATTTTGAAGTGAAAAACGCTAAACTCATGTTTTAAATGTTATGATGTAAGCATGCTCGTGTTGTAATATCAAGGGGGGGGGGGGTAACTAAGTTATTAATATTTCTGTCTATTTTTTAAAATAACTATTTCATGCCACTAGTTAAAACCTGGATATCTTTAAACTATATATATATATATATATATATATATATATATATATATATATATATATATATAAATGTGAACACTTACGTCAATACCAAGTCGCCTCAGTCTTTATATTTTTTCAAGAACGAAACACACTGTCGACTACTTAGATAGATAGATAGATAGATAGATAGATAGATAGATAGATAGATATATAGATATACCAGGTGTAACAGTAAAATTGTCCAAATCGTGTAACAGCGAAATTGTCCAATTATTCGATTAAGATTTGAACCGTTTTGTCTCAGAAATGATTAAAGATATCTTACTGGGATTCTCAGGTGTTTTTTTAACACTATTGAACTCTACATTGAGCAATAAGAATGTATAATTACTCTGCAAGCTTAACAGAACAAACGTCATTAAAACGATCATAAACGAAAATGACATTTTCATCATTAATTAATCTAGCTAAGGCTCGGAAGCTCTTGAAGAATTGAAATAATGCTCTTATATATATATATTTTACAAATCTTTTAATATCTATGATAACCTTGCTTCGTTGTCAAATTTTTTGAATTACCATATACTTGTATTTTGATTGGTCATTCTAGCTTATGTAACAGCGTTTACCCCTAGCGAAGGATCGTTAATTAATTTGAAACTTTAAAAAACCATTTATTCTATATTCTACATCATCACTTGATAAGACACCAGAAGTGTTGAAACAAAATGGCTATTTTTGTATCGATTTTGTAACATATTTATGTTATAATATTTAAATAAATAATTATATATATATATATATATATATATATATATATATATATATATATATATATATATATATATATATATATATATGGTTGATGACCGACAACAACGGCCATTTTCATGCGGTTTCGCGCAATCAGATGTCGGTTACTACAATGCTCTGTCATCGCTGTTTTAAGGGTCCGGTCTTCGCGAGCACTTTTATATTAAAGCACTAAGATCCTTTGCCGTGGTTCTGTTGTTCCCCATGATATTGAGCAAGTTTTGTCACAGCGATGAACCAGTTCCGTCATGTTTTTTAAAGTAATTGCGATATTTATGGCTATTTTGATCTTGGGCGGATATGTTACCCTCCCTGGTTAATCTGGTCGGTGTGTGCATGTTATGCACGCACTGGGTTTATAATATTACACAATACAGTCACCGAACACACACACAGACCCACACACAAACACACACACACACACACACACACACACACATATATATATATATATATATATATATATATATATATATATATATATATATATAGACCTTATTTCAATTCTTCCAGGATCATTTTCGAACTTATTCTTCAAGATGATCTTCGACCTTTCTAACCTTCTAACTTTCTGTCCTGGAGTCTCACTGGCTTCACGTACAGTTTATTTCCAAAGTCTTTTTTTCGCTGTTGAACTGTCATCTCTGAAACTCCTCTCTCACATATCACACGTCTAATAGATTGAGATGTGGATCTTTTCTAACTGATCTCCTTAGCAAATGATAATCTCTCTTCCTGTTGTCACCTCCCGGTTTATTTTTCCTCTCTACTCTTCGCTCATTGCTAAACTTATTCACTGTTCTCTTGACGGTTCTTGAATGGACTTTGACGATGTAAGCCAGAGTATTAATGTTCGTAGCATGACTGAAGGCTTGAATGTTTTTTTCTTTCATCATTGCTCAGTTGAGAAACCAGTGGGGTGACACAAAACGATATTAACCTGTTCTCTTTCTAGCTGAATAACTCAAAGTTTTTTTTTCAGCTATTCATACAAGTTTTATCATGATGGCTAAACGTGTTATCTAAAAACCTGGAAAAAAGAAACTGAATTAGTTTAGTGTTTTTTTCTTTTCTTTTCTTTTAGATATTAAACATTTTGTGGGAGGGATAATTATGCTGTAACACGTTTTGGACAATTTTTACTCATACACCCCGTATGTATAATTGCCCTAAATATATTTTAAAAAATGTTATATCTGTAAACCGCAGATGAAAATGTTAAATTATATATATATATATATATATATATATATATATATATATATATATATATATATATATACATGAATATATATATATATGAAAGAAAGAACAGTAACATATAAAATCCGGTGTTCTTATAGATGTTTTTATTTTTACACAATAGTGCTCAATGTAAATTTACAGAGCATTAATATTATGAATTAATTGATTTAAAATAGGGTTTTTTTCGCTACACAGTGATAACCATGTTTCAAAAATGGAAGCTAAAGGCTTCGAATTTAATTTTGTTATTAAACCAAAGACATTAGTTCCATTTCCTCGTCAAACATGGTTATCACTTTTTTTGCGAAAAAAACATATTTTAAATCAATTAATCTATAATATATATATATATATATATATATATATATATATATATATATATATAATCATTTCACCCCAAGCAAGGCGGGAGTGCCACTAGTACGCAGGGGGTTACAGCGAGTGAAAGTGAGAGAAAAGATTGGACAGGGTGGGAACCAAGGAAAGAAATATTGACGATCGCGGTTGACGTTGCATTTAAATTTTTGAAGATTGTAGTTATCAGGGAAGCAAGGAAACGTAATGGTGTTCCACAAGCGGGTTGTGCGAGAAAGAAAACTGCTGGAGTAGAAGTGGCGGTTACATTTAACTAGTTCAACAGCAAAAGGGTGGGACCTAAGTGCCAATCTAGTAGCACGCTCAAACTCACGTAGTCCGGCACAAGGGAAAAAATCTCGCCAGAGCAGTAGCCACAAAAATATTTGTAGAAAAGAAAGAGGGAAGACCCGCTGCATCGATGAGAAGTTGACTGAAATCGACGTGCCAAATCAGGATCGATTACATTGCAGATATATATAATCTTCAAATATTCAAATGTAATGTCAATCGACATCTTCTGATGCCTTGACCTTAATCCCTGTCTTTCTCTTTATCCTTTTCCCAAACACTCCTCTTTACTCTTACTCACACTCTTGTAGTGGACCGTGGGGTGAAGATGTGAAGAGATATCAGAAGGTTAAAATTTCCTGCTAGCCGGTCCAGCTACATGAGAATGTTGGACTTTAATTAAGTCCAAAGAAGACAAAGAAAACAAACAAGACCGATATATATGTGTAAACAAATATATATATATATATATATATTAATAACATGTTAAACAAAAACATGGACAGTTACATAGTCTATGTGTGGAGAAATAATGTGTGTGTGTTGTGGTGAGTGTTCGTACGTACGTGTATTGTTCTTAGCGTGTTCCCAGAATTTGGGAAACGCTGTATCTGTGAGAGGTCACATATTGGTGTTAGTTGAAAAGAGAGATTTACATCACCTCCACGCGAAGTGGTGGCCCAAGGCCTAAGTGGAAAAGAGAGATCGAGGCGAAGGGTCAGCCAGTATTTATAGCCAAAGGAGAGAGACCCCTGTTGAAGGATTAAGGAACTGAGGAGGAGCTAACCCCGACACTCTCTGTAACCCCTTGCGTTCTAGTGGCACTCCCTCCTGCTTTGAATTGCTTAAAAACATCAGTTCACCACCAAGCAAGTCGATAAAGCGACTAAGACACAAGAATTTACTGAATGTGAAAGAATCTAAGAAAAATACATTAAGGAGAGAGGACAATAAAAGAACAGGATTCAAGGAGATATAATACAACGATTAATATTACAATCAAAATGCAGATACGAAAACAAATTTTTACTACGTTACTTAAAAATCGAAAACTGAAAGGAATAAATAAAAAAATAAGCAAAAAACAAGTAAAATAAATTAATCCAAGTAAATAAAGTAAATTGATAAACAAATTAACAAACCACTCTCGCCAAAATAACCGTTAGAATACACTACCTACAATGCACCACTGTATATATAAATAGTCGAGAAAAAAACACAATGCATGTGACCTAATGATTATGTTTAGCATGAATGAGTCTGTCGCCTCTGAGTGTTGACTTCAATGTTTATACACACACACACACACACAACACACACACACAAACACACACACACATATATATATATATATATATATATGTATATATATATATATATATATATATATATATCGTGTATATTTGTATATATAAGTAAATAAATGCTATACATACATATATGTTGTAACCTAGAAAATGTTACTGAATGAGGAATAACCAAAACGGAGGTTGGAAATGAAATGGTAATCTTCATAACATTAACAAAATACAATACTCACCAGCGGCGTGAAGTAGGTAAACCACTGTTAGTGGTGGACTACTTAGACAGCGTATTACTCACACTTACAATAGTGTCCAACGTATTCATGTGGATTGAAACATACCCATTAGTGTTCAAAGGTACTATATATAACAATATATATAAATGGTATGGCAGAAATAACTTACACATACGCCTCTCAAAAATACCTCCCACTTAATTCCAAGACATTAGTGGACATTGTGTCTTTATCAAGTCTTACTATTATGTAGGAGGACTTTCTTTGTGCTATATGTAGGAGATATAACTTATTCAAACTTACTTAATATAATCTTATACAATGAAGAACTGACATAAAATCGTCCAAATTGTTATATTTTATATTCATACTTGATTGACGTCTCTGAATGTAGAATGATAGAGAAACTTCTTGTTTTCTTCACAATCCCCTCAGAGAATCGAGGTCATCGTCGTAAAGACGGATGAAGACTGTGAAGGGGAAAGACACGTATACTTTTCAAGCCTGTGCGCAAAATTTCGCCTCTGTCTGTGCGTTGTGTGACGGGTAGATGAGAGCGCGCGTGCAAATGCATCTATATGCATGATTACGTTGCATTTCTCGTGCAGCCGGGGCAGAGGACGGACGTATGAGGATGTACTTCTATGAGAGACAAGCATGTGCGCGCTCGCGAGTGAAAATTGCGGAAATTTAGACGCGGAGGAGTTGCGCGTAGCAGCGTGAACAACTCGATCTTCTCGTCATGTGGAAAGTCCAATAAATCCTCTCTTTTAAATATTACGTTTCGCCCAAATGCTCTTTTGTGCAGTTGGCGGGAAATGCAAGAAGAAGAAAATGGTAGGATAAAGAAGAAGAAAGGCGAGAAGAAGAAATAATCGGAATGAAGAAAAAAAAAGAATTAGGAAGGAAATGATGGTGAAATTAATGAGCAGTAGAAGTGGACAAGATGAAGGAAAAATAGCGGCAAAAAGAATGGAATGTACGAAGAAAAAAAAGAAAAAACAGAAAGAAGAATGAGAAAATCAAACAGAATTGGGAATGAAGATGACGATTATGATGGTGGGGGGTGGGGTGAATGAATAAAGAATGACGAGGAAGAGCTAGAAGAAGATAAAAAGAAACAAGGAGAAAACAGCGAGCTAAAGGAAAACAAGACGGGAAAAGAAATAACAAATATGACATTAGAAAGAAAGAAAGAAAGAAAGAAAGAAAGAAAGAAAGAAAGAAAGAAAGAAAGAAAGAAAAAGAAAGAAAGAAAGAAAGAAAAGCGAAGTGGAGTGAGGATATTAATCAGGGAAAGAAGAATATGAATAAAAAATTATATGTGCAAAAGAAAGACAGAAAATTGTAATATAATGAACAAAAGAAAGAAAGAAAGAAAGAAAGAAAGAAAGAAAGAAAGAAAGAAAGAAAGAAAAAGAGAAAGAAACAAACAAACAAACAAACAAAAGAAAGAAAGAAAAAGAGAAAGAAAGAAAAAAGAAATAAAGAAAGAAAGAAAGAAAGAAAAAGAAAGAAAGAAAGAAAGTAAGAAAGAAAGAAAGAAAGAAAGGAAAAAAGAAAGAAAGAAAGGAAGAAAGAAAGAAAGCCGATGAGGAGAGATGATATTAACAACTGAAAGAAAAAGAGGAAGATGAGAATAAAAGAGTTCATATGAGCAAAAGAAAAGATTAAGTCGAAGTGGAGAGAGGATGTTTATAAGTGACAGAAAAAGAGGAAAATGAAAATAAATTATTATAAGAGTAAAAGAAAGAAAGAAATAAAGGCGTTGTGGGAAAAGGATATTAATAAGTGAAAGAAAAAGAGGAAGATGAGAATAAGAAAGATTATAAGAGCAAAAGAAAGAAGAAAAATGATAACAGAAAGAACAAAAGAAATGGAAAAATAAAGACAGAAGGAATGAAAGAAAGAAAGAAAGTGTAGGGAATGAAGATGGTGATGAGATTTGAATGAGTAACAAATGAAGAAAGAAGACCGGTAGAAGAGTCGAAGTAAAGAAAAAGTTGTGCGAACGAAAACATAGTGAAATAAACGAAAGACAAGGCAGACGAATGAAATGATAAAGAAATAAAAGAATCAGGAGTAAAAATGAATAAAATGATGTTTGCTGTGAATGAATAAAGAATGGCGTCGGATGTCAGGAGAAAGACGAAAAAGAAAAAAATAGTGCGAAGAAGAAAGCAGTGAATGAAAAAAAGAATTAAAGAATGGAATGAAACAAATATAATGGATGATTATAATGATGATGATAATGATAAGGTGTTGGAGTGGGGAGTGGTTGAAGAAGGAGAAGGGGAAGAACAGAAAGGAAAGAAGGAAATGGTGGGAGGGTGAGAATCGGGGGAAAGAAGAGGAAGAAGAACATATCAATCAGAGAAAAATGAATGATTCATGTGGTTTTGAATTGTAGGAAAAGGAGGAGAAACAAAAGGGAGAAGAGACAAGAGAAGAGAAAACTCCAAGGAGAGAAAGGGAAGAAAGAAAGACGAAGAAAAGAATGGACATTATAACGAAAAAACGCGAATTAAAGAGAATGAAATAGTATAATGTGTGGAGGAGAGGACTGGAATGCAAGAAAGAAAGAAAGAAAGAAAGAAAGAAAGAAAGAAAGAAAGAAAGAAAGAAAGAATTGAGAAAAATATAGGAATTAAAAGAAGAAAGTGGTGAGGAAAAGAGATAAAGAAATTTTCCTCGGGAAAACTTTGCACGCATGCGCAAACCATTTATTCACTAGGTCATGTGTTGATATTCATACACATGTTTATACCTGCTCATTAACACTCGATCCTTCAACGAGAGACAAATACAATGGAATATACGGAAATCCATGGATATAATATGCAGCGATAGATAGATAGATAGATAGATAGATAGATAGATAGATAGATAGATAGATAGATAGATAGATAGATATCCATCAACAGACAGTCAAACAGGCAAACAATTAGGTACATAGATAGATATCAACTGAATTATCTAACGGCAGACAGACAACAGATAGATAGATAGATAGATAGATAGATAGATAGATAGATAGATAGATAGATAGATAGATAGATAGATATCCATCAACAGACAGACAAACAGGCAACTAGGTACATAGATAGATATCAACCGAATTATCTATCAGCAGACAGACAACAGATATATAGATAGATAGATAGATAGATAGATATCCATCAACAGACAGACAAACAGACAAATAGGTACATAGATAGATATCAACCGAATTATCTATCAGCAGACAGACAACAGATAGATAGATAGATAGATAGATAGATATCCATCAACAGACAGACAAACAGGCAAATATGTACATAGATAGATATCAACCGAATTATCTATCAGCAGACAGACAACAGATAGATAGATAGATAGATAGATAGATAGATAGATAGATAGATAGATAGATAGATAGATATCAACAGAATTAGATATCTATCAACAGACAGATAGCTAGCTATCCGTCGATCCGAAGAACATTAGTTTCATTAATATTGGTTTTTCAAGCAAGAATATTCATTTGATTTAATTCTATAATGTTATGTTAGTTAATCTCTGATGTTAATTTAAATAAACATTGAAATATTTAGATAGTGATAATTTTATTGTCTTATTTATAAGCGAATTTTCCAAATTTTATTCTCCCGACGTTTTTCATTTATCCAATAGATAAGGTGCTTTCTGTATAAATATATAGATGTACGTATTTACATATGTGTGTATGTGTGTGCGAAGAGAGAGTGTGTTTGCATGTATGTGTCAATTAAAATATGTTGCTATGTGAGTGCGAATGAGTTTGTGTATGTATGCGTGTATTGTGAATATGAGAGCGTTGAAAAAGGAGAAAATTAATGTACGTCCGTTCATATATAAAAGCATAAAAGAAAAGGGATGTATGACTGTAGAAATGAAAGAAGAAGGGGTGAAAAGAAATAGCGAAATTAAAAGAAGGAAAGAAAGAAAGAATAGGAAAGAAATAAAAAATATAAAGATAGCATGAAAGAAAGAAAAAAGGAAAAAGAAAGAAAAATGATGAACGTGGAAATCAGACATTAAAGGAAGAAAGCGAAAAAGAAAGATAGAAAGAAAATGAAGGAAAATGAAAATAAATTAAGAGAGGGGAACAAAATTGAAAAGAAAGAAAGAAAGAAAGAAAGAAAGAAAGAAAATAGAGTAAAATGGAAACAAAGAAAGAAAGTTGAGGAAAGGAAAGGAAAGAAAAATAAAGATAGCATGAAAGAAAGAAAAAAGGTAAAAGTAAGAAAGAAAATTGATGAACGTGGAAAGCAGTGATTAATGAAAGAAAGCAAAAAAGAAAGAAAGAAAATGAAGGAAAATGAAAAGAAATGAAAGAAAAAGTAAGGACGGAGTGAAAGAAAAAAGAAAGAAAGAAAATTGAGGAAAGGAAAGAAAGAAAAAATAAAGAATATCCTGAAAGAAGTGGAACAAAATCGAAAAGAAAGAAAGAAAGAAAATGGAGTAAAATGGAAAGAAAGAAAGAAAATGGAGTAAAATGGAAAGAAAGAAAGAAAGAAAGAAAGAAAGAAAGAAAGAAAGAAAAAGTAAGGACAGAGTGAAAGAAAAAAGAAAGAAAGAAAAATGAGGAAATGAAAGAAAGAAAAATAAAGAGTATCATGAAAGAAAAAAGAGGAAAATGAAAAGAAGTCATTAAAGAAAGAAAGAAAGAAAGAAAGAAAGAAAGAAAGAAAGAAAGAAACTGTAAGAAGGAAATAATGTCGTAAGATCACTAACAAATAATCACCAGTTACGAAAATGAAGAAAAGAGATAACATTTAAAATTATCATCTGGCGTTATTGGGCGTGTGTGTGTATATGTGTCATTGTGAAAGAAATCTGTGTTAAAATCAGTAAAAAGAAAAAAACAATCTTGAAAGAGAAAGTCAGACCCTGAATAATGGGAAGAAAATAGAAAAGATAAAATGAAGCATTCGAAAGTGTATCGCTCTGGGAGTTAAAAGAAGAAATGATATAAGTTCGTATGCGCATGCGTGTTCTTCATTGTGTTTGCACAAGTGCATCCGTGTCCACGCATGCGTATGTGTCTGTATCTGTTTTGTATCATTCTAGGTAACCTGATCTCCGACGCTTGGGGCAAAATGTGGTTGCTTTTCCCAACCGAATAAACAAACAGAAGCAACTACCTTTAAACAAAGAGACCATTATCCATGGCGAAGAAACGTTCAGTTGTAACTTGACGCGTTTATTTCTGTTTTCTTGAAATTATTTATCTCTTCCATCTTTTCTTTTTCATTGTTCTCCTCTCTCTTTCTAAATCTGTCTCTTTCTTTTTCTCGTCTTATCTCTTTTTATCTTTCTTTCCTTAGTTCTCTTTAGTTTTTCATTCACACTTTTCATAGTGATTTTCTTTCTATTCTCTTCGGTTGTTTTAGTCTAGATTTCGTTTTTTCTGGCCACGTATCTGTCGCTAAAGTCCATACCAAAACTCATTAAATCTGATTCTTTTTAGCATTAAATTTTTCACTTCCAAAATTGTTAAACTTTTTCGTATTTTACTTTTTAACTTCTTTGTTGCTTCGATTTTATCTTTGTCTTCCTCGCTTTTTTCTTCTTTTTTTCATTTTCTTTTTTTTTTTTCCTTCCGTTTTAGTTCTTAGTATTTTTTTTCTGTTTTAGTTCCTATATATTTCTCATTTATTACATATTTCTTTTTGTTCTTTTTCATTCATTTTCTCTTTCACATACGCCAGTTTGTATCTTTTTACCTTTCTTTTCTTACTTCCCTTCTTTATTTAGTCTGTCCCTTTTTTTTTCATTTTCTTCTATTTCCGCCTGTTTTAATTCCTTCTCAATTACTGGATCTCACTAAATCCCGTTTTCTTGTTTTTCTCTTTCTCTATATTTTTATTAGATTCTTTTCTTCATTTTTCCTTCTTTCTTTTCTTAACTCCCATTTTCTCGCTTATCACGTGTTTCTGACATTTCTACTGACATTCTCACCCCACCCCTGTTTAGACAATATCGACCAATTATTCGTTGTTTTAATATTTATTTCCTTATATATATATATATATATATATATATATATATATATATATATATATATATATATATATATATATTGCTTCTTTTTCTTTCTTGGTTCCCTTTCTTCTTTCTTTATCTCTCCTTAAACACAATTCTTTCTCACGTCTTTTTATTTCATTTCATTCTTCGCTTTTTACTACTTTTTCTTAATTCGCCATTCTTCCTTCTTTACCGATCTTCCTTACGCGTTTGCTGTCTGTTACTCAAGTGGTCATCGTTCGCTTGCAATCATTCATTATCCTAAGTAAGAAAGACTCTTTTTCGTGTTTGTTCTGCTGTCAAATATTCGCAGATTCTGTAGCGATGAATAATGACACAGACACCCAGAACAAAACAGCCGATGCGAATTTACTCGCCTCCAAACTCGTCGCCAAAAATCCAGGACTATATCGGCCAGGATGAGAAGAGATGCAGTTAGAGACCAATAGATAGAAAAATGGTATTTTTAAAAACATCAGTGGATATTCTTTGCCGGGTACATTTTCGATCTACTAAAAAAGATTCGCAGACTAGAACAAAATCGAGGCCAATATGGCTGGCAACGAAATGGTGCCACCACTCTTTTCAGAATAAACATACAAAGATTATTTTTAGCTGTTGAGAGAAGTAAAGTTTGGTGCAAAGAAAAAAAGAAGAAAGAAAGAATGTGAGGAAGAAATTGAACAAAAGAGAGAATAATAAAATAGGAAAGAAATAAAGAATTAAATTCAAGGAATAAAGAAGAAAGGAATGAAGAAAGAAAAGCAAGCGTCAAATAATTTTAAGAAAGAAAAAATAAAGTGAAGAAGAAAACAAATAATAGAAAAAGGAAAATTAAATAAATAAATGAGGAAGAAAATGGAGGAAGAAAGAAAGAAAGAAAGAAAGAAAGAAAGAAAAGTGATGGTTAAAATCAGTTTAAAAAGTGAAGAAAAAGAACAATGAAAATAATAACATAAGAAGTAGAAAAAGAATATCATTAAATAAAATAAATAAGAAAGAAAGAAAGAAAGAAAGAAAGAAAGAAAGAAAGAAGACCGACGCGGAAAGATAATATTAATAAGGGAAAGAAAAAGAGAAATATGAGAATAGGAAATACAGCATAAAAGAAAGAAAGAAAGAAAGAAAGAAAGAAGGAAAGAAAGAAGGAAAGAAAGAAGGAAAGAAAATAAGAAGACCGAAGCGGAAAGATAATATTAATAAGGGAAAGAAAAAGAGAAATATAAGAATAGGAAATACAGTATAAAAGAAAGAAAGAAAGAAAGAAGGAAAGAAAGAAGGAGAGAAAGAAGGAAGGAAAGAAAATAAGAAGACCGAAGCGGAAAGATAATATTAATAAGGGAAAGAAAAAGAGAAATATGAGAATAGGAAATATAATATAAAAGAAAGAAAGAAAGAATAAATGATTGAATGAATGAATGAATGAATGAAAACAATTCAAATTAGGATATAGGGACTGATCTTTTGATTTCGAAATCTTTATCTCTTCCATCTTTGTTCTGAATTCATTTTTTTCATATTTCATTCATTGTTTCTGTCTTGCTTATTTTTCTTTCTACTTTTTAACGTTTTTTTTATTATCTTCCTTCTCCCTTTGTATTCATCGAATTCCTTCTCTTTATTCACCAGCTTCTGCTTTCCTTTCTCCTTTTCTTCTTCTGTGTATTCACAAAATATCGTTGGAACCCGTAAAACATTTATAGTCACTTTTCCAATATTACCAAATCCGTCAACCATTATCTCGACTACTTACATTTTCCCTTTTCAGACTTTTCCCAGGTCTTGTGCGCCAAACTTTGATATTTTTCAATCGCCTCATTTTCCTTCCACATAATTATGTTTTTTCTACTGGTTTCACCCCAAACAAGGTAATAAAGCCACAAAGAGGCAAGAGGATACTTAGTGTGAAGGATACCGAGAAGACGTTACTGGGGAGAAAGGACAATAAAAAATCAGAATCTGTTTCAGATGACAATTGACGTTGCATTTTTTTTCAAAATCGTAGCTGACTGGAAAGCAAGAAGCTGGGAGGGCAAGAGAATAAAACCATTGGAAGCTGACATGAAGTGGAAATCCTATATTCAATCCATTCCTAGATCGTCTGCTAAGAATGTTGGTTCACTGTGTCGTGTGAGATTAATTTTTCTCTCTAGAATCTATCATACATATTTATAAAAATATAGAAAACGTAAAATAAACATAATTAGAATCCTAGTTCATAGGGCATTAACGATTTGTTCAGAGTCTTTCTTGGATGATGAAATCAATTTTGTTAAGGAAACCTTATGCGGTTTAGGATATCCCCCTGATACTGTCCATTCGGTCATCCGCAACAAGACTGTGGAGTTCAGAAAGATCAAACTTTGTACTGTTAAGAATTGCCCTGTTTATATTAAATTGCCCTGGATTGAATCCAAGTGTGAAAGGATAATTAGGCAGATTTCAGCTAATGTTCGTCGTTGTTTTTTCTCGGCTGGGGTCCTTATAGTTTTCCAAACCCGGCCTATATTTCGTTCTGGGTGCAAGGATGCTTTCCCTCCCCATCAAATTAATTCTATTGTTTATAAATATAATTGTAGTTGCGGTGCTGGCTACATAGGGGAAACTACTCAACGTCTGGACAAAAAAAATCAAACAATATGTCCCCACCAAGATCAGGAAACACACCTTATCTTAGAATGGCCGTATCCCAAATACCTATGGTTCCGCCATATGTCAGCACCTCTTAAATAACAGAGGGTGTGCTGCTAATTTTAGTTCTGACTGGTTGTGTTCCGGTCACACTCTTTATTTCACCTCAAGGTGCTGGGGGCACTTTATATCGGGTCCCGCAAACCACCCCCGTGTAAACAGCGTGAATGTTTCTTGGGGTTCGCTGTTATTTGTCTCTAGATCTTTGTGTTCATTTTCTTTCTCCTCTTCATTACATATTTTCTTGTTATTTTAATCTAAGTTAAATCTCCCATAGAGGCCTGAAGGGCGGGAGCGAAACCGGTTACTTCGTTTTTAAAAACGTCATGTAATGTTAAGCTACACACTTTCATTTCTTTAATATTTATAAGTCTACCATTAGTCCATGTTTAGAATATTGCAGCCACATATGGTCCGCTGCTTCTGTTATTTATTTATCTTGAGTTCTTTGATAGAATCCAAAGAAGAATCAGCATGATTATCCGTCCTGATCTGGCGAATCTGCTTCAGTCACTTTCCAACCTCCGTAAGGTTGCCTCCCCGTGTCTATTCTATAAATACTTTCATAATAATTGTTCGGATGACCTTTTCGCTACGGTACACAAACTTGATGAATTTAAGCGCTGTATTAGACTGGCGTCTAAATCTCATCAATTTACAGTTCAGGTGGCTAGATGTAACTGTAAATTCTAAGCTAACAATTTCTTCTCGTACTTCTCGCTTGTGGAAATCCCTTCCTGCTCCATGATTTCCAGCCAACTTTAATCTGCAAAAATTTAAATGCAACGTCCTCCTGATTGCTTTTTCCTCGTACTGCTCATTATTATTTTTTTCCTAATTCTTCCACACCGAGCAACCCCTTGTGCCTTAGTGGCTTTACTGCCTTGCATGGGTAGTACTACGCTTAAATTTGGGAAATCGTGGAGAGCTTATGAAAATATTTTTAGAAAAAGCACAAGGAAGCTTAGTTGTGGAATAACTGTATTTTCTATTTGGCTTAATTTCTTTTCATTCTCCATCTCCGAAAAATAGACATTACACTTAGTAACTACTGCTCCCCCACCACGTTAACGGGATATACCACTAGTCTGGCTTAAAGTGAGGAGCCCAAGCCCGTGCACATGGCTCAAGTCCGAAAATTTCCCCGTCGCTGCAACAAGCGCCGCGCTGGAGTCGATATTCCACCGACGCTCCCTTTTTGATGCAACGAGGTAGGTGCGGCCGCAGGGTTTGAATTTCCGGGACCAGGCATCCCTCATTTATAAGTTGAGTTCTTGCCGAACGCAGAAATTTAATTGAGAGATAAAATGTACTTTGTTGGTGCAAAGGCAGTGTTGCTATATTTGGGCGGGAGGTCTTCGATCCTCACTTTCTAGTCTCCGTGTCCTTGTTGGAAAAGAACTACCCCCTCTCAAGCACTCACTCACAGACGGGATGTGGCGAGCCACTCACTGCTCTGTTGCTACTACCATGGTAAGTGCTCTGACGATCTACATTCCTTGATCCCAACAGGACCCGCCATGCCACTTACATAGCAGCAAACAACCCACATCACATCCGCTCCGTATTTTATCAGCGAGAAGTAAATTCAACGCAAACAGCTTCTGCCTGCGAACCACTGCCCTGTGGAACAGTCTCCCAGTACAGATCAGTACGATCTGGTTGAAAAGGTTCTTTGGATCCGGAAATGTCATAATTGCTAATTTTTCCTATTGGCAGAGGTTGCAAATGTAGGAGTTTTTGGGTGCCTTATGTACTAGTGAGCCAACCAAAATGAGCTGACTCATTTTATAGTTCACCAATGGATGAGTTAACCAATCAGAAAGCTCAAAATATTCAATTCGACGTGTATAAAGGCAGCCATTTTTTCCGAATATTCACTGCCAACCTGTGATATCGAAGATTAAAGATTCACGAAACAGCTGCTGCTGCTATTGGCAATATAGTCAGATCTAGTAGAGTGTCTGACTCGTGAGTGTTAATCTTTAACGTAGTTTCATTGAACAGATTACGTACTGTGCTGGATTCTATATTCATAGACTATGACGAACATGGTCAGTAGCAAATATTGTGAATATTGTAAGGCATTTTAAAAATTTTCCACATTACAATCGGATCCCTGTTGTTTCTACACATGGTCAGCTAGTTCGGTAGAGTGCTTAAGATTTACTAGCTTAAATGACGACCTATGATTGTACCATCTACGTTTGAAAGTACCTTACATTTATCCATATACATTTTATTTTGGCTATTAATATCTGTTACTCTGCTTTATTAATTATAGTTTCTGTTTTACTAGCTTCATTTAATGGACATGTGTTCTTATTTCTACAGTTGCATAAATTACTAGTTTGGTTTGGTTTGTTTTACGGCATATCAACCTCAATGGGTTATTTAATGCCGACAAGGTTTTTATTGCTGGTCACATTTTTTATCTATCTATCTATCTATCTATCTATCTATCTATCTATCTATCTATCTATCTATCTATCTATCTATCTCAGTATATATTGGTTTGGTTTGGTTTGTTTTACGGTATATCAAACCTCAATGGGTTATTTAATGCCGACAAAATTTTTATTGCTAGTAATGTTTTTCTTCAAAAATCTATTTCTGGGAATATTTTTCCTTGAAGAAATCTACAGTTGGTCATATTTTTTTTTAAATGTATAACTGTTTGTATTGCTGGTATTTTTTAAAAGTATTGCTTATAATAATTTTTCCTTCAAAAATTATTGGTGGTAATAATTTTTTTATTACAAAGTATTTCTGGTATTAAAACCTATTTTTACACAAGTTTAGGAGTTAACTATTTGCCCATAGCTGGGACCCTAACAGGTGCTACCACCCGGGGTTTGGGTGGACTTGGAAACACCAGCGATTAAGAGGTGGTTACACACTCCTCAAAACCTCCTGATCAGAGTCCTTGCTGTTGGACGTAGTTTATCGTCTTACCCAGGACGCGGATGTAGTTTATCGTCATCGGTAGTTATCGGTAAATTACTAGTGTTAGTTTTGAGATTTCTGGCGTTTTATCTATTTATTATTGTTTCTAATGTTCAAGTCTAAAGTTAAGCATTATTTTCCCCTCCTATAAACTACCCATTAACGTAACCTTCTACAGCGAGTGATTCAAGGGCCTTGTACAGAGTGAATCTTACTGTAAAAGAAATAACTCGATATCTAGGAAATGAAAGGAAGGAAAACATAATTTGAATAGCGCTGACTGGTCTGTTAATGAATGACTAATGTTTCCTTATAAGGAAAAGGCTAATATTACCATTAATTACTCCTATTGTAGTTAGTGCGATCCTTATGGAGTTCACCATATTTGAAGCCTTGCATCAGAGGAAGCAGAGATTAATAAAACCCTTCCTCTTTGTGATTTTCTTTCGTTTTTTCATCTGCGGACCTTTCATTTCTCTATCATTTCATTGGACTCGTCTTTCTCTCCTTAATAGTTCTTTCTTCTTCTTCTTCTTCTTCTTCTTCTTCTTCTTCTTCTTCTTCTTCTTCTTCTTCTTTTTCGTCGTCGTCGTCGTCGTCGTCGTCGTTGTCGTCTTTTTCGTCTTCTTGTTCTTCTTCGTCTTCTTGTTCTTCTTCGTCTTCTTGTTCTTCGTCTTCTTCTTTTTCTTCTTCTTCTTCTTCGTCGTCGTCGTCATCTTCTTGTTCTTGTTCTTCTTCGTCTTCTTCTTCTTCTACTTCGTTGTCTTCTTGTTCTTGTTCTTATTCTTGTTCTTGTTCTTCTTCTTCTTCTTCTTCTTCTTCGTCGTCGTCGTCGTCGTCGTCTTCTTCGTCTTCTTGTTCTTCTTCGTTTCTTGTTCTTCGTCTTCTTCGTCTTCTTCTTCTTCTTCGTCGTCGTCGTCGTCGTCGTCGTCTTCTTGTTCTTGTTCTTCTTCGTCTTCTTCTTCTACTTCGTCGTCTTCTTGTTCTTGTTCTTCTTCTTCTGTGTGATAATGGAAATGCCGAAAAGAGCAGCAAATGTGAAGGAAAATAAAAGAAAGAAAGAAGAGAATAATTAAAAGAAAGAAAGGAAGAAACAGGATAAAAAGAGAATAAATAAAATATGGTAAAGAAAGAAAGAAAGAAAATAGAATAAGATGTGAAAAACGTGTGATGACGGAAATGCCGAAAAGAGCAGCAGAAGTGAAGGAAAAGAAAGAAAGAAAGGAAGAAGAGAATAATTAAAAGGAAGAAAGAAAGAAAGAAAGGAGAGAATAATTAAAAGAAAGAATGAAAGAAAGAAACGAATAATTGAAAGAAATAAAGGAAGTAATATTAACGACTTTCTACCAATGAATGATTTAAATAGCATGGGCAAAGCATGTGACGAATGAGGAAGTTCTAAGGAAACTACAAACAAACAGTTGATAACAATCAGAAAGTTGGCAGCTGAAATTTGGAGATCACATAACGAGGAAGGAAGGTTTGGAGAAATTAACACTCACAGCACACATCGAAAATAAGAGAAAGAAAAAAGACACAAGAATAATTATCCCAGAATGACAAAGAGGTTATAAACGATTAAATGTTCTAGAGCGTAGCAAAAAGAAGATGCTATGGAGAGCCATAATCGCATACGTACCGAGTGGACAAGCCGTATCTATCGAGAGCGAGATAGAGTGATAAAATGATAAAATTGAACTCAGTCCAGACCTTTACAGCTAGGACACGGCATGCTACTTTCACGGAGTTGAAGCATCCTTATTTACACCGTGTTCCAAAAATAAGAAATAAGTTCCACTGAAGGTTTTTCACAGCTGCTACTTTGTGGAAAAGACTCCGGCTTTTCGTACAGGGTGAAGATCATTATTTAAAAAAAAAGAACTCACACATCAATCATTGTTTCCATTTTAGAGAATAAGCTCCGAGCTTTGTATTGAATGATATTTAGTAAAAGGAAAATAAAAACCGTTTAAATCAAGTTTTCTTTTAAATTTCTTTTTAAAGTAAAATATTGCAGCGACCGGTATAAAGAACATTATTGCAAGTTTACCATTCGTCCATGGTTAGAATATTGCTGCCACATATGATGTCCCTGCTTTATATTTAAAGATCCTAGATAAAATCCAAAGAATCAGCAATATTATTGGTCTTGAGCTGGCATCTCATCTTCAGTGACTTTCCCACCGCCGTAATATAGATTGCCTGAGTCTTTTCTGTAAATACTTTCATGGTAATTATTCGGTTCGGTTTGTTTTACGGCATATCAATCTCAGTGGGTCATTTAATGCTGACAACTTTTTTTTCTTGACAATGTTTATGTTTTGTCAAAAATCTGTTTCTGGTAAAAAAAAGTTTTCCTCAAAAATGGATAGCTGGTAATATTATTTTAAGAAATGTATTGCCGGTAATTTTTTTTTCAAAAGCGTATTGCCGGTAATAGTTTTTTTCTTCAAAAATTTATAATCTGGTAATAAATTTTTTACAAAGTATTTCTGGTATTAAAACCTATTTTTTACTTTCATAATGCTTTTTACCTCAGTTTCTGGGTTAACTATTTGCCCATAGCTGGGACCCTAACAGGTGCTACCACCCCCGGTTAGGGTGGACCTGGGAACACCAGAAATTAAGAGGTGGTTCCACGCTCCTCAAAACCTCCTGATCAGAGGACTTGCTGCTGGATGTAGTTTATCGTCTTACCCAGGACGCGGGTGTAGTTCATCGTCTTACCCTGAACGCGGATGTCGTTTATCGTCCTAACCTGGACGCGTATGCACTTTATCGCCATACCCAGGACGCGGATGTAGTTTATCGTCTTACCCTGGACGCGGATGTAGTTTATAGCCATACATAGAACGCGGATGTAGTTTATCGTCTTACCCTGGACGCGGATGTAGTTTATCGTCATACCTAGGACGGGTAATTATTCGGATGGTCTCTTTGATATAGTACCTAGACTTTATTTAAGCGCTTTCTTAGATTAGCAGTAAGGTCCTATCCTTTTACAGTTGAGTTGGCTAGATGATACCGTATGTTCTTTGCCAAAACTTCCTTTTCTCGCATTTATCACCTTTCCAGACAAGTTTGATCTTCAAAAATTTAAATTTAATGTAAATCGTAATCTACTGTCTTATTACTCTTTTAATGTTCTCGTTTCTCAAAATTGCTTGTTTTTACCATTATTCCACACCCATTATAACCCCTTGTGTCTTTGTTACTTTGCATGCGTGAATTCGATTTTAAAAAGACATCTCAATCTTTTGAAAGCTCACATCCTAAGCCTGAAGTGATAAACATTGCGCAAGAAGATTTAATTTGTAGCAATTTCCTTACATCTCAATGGAGCCAAATTAGAAATCCCTAACTCCAAAGTGTTAGGTTGGAAGAAAATACTGATCAAGTGAAGAGTCTTCTAATTAACAAGTTGACCCTTCGTTTCGTTGACAGTTGATCCTTCGTTCGCTACTTGTCTTAAGGATTTGTATTTTCCCGTAAGTCATCTTGGAAGTGGGATACCACGGCATTGCTAGGTCGGGAAAGGTTATTCCAGAAACATTGGATAACCCGACCAATTCTGGTGCACAAGAGAGACACGATCGGTGATCTCCCTTTCGGGGAATTGGAACAATGGTCTCTGCTCACGGCCACAACGTTTCTAAAAGTAACGGTTGCTGCAAATGAACGTAGCCCACCAAATCTTTTGCTGGTCTGGACAGGTTTCGTTTCGAATAATTAAGCTTCTGGCCACTTCATGTTAGAAAGTCAAGTTCTCTTCTAACGGTTACAAAGTATGAAATATCTAATGATCATTAGATTCCGTGTACAGTCTAATATACAAATTCCTGTCGAAAAAGGCCGAGGCTTATCACTGTATGGATGGGTGGTTATCGTATGATTTTATTCTTTCCTATGCTATGTTCTTTAATGGCTCTCCACAACTTCCTGTCTTTTTGTTGCTCTAAGTAACATTTGATTATTCAGAACGTCGGCAATTAGTGCTTTCCGCCGGCTACTTTCCTCTGTTGGAAAAGGGTTAGGGTTTACTGCTGCAATTTTTTCGGTTTTACGAGGATTGACACGGAAGACATGTGCATAATCGAGCCTCGAAATATACCGCTGATTGCACCAACATGAAAAAAGAACTGAACCCCATAGAACTGAGGATATATACACACACACAAGGTAACAAGATAAAAAGATGTTACGAAAAACATCCCACATACGAGGGACAGAATATCTCACGTCGAAAGATGAAAAAGATCGAACGTTCGAAGAATGACTCAAAACCAGATACCTCTGATTAACCGGCGTTAAGTCCAATAGTGAATAAAAAATTATTTTACGTATGGAAAATATAGTTTCGTATTTCGTCAGATGTTATTAACATAACATTATATATACAAAAAATGGTTCTCTTAAAAATTAGTTTATTTGGTAAATAGCGGCTATAGCGTATTACGTAAGATATAAAAGAGCTGTCTACAGCTGACAGCCTTGCTGCGAATTGTTCCAGCAAGACGGTCGAACTCTCTGCCTCTGGGCAGAGTGGAACCCGGACGAGGCTCCGCCGAAGGGCAGAGTCTCGTTCGGGGAGTTTGACCAACCCGATTCTGTTTTTACAGTTTCTACGTGCATTTTTTGGCTGAGCCTACGGGATCGGGAATACCCACGTTAAACTCGGCCTTGTGCCACATCTATCCCCTGTGGGAGGGGGGGAGTAAATATTGCTGTCTACAGTTGACGAGTTGACTATTGTACTTTGCCGTCAGTCGGACGTGCAACACTTTTGTTTTCGTTCTTTTGTTTAATAATATGTTTTCACTAAATTGCTGAGTTCGAGTTTTCTTTCGGACCTATTCTGGGTCCACAACAGGTGGAAAATATTTCATCATCCACAAGGCCGCATAAATTCTTTTGAATTCTGTCAACTTTGGAAAATGAGCATTGGGCAGACCCATCGCAGATATGGCAGCAACACTCTCCTTTTGGTTGGATGTGATTCGTAAATATCGCCCTTCTCTTAGGCTTTCTGCCATCCAATCATTCACACATGTTAAATAGTTTAATCAACCTTTTGCCTTGTTCTGCTTGTTTTGAAAATTTCCTTTGAATGGTAAGTTCGCCAAACATACTTTCCTCATTATACGTCCCAGTAATCTCACGTTCGGTTCTGTTTGTAAGTATTAGGTTCTTTGCGATTTCTTTTTCGTTTTCTTAAAAAAACCTAGTTACTTATATGTAACCTCCGTGGTATTCCCACCATTTGTCGAGAGAACTTTTCTGATGTTTCCAGTCTCTTCTTCATCTGCTAGGAGAGTGTCCAATACACACTGTCATATAGATTAGATATTACATACAATTCCGTCATTCTCTGCTTTGTTTCAAAGCATATTACTCGGCAGGTTCACTTCACCGTGGCGCAATGTTTAACAGTCTAAACAAATTGCTGCAGTAGTGAAATCGAGTCTCATGAGGTGCCCCAATATTTTGGCCTTAAGCTAAACAAATCTATACGGAACACATATATAAATATATATATGAATAACGAGAAAATAAAGACTTATCTCATTCGACATCTTTGCACAGTTCTGTAATATGACAAAGGTGCATTTTACAGGAATATGAAATAGCACGGACACAGGCTCCACTCGAAAATAGTCTACCATGTAATGTGCAAAGCAAGACCAACGAAATTATATAGATAGATAGATACAGAGAAGAGAGTCGGGGAAACACATACATGCACGCACACACACACACGTATATATTTTTATTGAAATTGGAGTTAATCTGAGTCGCGAAATTAAGTCAGAGCATTTTTGTTTACTGATGGGAAATCTGATCTACGACAGGAGTTGTACCCATTTGGAATTGGGTCGTGAGACAGACAATGTAAATGGTCGAAATAATTTTTATCGGTTAAAATTATAAATAGAACTTAGTAAGCTAAGAGGAACTTTGGAATTCACATGATTTTGGTTGAAAGTAGCCAGAACCCGTGATAATCGCGTGCGAAGTAGTAGGGTCAATTGTTGATTATGAACAGCCAGGTTTATCTATATAAACGAGTGGTTATGCTGAAAAAAGTGGTAGTTTTTGGCTCGTCTGTCTTCTAGGGCAGTCGAGCTGGGTGGAGAGATGTCGGAGATTGAAAGTGAGCAGAGTTGAATTGAAGGCTCGAAGAAATACGAAAGTGACGTCAGAGATTGGAACAAAACGCCCGCTAACATGTGCTGTTGATATAAGAACGAATTAGTCCTCCAACATCTAAGACTACTACTGCTACTATTATTACTACCACTGGGAACAAAAACGTCGAACAAGCCAGCCCTCTCATTTAACGAAATTACACGAAGTATTTTCTTTTGTTTTGTTGATCATCGTTCATATACGAGAGAATAGAGATAATTCTTGAAGAAAGAAGACAGAATTTGGCCCGAGCAAGACGAATTATTCTCTCCATCTCCTTGCAGACAGAAGAGGCAGACGGAAGAGAGAGACAGTGGAGAGAAGAGTTGGAGAGACGAGGAGGAGAGGAAGTGACGTCAGAGATTGGAACGAAGCGACCGCTAACATGTACTGTTGATATAAGTACCGCTGCTTCTGCTACCACGAAGATTACTACTACTGTTACTACTGCCGATCTGGAACGCAACTATAAACTTTAAGCCACGCACAGAAATCTTTATCTTTCCATCGCAAGAGTCGTATATCGTTCTGAGACGATTTAACAACAAGTTAATCACAACCCAACCTCTCTTCCTCTGTCTAGAATCCAATGAATGAGTTTTTACGTCAGTTACTTTTCTTTTCCTTAACACCTTTCTTTCTTTACTATTCTTTTCTGCTATATAAAAGACATTAACAATTCAACCATTGAATAGTTGTTTGTCCGGCTTTCTTCAGAGATATATATTTTTGGTGCATACTAAATTCCTTAGCACAGACTCTCCAGCCGTGTCTACATCTTTAGTCGGCCGTGAATGGAGGAAAATCACTTCTGCTTTCTGGATCAAACCAAACACAAGGTGGGCAGGAAGCAGGATTAATCCAGTGGCCCGGTCGAATGATCTACGGTTGCTCAGGGGACCTTCAGCCACTCCCTTAAGTTCGGTTAAGATCGATTGGGCGAAAGTCTATCTATCTATCTATCTATCTATCTATCTATCCATCTCTAGATAGATAGATAGATAGATAGATAGATAGATAGATAGATAGATAGATAGATAGATAGATAGATAGATAGATATGAATAGACTTAGAAAATAATTCTACTTTTTTGCTAATATTTAAAAATAAATAAAAGATTGTATAAGGTATCTTATTTTTTAAATTAGATTTCATTCAAAACCAAATTGTGCCAATAGTGTATATTTCAATAAATTTATTTTTTTTCTACTTTTTCACTTTCGCCATTTTAAAAGGCGCATTACATGTGCCATTTACTACGTAAATTCAACTGGAGAGATAGATAGATAGATAGATAGATAGATAGATAGATAGATAGATAGATATGAATAGGCTGAGATAGATAGATAGATAGATAGATAGATAGATAGATAGATAGATAGATAGATATGAATAGGCTGAGAAAGATAGATAGATACATACATAGATAGATAGATAGATAGATAGATAGATAGATAGATAGATAGATAGATAGATAGATAGATAGATAGATAGATAGATAGAAGGATAATTGTACTCGACCATTCTTCCAAGTGGGGAAGGTATTAATAAAAAAATGCCATATCCCGTCAGGACGTGGGCCATCATATATCACTTAAAACTCCTTTATAATGCTTGTGTGTGTTTGTGTGTGTGTGTGTTTGTGTGTGTGTGTGTGTGTGTGTGTGTGTGAATTGAGATGAACGATATCGAATTATAATTAAAGAAATCATCTACAATCAGAGAAATAAGCATATACTTAGACAACCTCAGTCCGTCAAAAGAAGAAACGTGTTTATATATCTACGTGTGCTACTTGTACCATGTATACTAGTACTAGCTGTCACATAGTCGACACAGCGGCGACTAAACTGGTTCCCACACCAAGATTTTCGGGTGTTAAGTTCACATACAGAGCCGGATTAGAAACAATACTTGTCAAAGGGTGGATTAAACTTCACTCTCTTTTGTTTTTAGGGGCAACCACCAGCTAACACAATGGGGTAGACTTGAGTGCATATCTATGTTATGCGGTGATCATGTTCATGAGTAAACTTGCATGATATTTAGAGAAATATCGTGCTTTTCCGATGCCTTCTCAGATCTGTTAAATTCAGAGTAGCCCATTCTTTGTCTTTCTGCCACCCAAAGCTAGAGACACCAGGTTGCTCTACTATTTAACTTAGAGCTAGTGTCAGATTAATCCATGACTTTCCCAAAAGCATTTGTACGAAGGTAATTGGAACTCACTAGGGATGAATTTGAACTCGGCTCGACGACTCCATTTTCCACGCTAATAACCGTTGTAGTAAAGTTATACATTCCATGAAAAACAGCGTGTGAAATACATGACGAGAGACACAAACTGATTTGAAAACGGAGTCAAAACGAACACTATTTCTCTGGATATTTTCACAACGAACAGAGAATTTGAACTGAACGTAAAGAGAATTGACGAGAAAAACTTATGTTTATATGTCAAATTATTACACTATTTACGTTATTCGGACTATTGTCCTCATCTTTATCGCCATATTTATTACAACGTTTTCTTCAGGTGGTTGAAATGTCGAACTGAACCCTTTATTTCGCTCACTGGGGTAGACTTTTCTAGTTCCACGTGCCATGTTTAATGGATCTCAGTTATCAGTTATCTCCTGTTAATTCCCCTCTCCAAGTTCTCCACTACCTTAACCGAGTATTGAACTCACATTCTTTGGGTCCAGTCACTGGCTCTAACTAACACCTTTATCCACTGTGCCATGTGTCCTTGAAGAATTAACAATTTTCGTACGTTTCCTTGGAGTAATGTCTATTGCAGACAATGGACGCAGGACAGCCAATCGACAGTCGAGACAATAGTGTCTACATTTGAACAAACGGAATCTCGTATCTTCCAACAGAGTGGTAATTGAATTTATTATTTATTTATTACCTTTTCCCCTACTTGTGGACGACGAGTGTTGTCTTTCAAGATTTTTGCTGCTCGAAATACATCAACTTCAGTCTCAGAGGAAAGCATTTACTGTCCACTATACTATATAGGTGTTTGGGCCATATCTGGGGATCCATGTTCTCGAATAGTACAAAGCAAATAGAAAAATACAAGGTTGGTCTAATAGAATATGCCAATCAGTAAATTTGCCATCAATTCATCTGTTGTACACCTGGAGAAACCCCGAGAATAAATCGACCGAAATAGTAAAGAAAGCAACATAAAGCAGTGGTTTGAACGACTTTTCAAATGCTAACGACTTATCGCAAAACTAGGGAAGAGATGAAACCTGGACCATCTATTTTCCAGTGACGTAACACTTGACAACCAGACTTCTTGCAGAAGCATTTTGATTACTCTATCTCAATGGACGCCACATTTATTAAGGGGAGATAATTGGTGATCGCGTTGCATCGGCGTTACATGTGAAGATTTCGTTCATTATAACGGCACGATGAAGTCTCACGGGCACAAATCTGCGACAATCTGACGAAACATATTTTATTTTCAATAAACCGCAGATTCCAGCCATGAGATTCGAGCCACTCCGGTTCGCATATTGCAAACTGCCTGGTTGAGTTATTTCGTTTATGAACTGTCATGTTATTTGCAGACGACCTATCCAGTTAACCTTTGACTGTCCAGTGGCCAACTCTGGGCGCTAGTAAGAGAAAGAAGCGAATAATGCGCAGCCTGCTACTGTTTGTTTACCTTCTGAGAGCGTTAAACTCGCAGGACATCTGGATAACCAGAACCAATATAGAGCTGAATGAAGAAAAAAAAATCTTTAAAGCATTCGGGGGTCCAGTTGCGTGGCACAAATCACTTGCTCATTTAGTAGCCATTTCATTCAAATATGGCTGATTTTACAAGTAGAGGGAAGCCGTCAGATATCTTTTGTTGATATACAATCTTTTGCAAATTAATTGAAACAAAACGAATAATTCCGTTATTATTTACTTTTATTTTGTATTTTCCAATGACATATGACCCAGTGCACATGTTAGTACTTCGTATGTCGATTCTACGAAGTGGTTCCTTGCAGGCTGATCACATATTCTCGACTGGATTTAAATCAGAATTTCCAGACCAGTCTATAATACTTTGATTTACTTACTGGTAATGCTTGCCAGTGTGTTCGTGCAACGTAAAATTTTTCGTACAGTTCCTTGTAGTAACGTCCATCGCAGACAATGGCTGTAAGACCACTAATCGACAGTCGAGACAGTGTCTGGGCGTGATATAAATCTGATGCAATCACGGATGACGCAATATTTTTCAAGGCCAAACAAATTTCATCATACGCCACGAATATAGATTCATATTGCTGTACACCACTGCAAATTATATAATCTGAGAAAAAAAAGAAATCGATTAGACCCTGTCACTCCAGTGGGTCTAAAACTGACCTTATGGTGAATGAAAGGAAACTGAAGCGGTTGTGTCAATTAATTTGCGCAAGGGTGGAGAAATGAGGCGAGCAAAACTGTATTTAATGAAATTATTATACATCTGAATTAGATGGGACTGGTTTCAATTTGCTGTCCACCTGATGCCCCCTGAGCATCTGAGTGAGGTTTCTGGAAGCGAATTGTTCGACGGGGTGGGGTCTGAATCACCCCAAAACGGGGTCTGAATCACCCCAAACCCAACCTATGTATTCACATAGCTGGGGGGCATGTTGGGGATAAAATCCTGGGAGATACACGGTCTAGGGGAAAAGCTGCCCGCTGCTGTACCCCCGTCATTGCACTAGAGTGTGGGAACCGGTAAGCATACAGATGCCAGAGCAATCAACAGATGCTGGGTCTGGGCAATTATTGGTCCTGGTCCGGGTGTACGCACTTGGTTTCTCCACATGAACGCCGACCATCTGTCACAACACGTCTCAGTGGAAAGACCGGGTAATACTACCTTATTGTTGTGGTAGGAGCAGGATCGAGTCTCAGTGCGGGTGACATACTTGCAGCTTTATGGTCCTTCCATGGAAACACAGATATAAACTAAGAATAAATAAAAACAGACTCAGTAAATAGAAGTCGTATGAAAAAAAGAAAGAAAGGAAAAAGAAAGAAACAGGGTGATATAGATAGATAGATAGATAGATAGATAGATAGATAGATAGATAGATAGATAGAAGCAGACTGCGATAGATAGATAGATAGATAGATAGATAGATAGATAGATAGATAGATAGATAGACAGAAGCAGATTGTGATAGATAGATAGATAGATAGATAGATAGATAGATAGATAGATAGATAGATAGATAGATAGATAGATAGAGCAGACTATGATAGATAGATAGATAGATAGATAGATAGAAGCAGACTATGATTGATAGATAGATAGAAGCAGACTATGATAGATAGACAGATAGAAGCAGACTATGATAGATAGATAGATAGATAGATAGATAGATAGATAGATAGATAGATAGATAGATAGATAGATAGGTAGATAAAAGCAGACTATGATAGATAGATAGATAGATAGATAGATAGATAGATAGATAGATGCTAACCCCGGGAAATGTTGTCTTAGGCTTACGTTTTACGCTGACATAAAATGAAATGATTATAGAAAAATTATTTAACTGTGTCATACCAGATCATTTTTTTTCTCGACAGAATTCATGTTGCACGTTTGTAAATCTACCATTCGTCCCCGCCGTGGATATTGGTGCCATATCTGCTCTGGTACTCCCATTATGTATCTCGAGATTTAAAAAGAAAAGTACAAAGAAGGTTCTGTAATTTACTTGATCCTTTTCTGACAGTAACCTTCAATCTGAACAAGGCCAAAAACCACTCGAGGTAAAAGGGCTAAGTTAGGTTTATGCGGCTAGGACGGAAGACAACGGTTAACAGTAGAATTGAACATGTTAAAAATCGTAGTGATCGGATAAACATCCCCTTCGGTGTAGGTTCCGCCGCCCAGTGGTTCGCGGGAAAAAAGCGGTTCGAGTGGAACTTCTCACCAATGAAATACGAAGAGAATGTGAGTGGTTTACTAAAATGTAAGTAGCATGTCGTGGAACCAAGGAATATAGTTCGTCCGAGCATATTCTATGTGTTGTATACACCCCCCTTTCGTGCTGGCGGTCTCTTTTGGGTGACGGGGTCGATACCATAACGAAGCTGCATTCTTCTTCTCTCTCGGACGTTTTCTCCAGGTAGGGTGATCGTTAGTTTGTTTTTAGTTCAGAGGTAAAATGAGAACTTCAACAAACGGGATTTTTAACTTATCTATTTTATTAAACACGCCGACGTGTACATTTTTAACTAGCCAGTGGAGTCACTTTACCAGACCCAATGGCGAGCAAGTTCCCCGAGACACAAAATAACCACACCCATGTGGATGTTTCCCTGCACATTAAAAATCTTAACTTCTTCAATTCAAAGTGTCCGTCGCTATCTTCCTTATCCACATAATTTTCACTTCCTTTTATTCCCTCTTGTTTTCATATCACACTTTATTTAGTAAACTTCTGCCATGAGAGGCTCTCGAGCCTTGTATTAAGCGACAGAATTTTAAAAAATGTATCATTATTCAGTTATCGGTATTCCTTTGGCTTTTTATGTGCTTATGGGATTTTTTTAACCTTTTGTGTATTCTATCATAAAAGAACGATTACTGTTTTCTTTCGATAAATTTTTCACTGATTACAACTTGTTGGAACCGATGTCAAGACGCGAGTGGAGTGTTGCATACAGTAAAAGCAAATGCCCATAATGCTATATGAAAAATGCACTATGACGTTATCGTCCTCAGTTATTGGTTCGTATCAATTATTTAATGTAGGTATTTTGTAATGCGTGCAAATTCTCCGTTGCAGATAATGACTCCTTCTGTAGCTTCATTCTTCCCTCTCGGCCGGGTGATCACTAGTTGGTTTGTTCGCAGATAAAATGAGAACTTCTACAAAAGGGATTTTTAAACTTATCTATTTTATTAAACACGTCAACGTGTACCTTTTTATCTAGCTAGTGGGGGTCGCTCTATTACCCCCCCCCACCACCACCACCACCATCGGGGAGCAAGTTCACCGAGACACGAAATTAACATGCCTTCATTCTTCGACGCATAAAACTTAACTTTTCGAAAACAACTTTCAATCTCTTTAAACTTCCCATGCTAGTTTTAACCAAGCGAAAAGGGTTTCTTTTGTTTTGTGCACCAGCTGGCCTCAATATCAGTCTTAGAAGGTCTGAGCCAAATACAATGCCACTGAAAAATAAAAGTCTGAAACTGTTATTTAAAATATAGAAGTAGTGAGAGGCTTGCCGCGCCCTACCCGCGATAGAGAGGTTGGGGGTGGAAAATAATTTGTTCCCCCACAAGCACTCTAAAAATGAGGAATGGGCAGCTCTTGATCAAATATGACAAAAGTAGTCCGTTTTGGCCTGATTTGGCTCATGTGAAGGTAGACGATAGCATGAGGAGCCAGGTAATCTCTGGAGCGGTACAGGGAACATGACCTGGCAGCTCTACATCTGTCATTTTCCCACTGACATAATGTGGCATCCTTCTATGTTTTCTACAAATATTTCCATGGCAGTTGATCCGAGGAGATTGTCTCCTTAGTGCTTCGATTTTAAGCATGTTACTAGATTGGAAACGGAGGTGTCATAGGTTTACTGTCCAACTGGCTATATGCAACCGTATGTTCTATTCAGATAATTTCTTTTCTTTCACTTTTAGCCAGTGTCACTTCCTTCACATTCCTTGCATCCATGCCATCTATAATCTTCTGCAATTTAAATGCAATGCTAATCGCCATCTTCTACTGTTGTGGCATTCTTAGGGCTAGAAATAAAGACAGAAAAACGGAATTGATTTAAACAAATATATTAACAGAAACAATAATAGAAACATATAAAAACGAGAGTGTTACAGCAAGAATGTTCGGTCCGACTGTCAGAGCTGACTGCTGGAAACTTCACCCTCCAAAAGGCAGTGCCTGCTCATATTTATAGCTGGGAGTGATAGATAGGGAGAGTCCGTGCGTGCGTGGGTATATCACCATAACACCTATCTTCCTGAAATACGTTATTTTATAGTCCTTTCCCCTCACTAAAGTCATCTTCCACGTACGTCCTCGAGGTATAATCACTTGGCTTCTTGACATGAATTTATTCAATTTAAATAAAGATGGAAAGAACCAATGTCGGCCTTACTCGCCATCTAATTCTAATAAATGAAAGCTAGAAAAAATCTTGGCTGATTGTTCAGTTTTGTTTAGCGGCATATCAGCATCTTTATGGGTCATTTACTGCCTAAATCTATATATTTTTAACACCATTTTATGGCTTCAACTTTCAACCTCCAATTTCCCAATCAGAAGCCTTGTGCCTGATGTAGTTTCTGTCTATATTTCTGAGATGAGGTATTATGTACACTATTTAGATTATTCGGACTATTGTCCTCATCTTTGTCGCCATATTTATTACAACGTTTCGGCCGTTGTACGCTCCGGCCTTCTTCAGGTGGTTGGAATGTCGAACTGAACCCTTTATTTCGCTCGTTAGGTTAGAATGTTCTAGTTCCACGTGCCATGTCTAATGGATGTCATTTATCAGTTATCTCCTGTTAATTCCCCTCTCCAAGTTCTCGGTTATTGAACTCACACTCTTTGGGTCCTGTCATTGGATCTAACATACGCCTTTATTCACTGCGCCATGTATCCTTGAGGACATCTGTGTATGAATTTCTGGGTATTATAAACCTAATGTCTTCAGCAAACATTTTTTACCAGTGCTCATATTGTAATTTTTGCTGTTATCATTGCATATCTTTTTACAAGAGCTCATATTGCAATTTTTGTTGTTATTATCGCTTTTCACTGGCACTCCTTATTACTGGTTCCCATATTGTATTTATTTCTATGATTGGTCGGCTCAGGATATTTTTGTAGCCTAGCATATGTGCTGATTCCTTAAGTTTGCGAATTTCCCAATGGTGTTCTTTGTCTATGATCTCAACCTCTCCCATAGAGGGGGAAGATCTCCCTTTTCTCTCCATATGTGGTCAGCCTTGCCTGAATTTTCCACTCACCCTCGTGTTCGGATGTAGTTTATCGTCATACCCAGGAGTGAAGAAGAATCACCTTTAAGAAAAGATAATGCATGGTTGTCAACAAAAGAGGCATTCCAAACTGGAGGCTACATATTGGGGACGTCGAAATCAAGCAAGTACAGGAATCTCTATGGGATATTTAATGCCTAAATCTATGTATTTTGAAAATCATTGTATGGCTTCAACTAAATATATTTGAACGCCATTGTAAGCTGTCAGCTACAGATAAAATTTACTGTTGGTCATTTTGCTTTAAATATGTATTGTTGGTAATGTTACTATAAATATGTGTTGCTGGCAATTTCTTTTATATAAAATGTATTGCTGGTATTTTTAATATTGTTATGAGTCCTTACCTATAACTACAGAATGAACTTTACGTAACACTATGTATACTAGGCCCCTCAGGAGAGAGGGACGAATCGAGTCGAGCCGATAGTAGTTCACTCCAAACCAGACTGACAGTCATACTAACACCTTCCACATCTTGTATTATTATTCCGTGTAATATATCTTCGTTATTTCTACTCTTATGTTCATGTTGTTCTTCCTTGGCCCTAACCTGGACCATAACAACTATAAAACTATTTTTTTTACTTTTAATGTTTTGTTTAGGTGTTCACAATTTTCCCATAATTTTGACCCTAACAGTTGCTACCACCCCGGATCAGAGCGTACCTGGAAACAACAGTAGTGCTTACACGCTCCTTAAAACCTTCAATCTCCCAATCAGAAGCCTTGTGCCGGATGTAGTTTATCGTCATACCCAGGAGTGAAGAAGAAAGGGCAATAACCTTTAAGAAAAGATAATGCATGGTTGTCAACAAAACAGGCATTCCAAGCTGGAGGCTACATATTGGGGACGTCAAAATCAAGCAGGTACATTAATTTAACTATCTGAGTAGAGTAGTACCAGACAAGAAATGTGAAACAGAAATTCGAAACTCTATAAACAGATCGAAAATGTCTTCTCCATAATTAGCATAGTAAGAAGTGAAAGTAAAACTAAGTTTAAAAGAAAAACGACGCTGAAATGTTATTTAGCCTGTAATTTCATATATAGCAACGAATACTGGACAATCTCATTACAGATTAAGAAGACATTTGAAACGACAGAGATGTGGTTCTTCCGATGAACACAGCGAATACCATAGATGGAACATAACGGTGACGAAGAATACATCCGGCTTCAAGGCCTCTGCTCGGGAGATTATTGATTTTGGAACCACCACTCAATTGTTGTTATTCAATGCCACCCTGACCCCCAGGTGGTCGCACCTTCTAAGCTCCCAGCTATGGACAAATAGTGACCCACAAACCAAACAAAAACAAAACACGATAAAACTATAAAAAATATATTTTATAGCACAATGGCCAACAATGCATCTTATCTGTAGTTGAAGCCATAAAACTGTATTCAGAATATTTAGATTTAGACATTCAATAACCCATAGAGTTGTTGATATGTCGCTAAACAAAATCAAAGAAAAAGTGATGAGGCAGTTTTTAGAAAAATAAGAACTACAAAATAAAATAATTGAAACAATCAGAAATTAATTTTTTGGTTTGGTTTGTTTTGTTTTACGGTATATCAACCTCAATGGGTTATTTAATGCCGACAAGATTTTTATTGCTGGTCATATATTTTATCTATCTATCTATCTATCTATCTATCTATCTATCTATCTATCTATCTATCTCAGTCTATTCATTTCTATCTATCTATCTATCTCAGTATATATTAGTTTGGTTTGGTTTGGTTTGTTTTACGGCATATCAACCTCAATGTGTTATTTAATGAAGACAAGATTTTTATTGCTGGCCATATATTTTATCTATCTGTCTATCTATCTATCTATCTATCTATCTATCTATCTATCTCAGTATATATTGGTTTGGTTTGATTTGTTTTACGGCATATCAACCTCAATGGGTTATTTATTGCCGACAATTATTTTTTCCTGGTAATATTTTGTTTTGTCAAAAATCTATTTCTGGTAATATTTTTTCCTTCAAAAATATATATGCTGGTAATATTTTTTTTCAAAAATGTATTGCTGGTAATATTATTTTTTTCTTCTTTTTTCAAAAAAGTAATGTTGGTAATATTTTTTCCAAAAACGTATTACCGGTAATATTTTTTTTCTTCAAAAATTTATTGCTGGTAATAATTTTTTACAGAGTATTTCTGGTATTAAAACCTATTTTTACACTTTCATAGTGTTTTTATCCCAGTTTTGGGGTTAACGATTTGCCCATAACTGGGACCCTAACAGGTGCTACCACCCCGGGTCAGGCTGAACCTAGGAACACCAGCAATTAAGAAGTGGTTCCACGCTCCTCAAAACCTCCTTACCAGCGGCCTTGCTGTTGGACGTAGTTTATCGCCATACCCAGGAAACGGATGTAGTTTATCGTCACACCCAGAACGCGGATGTAGTTTATCGTCATACCCAGGACGCGGATGTAGTTTGTCCTCATAGCTATGACGGTCAGAAAGTAATAGTTGAAATGTATAGAGTATATAATTAGGAAAGAAGGTTTGGAGATGTTAACACTCACGGCATATACTGACGGAAAGCAAAACAGCGGATAATAACTGGTTTGTGCGAATAGATAACAAAATATGAAGAAAGATGTATTGTAAAAGGTGAAAAGTTATTAAGAGATACAAAGGATAGGAAACCGTGGAGCACCATGATCACTCTCGTTCTGTAAAGACAGGTACATAAAAAGTGCATTATTATGAAGATTGATGTAATGAATATGCATACACCTGGTTTCCCCATCACAGTAATATGATTGGCTGGTGTCAGCCATAAATACAGACTGATGCGGAGGTACATCGCCTACGCCTATTGCCTACGACTACGACGTGTACCAGTCCATTACGGCTACCTGCTAGATTCTCCTACCCGGTTACTGTAGCCAAACCACTTAGCTACTTCGAACAAATATATCCCTTTCCGGGACATATCAAAGATATATGAATTATTTCTCAGGAAATATAACAAAGCCGAACAACTCGACAAAAACTTCATTTTCTGAAATCAATAAAACACAAAATCATGACCGTCTATATTTGTTTGTGTTTGTGAAAGAGAAGAGGATAGAGAGAGGGGGAAAGGGTGGAGAATGAGAGATGGGAGGAAAGAGGAAAAAAGTAGAAAGAAGATAAACAGAGGTGGCAGGAAGATGTCGAGATAAAGGAAAAGAAGGAAGAAAAGAAAAGATACAGAAGGAAATCGTGAGAGGGCGGTAAAAGGGAAAAGACGTACATTTCGAGAGTGAAAAGGAAGCCGATAGAAAAAAATATATATATAACTCCAATCAATATTTGATTAACAAAGCTGTTTTGGTGTATGTCTTTCAATGAAATATTGATTGTTTATCATTAGATCTTTTCTCATTTTCTGAAACATACGTTCATCTTGTTTGTCTTAAAATATTTAATAACAATGTTGCATCTACATGGTTTATTTGTAAGAAAAAATCTCCACTATGCATTGTGTAAAACTTTTCCGCGGTAAATATTAGATTTTTTTTTTCAGTTTAAACCTTGAGTTTTCAAACAACTACAATGATGGTTTCTTTTTTTTTCTTTTTTTATTGTTCGAAGCATCTCGATAATGAGTAAAAGTTTGAGACTCTACCGACTGAGCTATGCGGGCTTTCGAACATCGAAGAGCCGCATTTACCTACATAAATCGACATCATAATGTTTCGCTTTGCATTTTAAGCGATTTTGGCTGTTTCTACAAGTGAAAATGTAAATCCGCAAATTTGAGCAGAAAACGTGTTGCTATTTTATAAAATTGTATCAACGAGATAATACGCAAAAAAAACAAAATACAGTGAAACCTCGAACGTCTCACATGTCGAAAAAATCAGTTTTCGAACAGAAAATTCCAGATTAAAATGTCTCCGTTATCGAACAAAATTTCGGTTCTCGAATAACATTGCCGATCCGAGTTAACCCGAACGGAATAATTTCTGAGTCGACCGCTGTGTTGTATACATTCGTGCGTTGTGCCGTGCTTTTCTTTTCCAATTTTATTCTACTGTGACTTTTTTCTATCCATTAGCTCTTAATCATGACTCCAAAGAAAGCTAGCAGTGATACTGGTAAAGGAAAAAGAAAATTTGAGAGAAAAACAATTGAAATCATCGCAAAATACGAAAATTACGTACAACATATGTAGATTTCGGCATTAAATAACCCCTAGAGGTGTTGATATGCCGATAAATCAACCAACCATCCAACTAACCAACCATATACAGTGAAACCTCGGTTATCGAATGTCTCATATGTCGAACAAATCGGTTTTCGAACAGAATATTCGAGATGAAAATGCCTCGGTTATAGAACAAAATTTCGGTTCTCGAATGACATTGCCGAACCGAGTTAACCGGAACGGAATAATTTCTGAGTCGACCGCCATGTTGTATACATTCGTGTGTTGTGTCGTGCTTTTCTTTTCCACTTTTATTGTACTGTGACTTTTTTTTCTCTACATTGATTCCTATTTGAAAAATAGTTCCGGTTTACGAACATTTCGCGTTACGAACGGTCTTCAGGAACGAATGAAATTCGTGAACCGAGGTTCTACTGTAAATACAATATATCTAAGTACAAATTAAAGACATGTCATAATAGATTTTTCCATCTTAAATAATTAGAGACATGTCATAATAGATTTTTCCATCTTAAATAATTAGAGACATGTCATAATAGATCATTCCATCTTAAATAATTAGAGACATGTCATAATAGATTTTTCCATCTTAAATCATTAGACATGTCATAATAGATTTTTCCATCTTAAATAATTAGAGACATGTCATAAAAGATTTTTCCATCTTAAATAATTAGAGACATGTCATAAAAGATTTTTCCATCTTAAATAATTAGAGACATGTCATAAAAGATATTTCCATCTTAAATTTATTAGAGACATGTCATAAAAGATTTTTCCATCTTAAATAATTAGAGACATGTCATAAAAGATTTTTACATCTTAAATAATTAGAGACATGTCATAAAAGATCATTCCATCTTAAATAAATCAACAATGTTCTGCGGCAATTTTTAACATCAACTTGAGATTTTTCAGAGTAAAAAGTTGAATAATATTAACAGTGAACATTTTGGATAAAGATATAGTGAATTGTATATATTGTTTTTGTGGTGGATTTAGGTGGGGGGGTATCTGAAATATATATACGATAAGGTTCAATTGATGGTTGCATAGCCAGAAGATCAGGAACGGTGGAAAAGTTTTGTGCTCCCAAGCAATTGATTCCTATTTGAAAAATAGTTTCAGCTTACGAATATTTCGTGTTACGAACGGCCTTCAGGAACGTATTAAATTCGTGAACCGAGGTTCCACTGTAAATAAAATGTCGTGGGCGTTCTTCAAAAGACAAAATATATAATTGTTCATATTCATCAGATGGCTTATTGTATTTTATTTTTGGTAATCTTCCCGTTGTTATTATTGATAATTCCACTTTTCTTGCTTATCTTACATTTGCTACTTGTTTACACTTAGTAATTATAATATGACACATTCATGATATGTGCAAGTGCTTCTTCTTTTATGTGGTGCCCTTGTGAGTTTTGTCTTTTTTGTTATTTCTCTTAAACTTTTCCTACCATCCATTTACTCAAACTCATCATGTATGTTACACGCTGCTTTCTTTTGTCCGTCTTTCCCTCTATCTGTCCTGTGAGTATCAGTTTTTCCAAGCCCTCATTCCTCAGTACGTGCTCCAGACATTTCAACACCCCCTTCATTTTTTGATTCCATTTTCTCCAAAACCTTGTTGTTATTCACATGTGCGGTCCATAGCATCCTCAGTATCTTTCTGTAGAACCACATTGCTGTTGCTTCAAGTCTCTTCTTCATCGGTGAGAAGATTGTCCAGCATTCGCTACCGCACAGAAGGACCGGTATCACGTTCGGTACTCTTTTCTTTGTTTCTGACGAAATTTTTCTGCACCTTTATACTCTTAGCTTTTGGAAGGCATTTTGGTCATCCTAATCGGTTTTGCTTATATTTTTTGAATTTCTTTGTAAGTTTAACTCATTCGTTGTAGTATCACTTGTATTAGTCGCGATATTATTATTAGTACTGCTAAAAGGCTATAGGTATTTCCTATATGGACCACATCATCGTGTTTTTTTTTTACGCGTAACCATTTCGGGCATTACATGTACTGCCGCAGCAGTAGCAGTTGTGTTTCCTAAACAAGATAGCCTGACAGAGCCCAACAGTCTCAAGTCTCATTTTGAATTCAAAGATTATCCTTCTCCTAGACCGGTTGCCAACCAAGGACCCAGTCAGTCATGCTATTTATCCATAGTTGGGGAGAGAAGTGGTGGATTCATGCCTTTCCCAAGTGTATTAGCGTATAAGTGAATATAACGAACTCGACTGGAATTCGAACTCGGCTCTCCGATTCCTCAATCCGAGTCGCTGTCCACCGTTTCTATTTTATGAATTTAGGAGATCTCATATTCAAGTTAAAATCACATGGGCACGTTAAAAAAAGCCAACAATCTGTTATCTTACAATATACCATCTTTAAACAAAAAAAGAAGAAAAAAGAAGAAAAATCAGCTAAGCGTGACACATGGCTGTTTTTGATTGATTATTTGGAGGTGAAATGATTTAAAAAAGATTAAAACGTTGTAAAGATCAAGCCGGTCCCCTCCTGCAGTTTTTCGCCGACTGGTCAGCTTTTACTCCAAGCCGTGTTTCGGTTACTGTTTGCGTCGGTCTTAACAAAAGGTTGAAAGGCCTGTTATACGATCATCAAAAGAACGGAAGGTGAAATATCTCCACGGTGAGAAAAAAAAACCCTGAATCTTTTATTTTATTTCTTTTCGCTATACTGTGTTCGTTATTTATGAATTCGATTCTGCTGTCTTCTCTCACGACAGACTAACGGACCAGATCTTCACTTCGGCCAGCGAAAATGAACTCTGTCCATCACTTCTTATTCCAAGCGTGTCACTGACTCTGCCACAAATCTGTCTATGGCCGGCTATGACTCTACAATTCGACAGACAGATTTTTGTCGGACTTAGAATGCTTGTCTCCGTTGGTAGTTGCATAATTAAAAGAAAAATCTTGTAGTAGACAATTTGTAGAGTAAAAACAAAATTCCTATTTTTTACGCATCAACTTGTTCTAACTTTTTAAATGTCATCAACTCGTTTTTTTCCCAATGATTTGAATTCTTAAGCGTTTCTAGTTTCTTTGCACTGTTTTTTACTCAAATTAAGGAGTGACCAAGACTGGCAACTGCTAGTCAAACTTTTTTCCATAAAATAAATCATTCGTTGGAACTACAAGTTTTTTTTCTTCTTTTAATTATCTTTTTATCAGCCTTTATTCAGCGTGTTACCTAAATAAGCCCGTGGCAGGAAATCTTAACCTTCCGCCTGATCATGAATTTTTTTCTATATTGATTTGACACTTGACCCCAATGTTTTATCTATTAATATATTTCACGTACTTACCGCTACTTCTGAACAGCTAGTGGTCGCTTTGCGACCCTTACATTTCGATATTACTGACAACACAATCAGAAGTCACGAAGCCTTGTCAAGATTGATTGAATAGTTTGTTGACGGCTTATCAACATTTTGCAGTTTATTTAAAACCAGAAAATATTTTTATATTGTAATGATCCTTGGCGATAATAATGATTTTACTGATACAAGTCCTACTAACCAACCCATAGCTAGAGGAGGAAAAAGTGGATTCATACCTTTCCCGAGGTCATCGTCCGTGATTGAATATAATGAACCCGACTAGAACTGAAACTCGGCTCTCCGATTTCCAGTTACAAGCCGTTATCCATTACAGCAACCGCACATCCAAATTTACAGCACCTGGTCTTCCAAAGTTGCTAACCGTCTTGGTACTGACCAAGCTCGCCGTTGCTTAACTTCAGTGATCGTACGAGTACCAGTGTTTCAACGTGATATGGCTGATAAGCCCGACGTGCCAATATAAAACCATTTACAGTCCACTTGACATCGTAGGTGTCATAACCAATCTTCACGGGAACCTATGGTGTAACATTGTATGTTTATTTCTTATTGTAACAAAGTTGTGCTAAACAAAATGGAGATCTTCGTTCAACAAAATAGCGTTCTAAAAATCTACAACTGAGGTCCATCAAAGCTATATGATTCTTTTAATGATATTAATGCTTCTTGACTAAATTATCAATATTCCACAATACGGCTTCTATAAAATGGCCACCTCAATTTTCTTGTGCAAGCTGAAATATTCTGTTTGCAGAGGTTGTACGTAGCCTTCCATTTGAGGAATTGTTCAAACCAGAGTACAGAATTGCCAATGAGATAACTGTCTATATTTCTGAGATGAGGTATTATGATTACTTGTATTATTTCCATTTTTCGAACTGATATCCTCATCTATTTTATTTTCACTACTAGAAGCCATTCTCAGCTGGTCGGTCAGGAAACGCGTTTAATTAGAATGGAGCAAAAACAATATCATGTTTAGATGTAACAGAATCTATAGTCGTCAATAACTTTAAAGTACTTTCATTAAAAATATTTTGAATTAATGCAGTTACTGACATAACAGAAGTAGCCTGTATTTATTCAATCGAAGTTAGCCGAGGACATGAAGGGGTAAAATACGGAACATGAAGACCCATTTCAGACCACAATTATTTTGGAGTTTTTGAAATTCAATTTGTCAGTGTGCTATAAGGGATGTAAAAGAGGATACATTTAGAAATCAATTAAGTTTGATGAAAATTGGTTGAAAGATCAACGAAAAATAAGAAAGAAACCAGCAAAAATCGCTATTTTTCGCTATTTACGCGGGTTTTCACTATATGGGGGGACTCAGTTATCAAGTTAAATGACTGTTAAACAATCAACTTATTGTTGGCTGCAGTTGAGTGAAGTTTGTATTAGATTGCTCGAAAATTGAAGGAGTTTTTAGTTTTAAAATTGTGTTGAAATCAATTTGTGCTGCAATCGATTTTTCGTTTTTCGTGTTATTTTTTGCTAAACGCAGTAGCGTAGAAATAAAAATGAGGTATAGTTGAGTTCGTCATGATGTGAGTAACCTACATACGGAAATTGGAGGAAAAAATCGAATTTATTGATTTTTGATCGGCTTTATTGATTTTTTTTAAATTATCGATATTTTTCACTAAAAACCTATCTCTTACATTGTACAATGTATGTGCCAAGTTTGATCAAAATCGATTGGATAGATCTTGAGTGAAAAGATATCACACAGACAGACAGACACACGCACATCCTCTTTTATATATATATATAGAGAGAGAGATTGTTGGTTTCGTGTGTGGACTTTTTTTATTGGTATTTTTTACTGTTTTTCAGTTCAATACGTGGGAAGATATTTTCTGCATAAAAATGCTTTAGATGAGGAACAAATAAGACTGAAAAAAAAATAATAAAAAAGTTTTGTAAGAGAATAAAATTTGAAGAAGTTGACAAAACCTTTTGGAGCAGATGAAAAAACAACTTTGACTCAGATCATAAAGAAATTCTCCCCGAAGAAGTGGATACTGTCCGAAGTTGATAAAAAATGGGACAGCAATACGCAAATATTTACAAAGTTTTCCGAACATATGGAAAAATAAATGTTAACATCTAAAAGTCTTTTACATATATATATATATATATATATATATATATATATATATATAATTTCGGAGAAAGTCCATATATATATATATATATATCGGAGAAAGTCCATATATATATATATATATATATATATATATATATGGACTTTCTCCGAAAAAAATTTGAGATGTGAAGGTTCCGAAAAGACGTCATCAGAAAGTGACATCTGGACAAAGGCTACGTGGACATATGGTAACTTCTCAGAATCGAGGCCCAACCATTTATAAATGCGACGACTTGACACTTATCACCCTAACTCGACACTGCTCGATCTCTCGGTCTCTCTCCCTCTCACTCTTTGCTTTTACAAACACGCCCTCTTGCACGCTTCCCTCCTGTACTATTTTGACAACGCTTCTTCACGCTATCTCTCTCTCTCTCTCTCACTCACTCACTCACTCACTCTCTCTATCTTTCAATCTATCAATATATCTTTTACTTTTATTTTTTATTTTTTCTTATTACATCTTCATTATACCTTCTCATCCTGCCTTTCTCCATTTTTTTTTATAATTTCATCAAGAGATAGACATCTCTTTGTTTTTCTCGTTCTCGTCACATTTCATTGTGTCACCATCTTTAATCTCTCTCTTTCACTCTCTCCCTCTTTCTTTCTCTCTTTCTCTCTCTCCCTATATCTATATATATATATATATATATATATATATATATATACTTCTATTTATTCTTCTCAATAATTTCTCATACTTTCAGCTTATTTCTCTCATTAAATACTTTTATCAATGCTTACTCAAACCCTTCTCTCTCCCTCCATATCTATCTATCTATTTATCTATCTATCTCTTCTTTTCGAAACACATTTTCATGCTTACTTTCACTCACACACTTTCTCTCTTGGTTAATACTCTCTTACCAATATCTTTCTAATTCTCTCTCTCTCTCTCTCTCTCTCTCTTTCTCTCTCTATCTCTCTTTCCTTGTCTATCTATCTATCTATTTATCTATCTATTTATCTCTTCATTTCTAAACACATTATCATGCTTACTCTCACTCATAAATTTTCTCTCTTGGTTAATACTATCTTACTAATATTTTTCTAATTCTCTCTCTCTCTTTCTCCCTCTCTCTTTTTCTCGCTCTTTCTCTCTCTCTCTCTTTCTCTATCTCTCACCATATCTATCTATCTATCTATCTCTTCTTTTCGCGACACATTCTCATGCTTACTTTCACTCACACACTTTCTCTCTTGGTTAATACAATCTTATCAATACTTTCCTTACTCTCTCTCTCTCTCTCTCTCTATCTCTCTATCTATCTATCTATATTCTTTTCCAGAAGTTTTTCATTGTTTCTCTCTTTCACTTTTCTGGTCAATTTGATACCAATACTTCCCGAATTTTCTCTCTCTCTCTCTCTCTCTCTCTCTCTCTCTCTCTCTCTCTCTCTCTCTCTCCCTCCATCTATTTATCTCTCTATTTATCACTTTCTTTTACAACACATTTTCATTATCTCTACTCGTATAAAACAATCGCTGGTCCTTTATATATATATATATATATATATATATATATATATATATATATATATATATGTGTGTGTGTGTTTAGCTGTATTCTGGTGTTTATGTGTTGTTTTCATCTTTTGAATTTAATGCTAAACTATTGGGTTTGATTTAGTCAAAGAAAAACTCCGGACTGCTGACCCTTTGATGTTGGCAAAGAGACAAAATCCGAGAAGTATGGGAAGCATTTCCCTGCGCAAAGCCGAGAGAATAATCAATAAAAACAGATGCGTGTGTTCAATTTGTTAGGTCTGAAACGCAAGCGTAGGACAGAGGTTTAGTAAGCTTAGCCTGGCATGAAGCCACAAAAGCGGAAAATGCACGAGCAAGGAACTAATTACGTTTCTTCCATATGCCGTGTTTCTTCAGGACGTTGGCAATTGCGGTTCTCCAACATTTTCCGTCCTTCGTAGCTCTTAATAATTTTGTTTTTCTTTCTTTCTCCTAAACTTTATTCCACCATCCATTTAATCGAGTTCACTACGTTACGCCTTGCTTTCCACTGTCCCTCTTGACTTCAATCTGCCCTGTTCGTATCAGAGTTTCCAAGCCCGTTGTCCTTATTATATGACTTAGATGTTTCAAATGTTTCTTACTGATGTTAAGTAAATGCTTCCTTTTCGTTTTTATTTTCTATATGATTTCGTCGTTGTTCACATGTTTGGTTTATTATAGCCTCAGCATCCCTCTGTAGAACCACATTACTGTTGCTTGAAAGCTCTTCATCATCTTTGAGGAGATTGACCAGCATTCATTGCTATATAGGAGGATTGGTATAACATAACAGTTCAGCACTCTTTGTTTCCAATGAAATTCACGTGTTTCTTAATACTCTGCTTAGCATCTGGAAGGCACCTTTGGCTATCCCAATGCGCCTTTGTACTTTCTGACCTCTGTTAAAACACTTCCCAGATATTTAGATTTTTGTATTTGTTTGATTTTACATACTTTTAACACTAACAAAACTATTAGGTGTATACAAAAGTTCCCAAACATTGTGTGTGTGTGTGTGTGTGTGTGTGTGCGTGAAAATAAGAATCTGATGGCACATTTGAAAACGGGTTTTTCGCTAAGCGTTTTAATATATCTGGCCACTCGTATTCGATTGGCGACTAACCAATCCCTATTGCAGACGCTTGCTCAGGCACATTTGTGTTTATACTGCAACTATACTAAGGAGACATTAGTTACAGTTTCTGGGAAAGAGCGTTTTATCTAGCGTGATCAACAATTTGAACAAGGCCAGCACGCTCAAGCCCTCGGTCACGATGACTTGTGACTTTTTGCTAGTACAGCTATCAACGGCCCCCAAACGTTTCCATCGACTCATCTATGGGCTTTAGTACACAACGAATAATGGGTTCGCCATTCATCTAAGCCAGACTCTGCTTTTCGTTCTCCTTCTCTCTCTCTCTCTCTCTCTCTTTCTCTTTTTCTGTATATCTCTCTTTCCCTCTCTCTCTATCTCTCTCTCTTTCTCTCTGTCTCTCTTTCCCTTTATATATCTCTCACACACACTCTCTATCTCTGACAAGGTTGTATCTGAACGTAACAGCTTTTTCTTCTACTGGGTTGTCTAGTAAACAAAACTATGTGCTTCACTCAAATACCTACTCACCGACTCTCCTATCCGTTAATCATCTTGACATACCAGTAACGAGGTATTATAAACGTGCTCGGTAATGCAGCGGAATACAGGGAAATATGGATTTATGCCTTCTCAAGAGGAAAAATTGTGTAAAATTTGCATAATCTGTTACAGACGAAATTCTATTTGCCCACCATTATGTTTGAATTGAAGCAATATTTTGATTTAGTGATTTACAAAGCGTAGTTTAAAGGTGGCACAAGGACGGAAGAACTGTGCACTCAGTGACGATCGAACTGACTACTAAATAGTAATTGATTTAGCGAAGCAAGGCTATGAATCATAACACTACATCGAAGTGCTGAAAATGTACATTGCCGGAGGGTACATTTTAGGCACTTAGATGTGGCGTATTAGGTGTCCGACTAAATCATTCTTTTACGATGTTGTTCACCCTGTACAAGGCCCGGAGGCCATTTGAGTTATAAGGTTACAGAGTAAGTGGCGCACATTATGAGGATAGGCGTGAAAGATAAAGGCTAACTGCAGAATTGGACAATGATCGGGAGAGCATCCCTCTGGGAATCGGTTGCACAAGTTCGCGGAAAGAAGGTGTACGAGTAGAACTTACATTTTATCAAAGGAATACGAAGGGAATGGGGATGATTCGATACAGTTGTGCGTGGTATGACAAGGCTGGTTTTAGTCGTGAAGGTAGAACTAAGAAGTGTAGTTCATCTGAACACTTTCCATGAAAATAACAACAGAACAGCTACAGGCTTGTGGCGTCTCGTCTGTCAGAAAGGGACTGTAGACTGGAATATAATTCTACACCACGCGGAGATGATTTTGGACACTATCAGTCAGATCCTGTCCCTATATGAGAGCAGTACTCCATACCCCGTTGTGATCTGGCACTTGTAAAGGAGGAGTCAAGTAATGGCTGCAGCGAGGCAGGGAACCGACCATTTCTCCAGCATCCTTAGCGATGGATCGTATGTACGAATTCGAATTGAGGTCTGGGCTGGGATTGTGAGTCCGATGTGAGTTCAATACTCGCAGAATGCGCCATTATGGCAGCTTGTTCCACATCTCACGTACGCTTAGTAAATTACTACTTAGGCCAGTCGGAATAACCGAACACTTGTACCATCGTACACGAGGAAGATTGATTCTTTCTAGTTTTGGTAACTGCCAAAGATAGAAAGTGATATGATTCTATTATGGCGATATTCTTCTTAAAATATATTATTATATAATATAAATATTTATAATATTATTTATAATATTTATAATATTAATATTTATATAATATTATATTATAGTATATTATTATATTATTTTATATTATATATTACATATATATATTGTATATATTGTATAATATTATATTATATTATTATTATATTATATATTATTATATATTATATATTATATTATATATTATATTATTTATTATCTTATATTATACCATTATATATTATATTATATATTATATGCTATATATATTATATATTACATATATCTATATTATATATTATATTATATTATATTATATATTATCATTATATTATATTAATTATAATATTATATTACATAATAATATATATTATTATATATTATTCTCATTATAGCTATGCTCTTCTTCTGTAACCCACCTCTCTTCAGATGATGGGCTCTCAAGTCTCTGCAAAATTTCCTATCTAATGTACCCCTTAGTAAAATTTAACTTTTTGCTATATATGCTGATCTCTGCTCTGCAAATGTCTTCACAGGATCGTTTTGTATGCTATTCGCTGCTCTGTCCCTCGAGGCATCAATTTGTCCTGTGAGTGTCATTATTTGCCCTAGAAATGTACACAAGCTCTTTATTGTATATATGACGTCACGTATGACGTCATATATATATAATAATAATGAATCCCGATGTGACTTCTTATTCTTTCAAGTTTCATTGTAAAAGTTGATTAAGTTCGTTCAATAGACACACCATTGACTTAGACACCTTTCCACTTTTGCTAAGTTACGTGATGTCATATATATATATATATATATATATATATATATATATATATATGACGTCATATATATATGTGTGTGTGTGTGATGTCATATATATATGTATGTGTGTGTCTGATGTCATATATATATGTGTGTGTGTGACGTCATATGTGTGTGCGTGTGTGTGCGACGTCATATATAAATATATGTGTGTCTTTGTTTGTGCGTGTGAAATTTGAAAAATATAAAGACACACGGATAAAAATTTCAGTTTGACCGTTTATATATAGTTTATATAATTTAACAATGCACACAGACAAACACACACACACACACACACACACACACACACACACACATAAAGACATTTTTTATGTTTAACATTCTTTTTAAAGATACAAGTATTTAAGTAAATGCTCTGTTTATTATAAACAGTATTAAATAACATTTACCGACATGAATGTCCGAGAAATTTTCATAGAAATTATTTATTATAAACAGAGTATTTACTTAAATACTTGTATCTATAAAAAGAATGTTAAACATGAAAAATGTCTTTAAATAATTGTCGGACTTTGTCCATTTCATTATATATATATATATATATACATATATATATATATATATATACATATATATATATATATATATATATATATATATATATATATATATATATATATATATATATATATATATATATAACACCTAACAGTAAATCATTAAATTTTAAGGCGATAATATTTTTAAATATAGTGTTCAATAGATAGATAGATACATACATAGATGGATACGAACAGCCGAAGTTAGTTAGTTCGATAGATAGATAGATAGATAGATAGATAGATAGATAGATAGATAGATAGATAGATAAGGAATAATCTGAAACAGATGGATAAGGAACAGACTGAAACAGATAGATAGATAGATAGATAGATAGATAGATAGATAGATAGATAGATAGATAGATAGATAGATAGATATGTGTGTGTGAGAGTGAGTGAGTGTAAGTAAATAAAATTCATTGAGATCACCGTTAAATACATTATTCTTGTTTTAACATCTAACAATACATTTTTACTTTTCTTTAGATGTTTTCTCAGAGTCCCTTGGACCGTTTTCAATTTCAAATTTCTTTCTTTTTGAGCAATTCTGATGAGTGATTTCCTTTTGTTGTTAATGTGACGCTTACTGCTTTTCTTTGTCTCTTGTGGCATATTGTCATCAAATATCATATTAATGAACAAACGATAGCTTCTATTATCCCCAGATATATCCATTTATGTCAGAATTTTCTCATTTATTCTGCTTCGTCTTTTCTTTTTATTTTCATTGATTTTGTATGTTTCTATAAATGTTACTTTTTCTGCTTGTTCCTCGGTTAGCGCATGCGCCACGGCATGACATTACCTCAGAAAAACAATGAACCATTCCTGTTTAATCTAAATATATCAAAGACGCTGTTTAATTTTAAATAAATAAAGGGAAGATAAAGAAGCCGATGACACTGGTTTTTAATTTCAAGTGATTAGTGGTGACGTCATATAAAAGGTAAAAAAACAACACGCACACACACATAACATTCAGTTTGACTATTTCTATGACGTCACCTTGAGTGACTTAAATTGGGTCCCTCAAACGTGAGAATGCCGGAATTTTAAAAAGCACTTACTTAAATATACTCAGGAAATCATTGCAAACGAATGGAGTGACATTAGAAAGTACTCAGGAACAAAATCCTATAAAATTAAATTACGTATGAACTTTGTTGTGTTTGATACACAACCCCTAGAAGAAATATATTTATAAATAAAGTAAACACATTAACAAACCAATCCCGCCAAAATAACCGTAGGAATAGTCTTCAACAATCAATCCAAAAATTGGACGAGAAAATAGCTATAACTGCTATATAACGATAAAAATTACAACGTTACTCAAAAATCAAAAATTGAATAGAGTAAATAACAATATACAAAATAAATATAAGCAAATAAATAAGAAAAAAAACAAGTAAAAATTAATCCAAATAAATAAATAAATGAACAAATTAACAAATCGCCCCCGCAAAAATAACCATTAGAAATAATAAAAAATAAACATAAGCAAAAACAAGTAAAAATAATCAATCCAAATAAATCAAATAATATAACAGTCCCCCGTCAAAATAGCAGAATAGACTACGGCAATCAATCCAAAAATGGGACGGATAAATAGCTTTATCTTCCCAGACAAAAAGAAACTATTAAATAAGCGACGTAAGCAAATCCCACACACACCATTTTTTTACTACGTTAATAAAACATCAAAAACTGAAAAGAATAGATAAATATATAAAATAAAAAAATGAAAATAAATAATAAATAAAATAAATTTGCCCAAATAAATAAACAAGCCATTCCTGCCAAAATAACCGCCGGAATGGATTACCCACAATGCACCACTGAACCATATATATAAATAGTTGAGAAAAAATCCAATACTCGCAGCCTGGCGATTGCTTTTGAAGGCTTGAGTCTTTGGGATTTATCAGTTAAGGTGAATTCCTTGTTATTTGCAAACCACGAGCGACCGACTTTTCTGTTACTCGTTTGGACATTTGTGATTTGCAAAACTTGTTACGTTAAGTTTCCTTAATTTACTTTATTTTACGTTCCTTTTCTGTCTGTCTTTTGTCAAAAGTTTCGAATTTTTTCATTTTTCATTCCCCACTTTTTTCTTTTTTTATCCCCTTATTTTTTATTTTTTCCTTTATTATTACTTTTATTTTATAGTCATTTTCTGTTCTTTTTTTAATTTATCTGTATCGACCTCGCAAGACTTCTTTTTTCCTCTTTCTTTATTTACTCTACGTTTGACTTTACTTTTTTGTTTCTTTATTCTTCGTGTTAATTCTTCCTTCGTTGTAAATATCTGTTAAGTCTTCTGTATTTTTATTTGTTAAACATCCTGTGTATTTATTTTTTGTCTAGTCTGTCCATTTTTTTCATTTTAGTTTCGTATTTTCGTTCATCGACTGACTCTTTAACGGCGGCCATTTTGATTTTTTGTTTATTTTATACGTATTGTTAGTTTGGTATTTCTGTTTGTAGTTTGTCCTTTTTATTTTTGTATTAATTTAAAAAAAGAAAGGTTTATTGTTGTTTTAACGTGTTTCTTTCTTGTTTGCCTTATTTTGTGTACTTTTTCGGGTCTTTGTTTGTATAACCGTTGATTTTTAATTACATTTGAACTGTTTAATTGTTATTTGTATTAATTTTGTATATATGTAATTTTCTTTTCTTTTTCTAACATTTTACTTGTTTTGGGACCACTTGTTAACGTTTCCTCTTGTCAAATCTCTTTGATTTAAGTTTAATTGTCTAAAAATGTTACTGATTTTTGGTTCTGTTTTACCCCTGCTTCTTTTTTTTTAAATGATTCGAAAAAATCTTTTCGAGAAAAGGAAAAAAAAAAGAAAGACCCACCCGATAAGCAACATGAAAATATGCAGGAGGAAGACTTGAAAAAATTGATGGAGAATGAAAGGAGCCAACTTTCGGAAGTTGTTGGTGGGAATGTTAACTCTAGCGAAAATATGGTAGCTGGAAAGTGTCAAAATCCCGAAAAAAAACATACGAAAATAATTGTAGCCGAAAATAGTCAAAATGTACCTTATCAGACAATAGCAGCAGATGATGACGACAAAACCAAAGACGAAAGTGTAGCGGTCGGGGAGACGCCCACCTGCTGTACGTCCCCTCCTAAGTGTACAATCAACATTACGGAGTTCCTCGAGAAAGCCAAAGGTTATGCGCCTCTGGTCACAGCAGATGGGCCTTGGTCAATCCCGAAGAACTAAAGAGAGTTGAGAAAAGAATTGTGTCAGTCTTTGTTTTCGATCCTGTGAATTGTGGAAAATCACCAGCCAAATCAGGAACAGCGGTAAAGCAGCAATGCTCATCAATTTAAATGGCCCAGATGTCATATCTCCCTCGACAGATAAAGCGAACCTCTTCGCCTCGATCTTTGCTCCTAACGTAATCTTAGACGACAAAGACCATCCTCTCCCCAACTTTCCACGTCTCACTGATCACAATCGCAACAATATAACCATCACAGCACTAGAATCTCTAGATTATCAAAGACCTTGACCCTAAGAAAGCCACAGGCCCAGAATAAAATTGCAGTGGTTGTCCTTAAGAATATCAACCCGAAATTATCCCAAATCCTAGCGAAATTATTCAACCGCTGCTTGAAGGAGAAGTCGTTCCCAACCCTGTGGAAGGTGTCAAGCGCATGCCCGCGGTCGTGCGATCTTCTCCCGCCCAGTACTCAGCCACCAATCTCCTCAGTATTATCAGTAAGCTCTTTGAGGCCATAATCAATAAGAAGGGTGTGGAGCACCTAGAAAAGAAAAACCTCTTCAGTGAAAAGCAGTATGGGTTTCTTTTGATCGGCTCGGACCATAGCATTATATATCTCAAAGGCTTCGAGTAGCTGTGGCACAAAGGTTTGCTACACAAGCTCTCCAGTTATGGAATCACTGGAAGAGTATTCCCGATCATACAATCCTCCCTAACAAGTAAGGATGCAGGTAAAATGGTCGGCTCCCTGTACCGCTCCAGTAAGTATCTGACTCCTCATGCTATTCTCTGCCTTTACAAGAGCCAGATCAGGCAAATATTGAATACTGGTGTCATATTTGGGCGGGATCCGCAGAACTCACACTCCAGCCTTGATAGAGTCCAAAAGAGTTTCCGAGCCATTGTCGCTGACGAATTATTCTCCACCCTTTAACCTTACACCCACAGGTAGGAATTGACAAGCTTCTCGCTGCTCTGTCGCTACTCCTACGGAAAGTGCTCGGACGAACTACATTCCCCGGTCCCGCCAAGTCAAACCTTCACGGCAAGAACACACACTGCCACATACATAGTAGCCAACCACTCACATTCCTTACGTATTGCACCAGTGGGAATTAAATTCTACCCGAACTGGTTTTCCGGCGAACCTGTGGAACCGACTCACAACAGAATGTTTCCCCTATCACTACAATCCTAACATGTTCACGGCTAGGCTTAAACGTTATCTTTCACTCCTGTATACACAAATGGCCTCCTGACGTAACTGTGTACATCGAGTGACCACGGGCTTGTAAATTGAGCTATGGTCATCGAGATGTAAGGTCAGTCTTCTTGTTAAACATGTTGTACTAAATCAAATATAATTATTTACGAATTTGTATTGGTGAGGAAATATAAATATCTATCTATATATCTATATCTATCTATCTATCTATCTATCTCTCTCTCTCTCTCTCTCTATATATATATATATATATATATATATATATATATATATATTTGTGTATTTAGGCAGCAATCCTTCTTTCAAGCACATTTCATTAAAAACGACTGACAAGGTGCTTTTATTTAGTTTTTTATATAATTTCTCGTGCGATCTAATAAAGTTTTTCTTTTCAGAGGATAAATTATATAAAAACTGTCCGAATGTTCTTTTTATCCGAGCGCTTTCGGCTATACATTTAGCCATTATCAATTTTTATATAATTTATCCTCTGAAAAGAAAAACTTTATTAGATCGCACGAGAAATTATATAAAAAAATAAATAAAATCACCTTGTCAGTCGTTTTTAATATATATATATATATATATATATATATATATATATATGTGTGTGTGTGTGTGTGTGTGTGTGTGTGTGTGTGTGTGTGTGTGCATATATATATATGTGCGTGTAAGTGTGCGTGTATGTGAGTATATATATATATATATATATATATATGGAGAAATATACTCTTAAGGTGTGCTATATTTATGGGATAAAGTGCTCAATATCAGAGATAGAGCGTGTGTAAATATAAAAGTGAACATTGAAGTCAACACTTAGAGGAGTCAGGCTGTTTCATGCTAGACGCAATCGTCAGGCCACCGATGAAGCAACAGAAATGTTATTCTACATAAGCATAAGCAGGCCACTGACGATTGCGTCTAGCATGGCACAGCCTGTCGCCTCTAAGTGTTGCCTTCAACGTCCACTTTTATATAAATATATATATATATATATATATATATATATATTTGTGTCTCTAGGTGCGCGTGTATGTGGGTATATATATATATATATATATATATAATTCTTTCATTTCTTTATAATAGTGATGTCGATAGATGAATATAAATATCTTCACTTGAGGGTACATCTTCCACATTAGAATGAATGTGCGCTTGCACCACCCTCCACCTACTACTTCATTTCATCGAGGTAAATGTCTTTTTAAAACCGATTCCATTCTCACAGTCCGCTCATGATAAAAAATTTTCACGATGCGTCTGGCTAACAGAGACCGGCCATTGATTTTAAACAAAGCGGTCGACTCTGAAAAGCAAAGCAAAAGCGAAAAAAAAAATCTCTTTTGCCATACGACCTTTTCACTCCTCCTTGCGAAGAAGAGCTATTTACATCGGATGTCTCAAAGAGATGACGCTCAGAAGCGACATTTGAAGCTCACACTGGAGAAGGGTCCATTCGACGCAGTAGGAATGGAGAAAGTTAGAAGCGATCAGGTGTGATCGTTAAACAAAGGGGGATAGCAGGTATATATATATATATATATATATATATATATATATATATATATATATATATATGAACTTGTGAACCGTCTCGTTTATCCAGTATTTGGAAACTTCAGTAGTGACATGTCCGTATTTCGAAAATGTTTCTATCGATATGGTTAAAAAATAATTGAGTTTTTTTCGCCATCAACATCAAATCAGTTTAAAATAAACTATTACAGCTATTACAACTAAGTTTCAAATATATGGTGTGTTTGGAATAAAAGAGTGATTGGAATAAAAGGGTGTTTGGAATAAAAAGGCGATTGGAAGAAAAGGCTAATTGGAATAAAAGGGTGTTAGGAAGAAAAGGGTGATTGGAATAAAAGGGTGTTTAGAATAAAAGGCTGTGTGGAATAAAAGAGCGATTGGAATAAAAGGGTGTTTGGAATAAAAGGGTGATTGGAATAAAAGTGTGTTTGGAATAAAAGGGTGATTGGAATAAAAGTGTGATTGGAATAAAAGGCTGATTGGAAAAAAAGGCTGATTAGAAGAAAAGGGTGTTTGGAATATAAGGGTGTTTGAAATAAACGGGTGTTTGGAATAAAAGAGTGATCGGAATAAAAGGCCGATAGGAATAAAAGGGTGTTTGGAATAAAAGGCTGATTGGAATAAAAGTGTGTTTGGAATAAAGTCTGCCTGGAATAAAAGGGTGATTGGAATAAAAGGGTGATTGGAATAAAGGGAGATTAGAATAAAAGCCTGATTGAAATACAAGGGTGAGTGGAATAAAAGGGTGTTTTGAATGAAAGTCTGATTGGAATAAAAGGCTGATCTGAATAAAAGAGGGTTTGGAATAAAAAAGTGATTGGAATAAAAGGGTAATTGGAATAAAAGTCTGATTGGAATAAAAGGATGATTGGAATACAAGGGTGTTTGCAATAAAAGGGTGATTGGAATAAAATGGTGTTTGGAAGAAAAGGGTGTTTGGAATCAAAGTGTGATTGAAATAAAATGGTGTTTGGAATACAAGGGTGATTGGAATAAAAGTATGTTTGGTATAAATGGCTCCTTGAAATAAAAGGGTAATTGGAATAAACGGTGTTTGGAATAAAAGGCTGACTGGAATAAAAGAGCGATTGGAATAAATGGCTGATTGGAATAAAAGGGTGTTTGGAATAAATGGTTGGTTGGAATAAAAGGGTGATTGGAATAAATGGCTGATTGGAATAAAAGGGTGTTTGGAATAAATGACTCATTGGAATAAAAGGCTGATTGGAATAAGAGGGTGATTGGAAAAAAGGTTGATTGGAATAAATGGCTGAGTGGAATAAAAGGGTGATTGGAATAAAAGGCTGATTGGAATAAAAAAGAATTTGGAATAAAAGGCTGATTGGAATAAAAGGGAAATTGGAATAAATGGCTAATTAGAATAAGAGGGTGTTTGGAAAAAAGTCTGATTGGAATAAAATGGTGAATGGAATAAATGGCAGATTGGAATAAAAGGCCGGTTTTCAATAAAAGGGTGATTGGAATAAAAGAGTTATTGGAATAAATGGCTGATTGGAATAAAAGGGAGATTGGAATGAAAGGGTGATTGGAATAAAAGGCTGATTGGAATAAAAGGGAGTTTGGAATAAAGGGCTGATTGGAATAGAAGGCTGATTGCAATAAATGGGTGATTGTAATAAAAGGGTGTTTGTAATAAAAGGCTGACGGGAAAAAAGGTTGATTGGAATAAATGGGTGATTGGAATAAAAGGGTGTTTCGAATAAAAGGCTTACTGGAATAAAAGGCTGATTAGAATTAATGGGTGATTATAATAAATGGCTGAGTGGAATAAAAGGATGATTGGAAAAAATGGCTGATTGGAATAAAAGGGTAATTGGAATAAAAGGGAAATTGGAATAAAAGGGTGTGTGAAATAAAAGGGTGAATGGAATAAAAGGGAAATTGGAATAAATGGCTAATTAGAATAATAGGGTGTTTGGAATAAAGTCTGATTGGAATAAAATGGTGATTGGAATAAATGGCAGATTGGAATAAAAGTCTGATTGGAATAAAAGGGTTATTGGAATAAAAGAGTTATTGGATTAAATGGCTGATTGGAATAAAAGGCTGATTGGAATAAAAGGCTGATTGGAATAAAATGGTGACTGGAATAAAAGGCTGTTTGGAATAAAAGGGTAATTGGAATAAATGGCTGATTGGAGTAAAAGGGTGATTGGAATAAAAGAGTTATTGGAATAAATGGCTGATTGGAATAAAAGGGGGATTGGAATGAAAGGGTGATTGGAATAAAAGGCGGATTGGAATAAAAGGGAGTTTGGAATAACAGGCTGATTGGAATAAAAGGGTGATTGCAATAAAAGTGTGATTGTAATAAAAGGGTGTTTGTAATAAAAGGCTGACTGGAAAAAGTTTGATTGGAATAAATGGGTGATTGGAATAAAAGGGTGTTTCGAATAAAAGGCTTACTGGAATAAAAGGCTGATTAGAATAAATGGGTGATTGTAATAAATGGCTGAGTGGAATAAAAGAATGATTGGAAAAAATCGCTGATTGGAATAAAAGGGTGATTGGAATAAATGGTTAATTGGAATAAAAGGGAGTGTGAAATAAAATGGTGATTGGAATAAAAGAGAAATTGGAATAAATGGCTAATTAGAATAAGAGGGTGTTTGGAAAAAAGTCTGATTGGAATAAAATGGTGATTGGAATAAATGGAAGATTGGAATAAAAGGCTTATTGGAATAAAAGGGTGATTGGAATAAAAGGGGGATTGGAATGAAAGGGTGATTGCAATAAAAGGGTGATTGTAATAAAAGGGTGTTTGTAATAAAAGGCTGACTGGAAAAAAGGTTGATTGGAATAAATGGGTGATTGGAATAAAAGGGTGTTTCGAATAAAAGGCTTACTGGAATAAAAGGCTGATTAAAATAAATGGGTGATTGTAATAAATGGCTGAGTGGAATAAAATGATGATTGGAAAAAATGGCTGATTGGAATAAAAGGGTGATTGGAATAAAAGGTTAATTGGAATAAATGGGTGTTTAAAATAAAAGGGTAATTGGAATAAAAGGGTGTTTGGAATAGAAGGCTGACTGGAATAAAAAGGTCTTTGGAATGAATGGGAGATTGGAATAAAAGGGTATTTGGAATAAAAGGCTTATTGTAATAAAAGGCTGATTGGAATAAAAGGCTGATTGGATTAAATGGCTGATTGATATAAGAGGATGATTGGAATAAATGGCTGATTGGAAAGAAAATGGTGATTGGAATGAATGGGTGATTGGAATAAAAGTGTGTTTGGAATAAATGGGTGATTGGAATAAAAGGCTGATTTGAATAAAAGGCTGTTTGGAATAAAAGGCTGATTGGAATAAAAGGGTGTTTGGAATAAAAGGGTGATTGCAATTAATGGATGATTGAAATAAAGGGTGATTGGAATAAAAGGCTGATTAGAATACAAGGGTGATAGGAATAAAATGGTGATTGGAATAAAAGGCTGTTTGGAATAAAAGTGTGTTTGGAAAAAAAGGGTGTTTGGAATAAAAGGCTGATTGGAATAAAAGGGTTATTGGAATAGAAGGGTTGTTGGAATAAAAGGGTTTTTGGAATAAAGGTGTGATTGGAATAAATGTCTGTTTGGAATAAAAGGGTAATTGGAAGAAAAGAGTGATTGGAATAAAAGGGTGATACAAATAAATGGCTGATTGGAGTAAACGGGTGATTGGAATAAACAGCTGATTGGAATAAAAAACTGATAGGATTATATGGCTGATTGGAATAAATGGGTGTTTGGAATAAACGCCTGATTTGAATAAAAGGCTGATTGGAATAAAAGGGTTATTGGAATAAATGGCTGCTTGGAATAAAAGGTTGTTTGGAATAAAAGGTGGTTTGCAATAAAAGGGTGATTGCAATAAATGACTGATTGGAATAAAAGGGCGATTGGATTAAATGGCTGATTGGAATAAAAGGCTGATTGGAATAAAAGGCTGATTGGAATAAAATGGTGATTGGAATAAAAGGCTGTTTGGAATAAAAGGGTGATTGGAATACATAGCTGATTGGAATAAAAGGGTGTTTGGAATAAATGGCTGATTGGAATAAAAGGTTGATTGGAATAAATGGCTGACTGGAATTAAAGTGTGTTTGGAATAAAAGGCTGATTGGAATAAAAGGCTGATTGGAATAAATGGTTGATTTGAAAAAAAATGGTGATTGGAATAAATGGGTGATTGGAATAAAAGACTGTTTGGAATAAAAGGCTGATGGGAATAAGAGGGTATTTGGAATAAAAGGGTGATTGGAATAAAGTTCTGATTGGTAAATTAGGGTGTTTGGAAAAAAAAGTGATTGGAACGCAAGGGTGTTTGGAATAAAAGGGTGATTGGAATAAAAGGCTTATTGGATTAAAAGGGTGTTTGGAATAAATGGGTGATTGGAATAAGAGGGGGATTCAAATAAATGGATGATTGGAATAAAAGCGTGATTGGAATAAACGGCTGATTCGAATAAATGGCTATTTGAAATAAAGGGCAGATTGGAATAAAAGGCTGATTTGAATAAACGCGTGTTTTTTAATAAAAGGGTCATTCGAATAAAAGGGTCATAGGAATAAAGGGTTTTTGGAATAAAAGGTTATTTGCAATAAAAGGCTGATTGGAATAAAAGGCTGATTGGAATAAATGGCTGATTGGAATAAAATTGGGATTGGAATAAAAGGCTGTTTTGAATAAAAGGGTGATTGGAATAAAAGGTTGATTGAATAAAGGGGCGATTGGATTAAACGTCTTATTGGAATAAAAGGCTGATTGGAATAATAGGCTGATTGGAATAAAATGGTAATTGGAATAAAAGGCTGTTTGGAATAAAAGGGTGTTTGGAATAAATGGCTGATTGGAATAAAAGGTTGATTGGAATAAAAGGCTGACTGGAATACAAGTCTGTGTGGAAAAAAGGCTGATTGGAATAAAAGGGGGTTTGGAATAAAAGGGTGTTTGGAATAAAATGGTTATTGTAATAAAAGGGTAATTGGAATAAATGGCTGATTGGAACAAAAGGCTGATCGGAATAAAAGGCTGATTGGAATAAAATGGTGAATGGAATAAAAGGCTGTTTGGAATAAAAGGGTAATTGGAATAAATGGCTGATTGGAATGAAAGTGTCTTTGGAATAAATGGCTGATTGGAATAAAAGCCTGATTGCAATAAATGGGTGATAGGAAAGAAAATGGTGATTGGAATAAAAGGTTGATCGGAATAAAAGGCTGATTAGAATTTTTGGAATAAAAGTGTGTTTGGAAGAAAGGTGTGATTGGAATAAAAGTCTCATTGGAATAAAAGTGTAATTGGAATAAATGGCCGATTGGAATAAAAGCGTGATTGGAAAAAACGGCTGATTGGAATAAATTGCTATTTGAAATAAAATGCTGATTGGAATAAAAGGCTGATTGGATTAACGGGTGTTTGGAATAAAAGTGTGATTGGGATAAAAGGGTGATTGGAATTAAGGGTGTTTGGAATAAAATGTTGTTTGCAATAAAAGGGTGATTGGAATAAATGATTGATTGGAATAAAAGGCTGATTGGACTAAAAGGCTGATTGGTATAAAATGGTAATTGGAATAAAAGGCTGTTTGGAATAAAAGGGTGATTGGAATAAATAGCTGATTGGAATAAAAGGGTGTTTGGAATAAATGGCTGATTGGAATAAAAGGCTGATTGGAATTAAATTGTGTTTGGAATAAACGGGTGTTTGGAATAAAATGGTGATTGGAATAAAAGGGTGATTTGAATAAAAGGGTGTTTAGAATAGAAGGCTGATTGGGAAAAAAGGATGCTTGGAATAAATAGATGATTGGAATAAAATGGTGATTGGGATAAAAGGCTGATTGGAATAAAAGGCTGATTCGAATAAAAGTGGGATTGAAATAAAACGCTGATTGGAATATAATGGTGTTTAGAATAAAAGGGTGATTGGAATGAAAGGGTGATTTGAATAAAAGTGACTTTGGTATAAAAGGGTGATTGCAATAAATGGCTGATTGAAATAAATGGTGATTGGAATAAACGTCTGATTGGAATTAATATGTGTTTGGAATAAAGACTGATTGGAATTAAAGGCTGATTAGAATTAAAGAGTGATTAGAATAAAAGGTTGATTGGAATAAATGGCTGATTAGAATAAAAGGGTGTTTGGAATATTAGGTTTATTGGAATAAAAGGCTGATTCGAATAAAATGGTGATTGGAATAAATGGCTGATTAGAATGTAAGGATGATTGGAATTAATGGCTGATTAGAATAAAAGGGTGATTAAAATTAAAGGGTGTTTGGAATAAAAGGCTGATTGGAATAAAAAGCTGATTGGAATAAAAGGATATGTGGAATAAAAGGGTGATTGGAATAAAAGGCTGATTGAAATAAAAGGGTGTTTGGAATAAAAGGGTGATTCAAATAAATGGCTGATTGGAATAAAAGCGTGATTGGAATAAACGAATGATTGGAATAAATGGCTATTTGAAATAAAAGGCTGATTGTAATAAAAGGGTGATTAAAATTAAGGGTGTTTGGAATAAAAGGTTATTTGCAATAAAAGGGTGATTGGAATAAATGATTGATTTGAATAAAAGGGCGATTGGATAAAAAGGCTGATTGGAATAAAAGCGTGATTGGAAAAAACGGCTGATTGGAATAAATGGCTATTTGAAATAAAATGCTGATTGGAATAAAAGGCTGATTGGATTAACGGGTGTTTGGAATAAAAGTGTGATTGGGATAAAAGGGTGATTGGAATTAAGGGTGTTTGGAATAAAATGTTGTTTGCAATAAAAGGGTGATTGGAATAAATGATTGATTGGAATAAAAGGCTGATTGGACTAAAAGGCTGATTGGTATAAAATGGTAATTGGAATAAAAGGCTGTTTGGAATAAAAGGGTGATTGGAATAAATAGCTGATTGGAATAAAAGGGTGTTTGGAATAAATGGCTGATTGGAATAAAAGGCTGATTGGAATTAAATTGTGTTTGGAATAAACGGGTGTTTGGAATAAAATGGTGATTGGAATAAAAGGGTGATTTGAATAAAAGGGTGTTTAGAATAGAAGGCTGATTGGAAAAAAAGGATGCTTGGAATAAATAGATGATTGGAATAAAATGGTGATTGGGATAAAAGGCTGATTGGAATAAAAGGCTGATTCGAATAAAAGTGGGATTGAAATAAAACGCTGATTGGAATATAATGGTGTTTAGAATAAAAGGGTGATTGGAATGAAAGGGTGATTTGAATAAAAGTGACTTTGGTATAAAAGGGTGATTGCAATAAATGGCTGATTGAAATAAATGGTGATTGGAATAAACGTCTGATTGGAATTAATATGTGTTTGGAATAAAGACTGATTGGAATTAAAGGCTGATTAGAATTAAAGAGTGATTAGAATAAAAGGTTGATTGGAATAAATGGCTGATTAGAATAAAAGGGTGTTTGGAATATTAGGTTTATTGGAATAAAAGGCTGATTCGAATAAAATGGTGATTGGAATAAATGGCTGATTGGAATGTAAGGATGATTGGAATTAATGGCTGATTAGAATAAAAGGGTGATTAAAATAAAAGGGTGTTTGGAATAAAAGGCTGATTGGAATAAAAAGCTGATTGGAATAAAAGGATATGTGGAATAAAAGGGTGATTGGAATAAAAGGCTGATTGAAATAAAAGGGTGTTTGGAATAAAAGGGTGATTCAAATAAATGGCTGATTGGAATAAAAGCGTGATTGGAATAAACGAATGATTGGAATAAATGGCTATTTGAAATAAAAGGCTGATTGTAATAAAAGGGTGATTAAAATTAAGGGTGTTTGGAATAAAAGGTTATTTGCAATAAAAGGGTGATTGGAATAAATGATTGATTTGAATAAAAGGGCGATTGGATAAAAAGGCTGATTGGAATAAAAGCGTGATTGGAAAAAACGGCTGATTGGAATAAATGGCTATTTGAAATAAAATGCTGATTGGAATAAAAGGCTGATTGGATTAACGGGTGTTTGGAATAAAAGTGTGATTGGGATAAAAGGGTGATTGGAATTAAGGGTGTTTGGAATAAAATGTTGTTTGCAATAAAAGGGTGATTGGAATAAATGATTGATTGGAATAAAAGGCTGATTGGACTAAAAGGCTGATTGGTATAAAATGGTAATTGGAATAAAAGGCTGTTTGGAATAAAAGGGTGATTGGAATAAATAGCTGATTGGAATAAAAGGGTGTTTGGAATAAATGGCTGATTGGAATAAAAGGCTGATTGGAATTAAATTGTGTTTGGAATAAACGGGTGTTTGGAATAAAATGGTGATTGGAATAAAAGGGTGATTTGAATAAAAGGGTGTTTAGAATAGAAGGCTGATTGGAAAAAAAGGATGCTTGGAATAAATAGATGATTGGAATAAAATGGTGATTGGGATAAAAGGCTGATTGGAATAAAAGGCTGATTCGAATAAAAGTGGGATTGAAATAAAACGCTGATTGGAATATAATGGTGTTTAGAATAAAAGGGTGATTGGAATGAAAGGGTGATTTGAATAAAAGTGACTTTGGTATAAAAGGGTGATTGCAATAAATGGCTGATTGAAATAAATGGTGATTGGAATAAACGTCTGATTGGAATTAATATGTGTTTGGAATAAAGACTGATTGGAATTAAAGGCTGATTAGAATTAAAGAGTGATTAGAATAAAAGGTTGATTGGAATAAATGGCTGATTAGAATAAAAGGGTGTTTGGAATATTAGGTTTATTGGAATAAAAGGCTGATTCGAATAAAATGGTGATTGGAATAAATGGCTGATTGGAATGTAAGGATGATTGGAATTAATGGCTGATTAGAATAAAAGGGTGATTAAAATAAAAGGGTGTTTGGAATAAAAGGCTGATTGGAATAAAAAGCTGATTGGAATAAAAGGATATGTGGAATAAAAGGGTGATTGGAATAAAAGGCTGATTGAAATAAAAGGGTGTTTGGAATAAAAGGGTGATTCAAATAAATGGCTGATTGGAATAAAAGCGTGATTGGAATAAACGAATGATTGGAATAAATGGCTATTTGAAATAAAAGGCTGATTGTAATAAAAGGGTGATTAAAATTAAGGGTGTTTGGAATAAAAGGTTATTTGCAATAAAAGGGTGATTGGAATAAATGATTGATTTGAATAAAAGGGCGATTGGATAAAAAGGCTGATTGGAATAAAAGCGTGATTGGAAAAAACGGCTGATTGGAATAAATGGCTATTTGAAATAAAATGCTGATTGGAATAAAAGGCTGATTGGATTAACGGGTGTTTGGAATAAAAGTGTGATTGGGATAAAAGGGTGATTGGAATTAAGGGTGTTTGGAATAAAATGTTGTTTGCAATAAAAGGGTGATTGGAATAAATGATTGATTGGAATAAAAGGCTGATTGGACTAAAAGGCTGATTGGTATAAAATGGTAATTGGAATAAAAGGCTGTTTGGAATAAAAGGGTGATTGGAATAAATAGCTGATTGGAATAAAAGGGTGTTTGGAATAAATGGCTGATTGGAATAAAAGGCTGATTGGAATTAAATTGTGTTTGGAATAAACGGGTGTTTGGAATAAAATGGTGATTGGAATAAAAGGGTGATTTGAATAAAAGGGTGTTTAGAATAGAAGGCTGATTGGAAAAAAAGGATGCTTGGAATAAATAGATGATTGGAATAAAATGGTGATTGGGATAAAAGGCTGATTGGAATAAAAGGCTGATTCGAATAAAAGTGGGATTGAAATAAAACGCTGATTGGAATATAATGGTGTTTAGAATAAAAGGGTGATTGGAATGAAAGGGTGATTTGAATAAAAGTGACTTTGGTATAAAAGGGTGATTGCAATAAATGGCTGATTGAAATAAATGGTGATTGGAATAAACGTCTGATTGGAATTAATATGTGTTTGGAATAAAGACTGATTGGAATAAAAGGCTGATTGGAATTAAAGAGTGATTAGAATAAAAGGTTGATTGGAATAAATGGCTTATTAGAATAAAAGGGTGTTTGTAATATTAGGTTTATTGGAATAAATGGCTGATTGGAATGTAAGGATGATTGGAATTAATGGCTGATTAGAATAAAAGGGTGATTAAAATAAAAGGGTGTTTGGAATAAAAGGCTGATTGGAATAAAAAGCTGATTGGAATAAAAGGATATGTGGAATAAAAGGGTGATTGGAATAAAAGGCTGATTGAAATAAAAGGGTGTTTGGAATAAAAGGGTGATTCAAATAAATGGCTGATTGGAATAAAAGCGTGATTGGAATAAACGAATGATTGGAATAAATGGCTATTTGAAATAAAAGGCTGATTGTAATAAAAGGGTGATTAAAATTAAGGGTGTTTGGAATAAAAGGTTATTTGCAATAAAAGGGTGATTGGAATAAATGATTGATTTGAATAAAAGGGCGATTGGATAAAAAGGCTGATTGGAATAAAAGGCTGATTGGAATAAAATGGTAATTGGAATAAAAGGCTGTTTGGAATAAATGGGTGATTGGAATAAATAGCTGATTGGAATAAAAGGGTGTTTGGAATAAATGGCTGATTGGAATAAATGGTTGATTGGAATAAACGGGTGTTTGGAATAAAAAGCTGATTGGAATAAAAGGGGGATTGGAATGAAAGGGTGATTGGAATAAAACAGTGATACAAATAAATGGATGATTGGAATAAAAGGGTGATTTGAATAAACGGCTGATTGGAATAAAAGACTGATTGAAATAAAAGGCTGATTGGAATAAATGGCTGATTAGAATAAAAAGCTGATAGGATTATATGGCTTATTGGAAAAAATGGGTGTTTGGAATAAAAGGGTGATTGGAATAAAAGTCTGATTGGAATAAAAGGGGGTTTGGAATAAAATGGAATTTGGAATAAAAAGGGTTATTGTAATAAAAGGCTAATTGGAATAAATGGCTGATTGGAATAAAAGGCTGATTGGAATAAAAGGCTAATTGGAATAAAAGGCTGATTGGAATAAAATGGTGATTGGAATAAAAGGCTGATTGGAATAAAAGGGTAATTGGAATAAATGTCAGGATTGGAATAGAAGGGTGTTTGGAATAAAAGGATGACTGGAATGAAAGTGTGTTTGGAATAAATGGCTGATTGGAATAAAAGCCTGATTGGAATAAATGGATGATTGGAAAGAAAATGGTGATTGGAATAAATGGATGATTGGAATAAAAGACTGTTTGTAATAAATTGGTGATTGGAATAAAAGGGTGATTGGAATAAAAGGGCGTTTGGAATAAAAGGTTGATTGGAATAAATTTCTGTTTGGTAAAATAGGGTGTTTGGAATAAAAAGGTGATTTGAATACAAGGGTGTTTGGAATAAAAGGGTGATTAGATTAAAGGTTTCTTGGAATAAAAGGGTGTTTGGAATAAAAGGTTGATTTGAATAAAAGGCTGATTAGAATATAAAGGTGTTTGGAATAAAAGGCTGTTTGTAATAAATGGGTTATTAGAATAAAAGTGTGTTTGGAATAAAGGTGTGATTGGAATAAAAGTCTCATTGGAATAAAAGGGTAATTGGAATAAATGGGTGATTCAAATAAATGGCTGATTGGATTAAAGCGTGATTGGAAAAAACGGCTGATTGGAATAAATTGCTATTTGAAATAAAAGGCTGATTGGAATAAAAGGCTGTTTTGAATCAAAGGGTGATTGGAATAAAAGGGTGATTGGAATTAAGGGTGTTTGGAATAAAATATTGTTTGCAATAAAAAGGTGATTGGAATAAATGATTGATTGGAATAAAAGGGCGATTGGATTAAAAGGCTGATTGGAATAAAAGGCTGATTGGAATAAAATGGTAATTGGAATAAAAGGCTGTTTGGTATAAAAGGGTGATTGGAATAAAAGGCTGATTTGAATAAACGGGTGTTTTTTAATAAAAGGGTAATTGGAATAAAAGGTTCATAGGAATTAAGGGTGTTTGGAATAAAAGATTATTTGCAATATAAGGGTGATTGGAATAAATGTCTGATTGGAATAAAAGGTTGATTGGAATAAAAGGCTGCCTGGAATGCAAGTCTGTTTGGAAAAAAAGGCTGATTGGAATTAAAGGGTGTTTGGAATAAATGGCTGATTGGAATAAAAGAGTGTTTGGAATAAAAGGGTTATTGGAATAAACGTGTTGGAAAAAACGGGTGTTTGGAATTAAATGGTGATTGGACTAAAAGGGTGATTTGAATGAAAGGGTGTTTGGAATAAATGGCTGATTGGAATAAAAGAGTCTTTGGAATAAAAGGGTTATTGGAATAAACGTGTGATTGAATACAAGGCTAATTGGAATAAAATGGTGATTGAAATGAAAGGGTGATTGGAATACAATGGTTATACAAATAAATGGATGATTGGAATAAAAGGGTGATTTGAATAAACGGCTGATTGGAAAAAAGGACTGATTGAAATAAAAGGCTGATTGGAATAAATGGCTGATTGGAATAAAAAGCTGCTAGGATTATATGGCTTATTAGATAAAATGGGTGTTTGGAATAAAAGGGTCATTGGAATAAAAGGCTGATTGGAATAAAAGGGGGTTTGGAATAATAGGGTGTTTGGAATAAAAAGGGTTATTGTAATAAAAGGGTAATTGGAATAAATGGCTGATTGGAATAGAAGGGTCTTTGGAATAAATGGCTGATTTGAATAAAAGGTTGATTGGTATAAAAGGATGACTGGAATGAAAGTGTGTTTGGAATAAAAGGCTGATTGGAATAAAAGCCTGATTGCAATAAATGGGTGATTGGAAAGAAAATGGTGATTGGGATAAATGGGTGATTGGAATAAAAGACTCTTTGGAATAAAAGGTTGATCGGAATAAAAGGCTGATTAGAATATAAGGGTTTTTGGAATAAAAGGGTGTTTGGAATAAAAAGGGTTATTAGAATAAAAGGGTGTTTGGAATAAAGGTGTGATTGGAATAAAAGTCTCTTTGGAATAAAAGGGTAATTGGAATAAATGGCTGATTGGAATAAAAGTGGTGATTGAAATAAAAGGGTGATTCAAATAAATGGCTGATTGGAATAAAAGCGTGATTGGAAAAAACCCTGATTGGAATAAATTGCTATTTGACATAAAAGGCTGATTGGAATAAAAGACTGATTTGAATAAACGGGTGTTTGGAATAAAAGGGTGATTGGAATAAAAGGGTGTTTGGAATAAAAGGTTGATTGGAATAAATTTCTGTCTGGTAAAATAGGGTGTTTCGAATAAAAAGGTGATTAGAATACAAGGGTGTTTGGAATAAAAGGGTGATTAGATTAAAGGTTTCTTGGAATAAAAGGTGTTTGGAATAGAAGGTTGATTTGAATAAAAGGCTGATTAGAATATATCGGTGTTTGGAATAAAAGGGTGTTTGGAATAAAAAGGGTTATTAGAATAAAAGGGTGTTTGGAATAAAGGTGTGATTGGAATAAAAGACTCTTTGGAATAAAAGGGTAATTGGAATAAATGGCTGATTGGAATAAAAGCATGATTGGAAAAAACGGCTGATTGGAATAAATTGCTATTTGAAATAAAAGGCTGATTGGAATAAAAGGGTGATTTGAATAAACGGCTGTTTTGAATCAAAGGGTGATTGGAATAAAAGGGTGATTGGAATTAAGGGTGTTTGGAATAAAATATTGTTTGCAAATGATTGATTGGAATAAAAGGGCGATTGGAATAAAAGGCTGATTGGAATAAAAGGCTGATTGGAATAAAATGGTAATTGGAATAAAAGGCTGTTTGGAATAAAAGTGTGATTGGAATAAAAGGCTGATTTGAATAAACGCGTGTTTTTTAATAAAAGGGTGATTGGAATAAAAGGGTCACAGGAGTTATGGGTGTTTGGAATAAAGGTTTATTTGCAATAAAATGGTGATTGGAATAAATGGCTGATTGGAATATAAGGCTGATTGCAATAAAAGGCTGATTGGAATAAATGGCTGATTGGAATAAAATGGTGATTGGAATAAAAGGCTTTTTGGAATAAAAGGGTGATTGGAATAAAAGGCTTTTTGGAATAAAAGGGTGATTGGAATAAATAGCTGATTGGAGTAAAAGGGTGTTTGGAATAAATGGCTGATTGGAATAAAAGGTTGATTGGAATAAAAGGCTGCCTGGAATGCAAGTCTGTTTGGAAAAAAAGGCTGATTGGAATTAAAGGGTGTTTGGAATAAACGGGTGTTTGGAATAAAATGGTGATTGGACTAAAAGGGTGATTTGAATAAAAGGGTGTTTGGAATAAATGGCTGATTGGAATAAATAGCAGATTGGAATAAAAGGTTGATTGGAATAAAAGGGTGATTTGATAAATGGCTTATTCGAATAAATTGGTGATTCAAATAAATGGCTGATTGGAATATAAGGGTGTTTGGAATAAATGGCTGATTGAAATAAATGGTCCTTGGAATTAAAATCTGAATTGAATAAAATGATGATTGGAATAAATGGCTAATTGGAATCAAATGGTGATTGGGATAAAAGGCTGATAGGAATAAAATGGTGTTTGAAATAAAAGGGTGATTCGAATAAAAGGGTGATTTGAATAAAAGTGTCTTTGGTATAAAATGGTGTTATCAATAAATGGCTGATTGAAATAAATGGTGATTGGAATAAACGTCTGATTGGAATAAATATGTGTTTGGAATAAAAGGCTGATTGGAATAAAAGGCTGATTGGAATAAAAAGGTGATTGGAATAAATGGCTTATTGGAATGTAAGGATGATTGGAATTAATGACTGATTAGAATAAAAGGGTGATTAAAATAAAAGGGTGTTTGGAATAAAAGGGTGATTGGAATAAAAGGATGTGTGGAATAAAAGGGTGATTGGAATAAAAGTTTTTTTGGAATAAAAGTGTGATTGGAATAAAATGTTTTTTGGAATAATATGGTGTTTGGAATAAAAGTTTGAATGCAATAAAAGGGTTAATTGGAATAAAAGGGTGTTTGGAATAAAACCTGACTGGAATAAAAGGGTGTTTGGTACAAAAGGGTGTTTGGAATCAAGGGCTGATTGGAATAAAAGAGTGTTTGGAATAAAAGGGTGATTACAATAAAAGTGTGATTAGAATAAAAGGCTGATTGGAATAAAAGTCCGATTGGAATAAAATGGTGATTGGAATTAAACGGTGATTGTAATGAAAGGGTGATTGCAATAAATGGCTGATTGAAATAAAGGCTGATTGGAATAAAGTTCTGATTGGAATAAATATGTGTTTGGAATAAAAGGGTGATTGGAATAAAAGGCTGATTGGAATAAAAGGGTGATTAGAATAAAAGGCTGATTGGAACATTAGGCTTATTGGAATAAAAGGGTGTTTGGAATAAAAGGGAGATAGAAATAAAAGGGTGTTTTGAATAAAAGGCTTATTGGAATAAATGGCTGATTCGAATAAAATGGTGATTGGAATAAATGGCTGATTAGAATAAACGGCTGTTTGGAATAAAAGGGTGTGTGGAGTAAAAGGGTAATTGGAATAAAAGGCTGATTGAAATAAAAGCGTGTTTGGAATAAATTGGTGATTGCAATAAACTGGTTGTTGGAATAAAATGGTGTTTGGAATAAAAGTTAGAATGCAATAAATGCGTAATTGGAATAAAAGGGGTTTTGGAATAAACGGCTGAATGGAATAAAAGGGTGTTGGGTGTAAATGGCTGATTGCAATAAAGGGTGTTTGGAATAAATGGCTGATAGGAATAAAAGTGTGATTGGATTAAATGGCTTATTCGAATAAATGGGAGATTCGAATAAATGGCTGATTGGAATAAAAGGTTGATTGGAATAAATGGCTGCTTGGAATAAAAGTGTGATTGGATTAAATGGCTGATTCGAATAAATGGGAGATTCGAATAAATTTCTGATTGAAATATAAGGGTGTTTGGAATAAAAGTCTGATTCGAATAAAAGGCTGATTGGAATAAATGGGTGTGTGGAATAAAAGGGTGATTGGAATAAATGGGTGATTGGAATAAAAGGGTATTTGGAAAAAAATGGTGTTTGGAATAAAAGGATGACTGGAATAAAAGGTTGATTGGTATAAATGGGTGATTTGTATAAATAGCTGATTGGAATAAAACGGATATTGGAATAAATGCCTGATTAGAATAAAAGGGTGCTTGGAATAAAAGGCTGATTGGTATAAAAGGCTGATTGGAATAAATGACTGATTGGAATAAATGACTGATTGGAGTAAAATGTTTATTGGAATAAAAGGCTGTTTGTAATAAAAGGGTGATTTGAATAAATAGCTGATTGTAATAAAAGGGTGTTTGAATTAAAATGCTTATTTGAATAAAAGGGTGATTGGAGTAAATGGCTCATTGGAATAAAAGGGTGATTGGAATACAAGGGTGATTATAATAAAAGACTGATTGGAATAAAAGGCTCATTGTAATAAAAGGGTGATTCGAATATAAGGCTTATTGGAATAAAAGGCTGATTGGAATAAAAGGGTGTTTGGACTAAAAGGGTGATTGCAACAAATGGCTGACTGGAATAAATGGCTGATTGGAATAAAAGGGTGATTGGAATAAAAGTCTTATTGGAATAAATGGCTGATTGGAATAAAAGGCTGATTAGAATAAAAGAGTGTTTGGTATATTTGGCTGATTGGAATAAATGCGTGTTTGGAATAAAGGGAGATTGAAATACAAAGGGTATTTGTAATAAAAGGCTTATTGGTATAAATGGCTGATTCGAATAAATGGGTGATTGGAATAAATGGCTGATTGGAATATAAGAATGATTGGAATAAATAGCTGATTAGAATAAATGTGTGATTAGAATAAAAGGGTATTTGGAATTAAAGGCTGGTTGGAATAAACGGCTGATTGGAATAAAATGGTTATTTTAATACAAATCTGTTTGGAATAAAAGGGTGATTTGACTAAATAGCTCATTGAAATAAAAGGTTGTTTGCAATAAAAGGGTGATTGGAATAAAAGTCTGACTGAAATCAATGGCTGATTGGAATAAAAGGGTGATTGAAATAAAAGGGTGATTGGAATAAAAGAGTGATTGGAATAAATGGCTGATTGGAATAAAAGGGTGATTGGAATAAATGGCTGACTGGAATAAAAGGCTGATTGGAATAAAAGGCTGATTGGAATAAAAGTGTGATTGGAATAAATGGCTGATTGGAATAAAAGGGTGATTGGAATAAATGGCTGACTGGAATAAAAGGCTGATTGGAATAAAAGGCTGATTGGAATAAAAGTGTGATTGGAATAAAAGGCTGATTGTAATAAACGAGTAATTGGAATAAAAGGCTGATTGGACTAAATGACTGATTGGAATAAATGGCTGATTTGAATAAAATGGTTATTGGAATAAATGGCTGTTTGGAATAAAAGGGTGATTTGAATAAATAGCTGGTTGGAATAAAAGGGTGTTTGGAATAAAAGGCTGATTGGAATAAAAGGGTGATTGGAATCAATGGCTGATTGGAATAAATGGATGATTGTAATAAATGGCTGCTTGGAATAAAACGGTGATTTGAATAAAAGGGTGATTGGAATAAATGGCTGATTGGAATAAAAGGGTGATTGGAATACAAGGGTGATTGGAATAAAAGGCTGATTGGAATAAATGGGTGTTTGGAATAAAAGAATCATTGGAATAAAAGTGTCCGCCTGAAATTTTTATATTTCCTTAATATCTTTTTATAATATTCAGTATTGAAACGCTATATCTTTTAATGCTCAATGCCTAAATTGACGGGAATGATGACATTTTTGGAATATTTAATAAAAGATGTTGGAAAAAGTACCTGATAGATCTTTCTAAAAAAAGGAATAATCATCCCGGCCAGTCTATTTGAAATTCACAGTTAATTCGTAGATTCCTTACTGATTATTTTATTTCTTTTCACTAAATTTCACCCACTACAATGCTCAATGCTCAAGAGTTACTCATGGAATAGGGTTACTGAATGAGGTGTGTGATATGAATGAGGTTGAAGAAGGAGGTAGAAAAAGGAGATAGAATGTAGTGAAGATTATAATGACAATGAGGATAGGCAGCGACTGAATTATGACTTGAAGAGTTTAAGATTGTAGTGTTAAGAGAAGGAGTACGCAGAAAACGGCTTCCTGAGTTGGTCAACTTTTGTACAACTGAAATGCGTCCTGGGTAAGACGATAATCTACATTCGCGTCCTAGGTAAAAGGATAAACTATATCCGCATCCTGGGTAAGACGATAAACTACACTATTTACATTATTCCTTCAATAGCAAATCCGTCAGAGCTGACAAAGTTAACCTGACCACCGCTCTTGAAAAGGACTTCCATTCAGTTGTTAGAGAAACTTCCCTACCCACCATCAGCAGGGATTATTGTCGAATCTAGGAAAGCATACCACTACACCTTCTTGACCTCACGTTTTTGAGTGTCTTGAAATAGAATGACTACATTGAATCAATAGCTGCATCTATTGCAAGGAAAGGTAGGCCACTGTGTCGTCCCAGAAGCTTTTTGTCATCAGAGCCAATTTTGAGCATTTACAAATCTGCCATTCGTCCATACTCTTGACATATATGGTCTGGTGCCCTAGCATCTCGAGGTTCTTGGCAAAATCCAAATAAGTATCTGCAATGTAATCAATCCTGACTTGACATCTCGACTTCAGTCACTTTATCACCGGCTTCCCTCTCTCTTTTCTACAAATATTTTCATGGCAACTCCTCTGGTGAGATTCCCCCCCTGGTGCACCGACTAAGTTAATTTAAGCGTACTACTAGATTGGCATCTAGGTCCCTCCCTTTTAGTTTTGAAATAGCTAAATGCAACATCCACTTCTACAGTTTCTTTACTCGCACTTCCCAACAGTGGAACTCCCTTCCGCTTACTTGCTTCCCTGATAACTACAATCTTCAAAAGTTTACCTGCAACGTCAATCGTCTTGAACCCCGCTCATCTTTGATCCTTCCCTGAATCCCTTCTTTACCCAGTTTTTCCCCTCAAATTCACTCATTGTCACCCTCTGCGTTCTAGTGGCACTCCTGCCTTGCTTGGGATGAAATGAGTAATATATATATACAGGTTGTCCTAAAATAATGTATACACTCTTTGAATCATTATAACTTATTCAATTTATCTATTTTGACTTGTAAATAACATTAATACAAGAGAAAGAATACACATTTAAAGAATTTGAGAGTAAAATATACAAAAAAACATAGAAAATTAACTTTAATAAGATAAAAACTACTTGGGGCCGAATGTTCATATAGTGATGAGTTCACATCAAGTGCTCAAACTGGTTGCCGTTCTGTTCAATACACTTTTCATATCTTGAAGAAATAGACCTACAAACTTCCAGTATCATTTCCTCTGGTATTTGAGCAGATTCTTCTTCAGTTGCTACTCTCATTTCAGCAATTGTTTCAGGTTTCCTGCTGTAAACTTTGTCTTTTAGAAACACCCACAAAAAGAAATTCAATGGTGTCAAATCTGGTGATCTGGGTGGGTATTCAACTGTCCATCTTCTTCCAATCCATCTGTTTTGCATATTTTCATCCATATAAGTTCTCACATCACGGTAATGTATTATTAACTATTAATATTTAAAGAGTGTATACATTATTTGGGGACACACTGTATATGATTAACACAATATATTATACATTGAATCCATTGCTAGGTCAGCTGCTAAGAAAGTTGATTCACTTCGCCGTGATAGACAATTTTTCTCTCCTGAATGTATCTTACATATTTTAAGTCTACGATTCGTCCATTTTTTTTTATCAATTCATCCCAGTCAAGGCGGTAAAACAACTAGTACGCAAGGGATTACAAGGAGTGGAAGAGAAGATTGAGAATAAGGAGAATTGAAGGAGGACAAAAGATGAACAGTATTAAAAAAAAAGTCTAGATGGCGATTGACGTTGCACTTAAATTATTGAATATTGTATTTATAAGGGAAGCAAGGGAACGGCTCGATGCTTTCCAGTTAATTTTAATCTTCAAATATTGAAATGCAATGTCAATTGCTGTCTACCATCCTGTTGATTACTTATCTTTTGCTCTTGCTTCTTAGAAAAGTTCCTGCTTTCTACGTCTTCTACAACAAGTAACCCTGTCTGTCTTAGTGGCTTTACTGCCTTTCTTTGGGTGAAATCGATAAGAATATATATATATATATATATATATATATATATATATATATATATATATATATATATATATATATAAAATATATTATAAACATAAATAAATCACGTTTTGGTTTTGGTTTTCTTTACATGTTAAGATGGACTGATTATGCAGTATTTTATCCACTGTTTAACTCTTAATGGCGGCTCGAAGTTCAAATTCCAGTCGTTATCGTTACATTCACTTACGCTCATTTACCCATCAGAAAAATAAGAATGCATCGATTTTCTTCCCCTAGTTATGGGTTAAATAATAGGATTTGTATCTGGAAAAATCATTTTTATCTCTAAATAGATTATTAATGCAATTTTCACTCACCAAGACAAATATTATTCTTGCAATCGTCTAAATGTGTAGGTTTAAATAACCGAGAAGATGTCGATAAACCGTAAAAACAAATCAATATATCATATTTAAAGCCATTTCAATACTAGAAATAGCTCCAATAGTTGGTGAACTTAGAGGTATAGTTTCTTCAAAAACTTTTTAATAAAAAGATTTTTAAATTTAACAGTAACAATAATTATTCGGTCAGTGAATACCCAATGTTTTCTGCATGAAAACGGCTGTGTTTTATTATTACTATTCGTCAGTCTTTGGTATTAAGAATGGTCTTTATGAACTTACTGCCATTCAAAGTTAGAGAGGCCAGTCTACTTATTTATATTTAACCCATATCTTGGGCGGATGAAACTGATGCAACAGGCGGGCTGAGATTTGAAATCTTATTAAAGAAAAGATTCGCCCTTCAGCACGATCGACGAGACTCGTCGCTGCCGCGTTGATCTAAAGCACGTCGGATCTAATTGCGGTTTCTCTTGCTAAGTGGGTTACCCAGTTTAGAATCCGATCAGAGGGAGCATCTTTTCTTGAGTAAGATTTCCCCAATATTCAGGCCGGTAGGCGAAAATGTATAAATTAAATATACTCTTTAATAAATAAACGGACCGTCTACTCAAATATGGGTATCTAGTAGAAAATTACGTTTATATATATATATATATATATATATATATATATATATATATATATATATATAATTAATACGCAACTTATATGGGGATAAGTTTATTTCGACAGACGAAATATAATTTTTCTGTCTTATCAGCCCCTGTATAACGGGGTTGATAATATACAATATTATATTATAATATATATATATTTTATATATATATATATATATATATAAAAGTGAACATTGAAGTCAACACTCAGAGACGACAGGCTGTTTCATGCTAGACGCATAGACGCAATCGTCAGGCTGCCTGACTATTGGGTCTAGCATCAAACAGTCCGTCACCTCTGAATGTTGACTTATATTTATATTTACACACGCTCTATATCTGATACTGAGCACATTATCCCATAAATATAGCACACCTTAAAATTATATTTCTTCATATATATATATATATATATATATATATATATATATATATATATATACCATTGTGTGTGTGTGTCTGTTTCCTTCTATCATGATATTATTTTGTGGTTGTTCAGATTACACAGATGCAATAAGAAGGTCTATTCTGAAGGTTTTTTACGCGCAAGATGGAGACATTTGTGGCATTTCAATATATTTCATTATAAGCCTAATTTGTCTGTTCATGGACATATCTTCGGGTAAGGCAAGTAATAATTCATTTATAAATGCCTACCCCAAAATCTAGCGACTGCTTGAACATGAGGACCTGTACATTGATCAGATGCACACATGCATATGCACTTGGTTCTTTTGTGACAGCAAGCGTGTTGGCTAAGATAGAGGTTGGCGGGGTTACATTCCTCTTGCCCAATGAATAAGGCGACACAATACAGGAAAAAATATCGATTTAGGAGAACTGTAAATTCCTGTCGTTCCACGTAATTGTTTGCAATGGTCGGAGACGAGGCCGGTTGCAAGACACGCTTCTATTTTGCTGGAAGCGCTAACTAATGAGTGAAAGGTAAAAAAACGCAGAAGATGTGAATAACTCACAATTAATGCATATGATTGTTATTGTAACTCCAAGATTCCAAGTATGAAGGACTCGGGGAAAAATCGAAAATAATATTAAGGAAATTGTCGGTAAGACAAACTGTGCGATGCACATTACTATATATGTACATTTGTATATATATATATATATATATATATATATATTACTATATTTGTATACATATATATATATATATATATATATATATATATATATATAGATATATATAGATATATATAGATATATGTATATGAATATATAAATAAAAGGAAAGAACAGTAAGGTATAAAATCCGGTGTTCTTACAGATATTTTTATTTTTACACAATAGTGCTCAATGTAAATTTACAGAGCATTAATATTATAAATTAATTGATTTAAAATATGGATTTTTCGCTACACAGTGATAACCATATATATATATATATATATATATATATATATATATATATATATATATATATATATATATATATATATATATATATTACTGTACAGGGTGTACATAAAGTTCTTGTGCAATTTAAAAAATGTATAACTTTATTTATATTTGCAATAGAAATAATCTTTAAAAAATGCTATAAAGTTTAATGTACCTAGTTTTAATTATAGCTAAAATAACTAATGCGATTTCAGGCATTACTTTAAATCAGTTGACAAGTGTTTTCCGTGAACTGTAAAATCGTATTACCCTTTGTATTGCTAATGATGGAGGACATGTGGAAACTTAAATAAAATTTTAACAAAACCTTAAAAAATATAGATTTACTTCTTTCTAATCCTCTTTAGAAATTATTTCTGTTCCAAATCCAAATAAAGTTATAAATTTTTTAAAGTGTACACGAACTTTATGGACACCCTGTATATGTACAGTTGTATATATAGGTTTCGATGGATAAATTGTCGTCTAAATTACGCAAAAATTGAAATAATACTGATATCTCATTTTAACAGATATAATGACCAAAAGCACACAAAAATATCTTGAAACAATGCAGAGTTAATTTATTCAATAAAATCGCCGTTAGCTTCAACCACTGACTCCAGATGACTTCGGAATCTCCTGCAACTCTTCTGGACGCACTCCTTATTTAAGTTGGTCAGTGATGTCATAATCCTTGCCTTCAGTTCATCTTTGGTGTAACAAGGAGTTTTTGTTGGTCTCTCCTCCCCACATATAATACTCAAATGAGTTGCAGTCTTAGCAGTTAGATGGACAGATGACCAATACGTCCTCAGTGCACTTGATGTTGGCCGCTGTGTTGAGTCTGAGGCCATGAAAGGAGGCATAACGTTACCATCAGTAGTGGTCACTCCAAACACCATGATGTTGACTTGATATTTCGTTTCCATCACCCTCGGGGCAACATTTGATGACAGAAAGCCAACAGATGTTCTATGTGTTCACCAATTTATACAGGCAGAATTTTTTCTCGTCTGAGAAAAACCAAAACATTTTCGGATGGAGGTAATGAGATTACCTAATATACCACCGGACGAGTACAATTTGATAATCAAACAAGACTCGCACTGTGGGGAGCGTTGGTCATCCAGCTAAGATCTAAAATAGCAAATAAAAATACGTTCAACGTAGAAAGGCTTGCCAGTATAGCAAAAAGCGCTTAATAACAAGAGAAATTGGCGTCGTGGTACAGGAACTGAAACATAAAGCCAAAAAATCTTTAATTTGCATTGTAACACCTGCTTTCAGTTCGCATTAAAAATTTCCAAAATATTTACATTTATGTGTAATTGTACATGCTCCATTCGAAGCTTGCTTGATATATTTGATAAAATCCACCGTTTTGGAGTTATCGACAGTGAAAGTTCGGATTCATTCGCGTCGTTGTCGGCAGCCATTACTTGCGTTGTTTGCATGCATTCGCTGCAGAAAGCTAAACACGAAAGACTACAGAAATCGAAGTGCGGAACTGATCTTTCTTGTCTAAATTTGTCTCAATTACTGCGCACAAGAACTATTTACGTAGGCACGCTCAGTTTGTGCAATGATACTGTTGTGTAGGATCTACCTAATCTGCATAGGTGACTACCAACTATATAAATAATGGTTGATACCGGAAGACGAGAGGGAGAAGAGGACGTGGAATCACGAGATCCAACTAGAGACTCTGATCGACTGCGACTGGTCAACACATTCTCCAGGAACGTCTTCCCAGAAATATACAGAAATACTATATGTACTTATTGTGTACACTTTCTTGTTATAATACATTCTTGTTCCAAGTACATTTTGTGTTGCGTTATTATTCCATGCAATAGGCGAGATTCAACAATGAGTCAAGACTCAACAATGGCGACGAAGTAGAACGAACCATCCGTCAAGTTTCAACAATGGCCACAAAGTAGAACGAACCATACGCCAAGTTTCAACAAAGGCAAAGAAGTAGAACGAACCATAAGCAAAGAAGAAAGAATTAATAGTGAGAGTTTTCAACAATTGGGACAAGTCATTGAAGAACCCAGGCTGAAAAAAAAAAGCTATTAATTAAAAGTCCAACGTTAACGTAACGACGAAGGATTCTAAACTTCTGGATATGTAGAACTCGTTAAAAGACGACTAAGCATAAAGGAACGTTCACTCAGAAAAAGTGGAAAGGTGTCGTAATCGAATAACGGTAATTTTAAATTAAAAAATTATCTACACCGAGACACCCGCTAAAAAGAAAAATTGGTCGACTACAAACACATGCATGGATTAAAAGGAGCACAAATACACCGTGTCGACTTTGAAAGGTAACAAACTTTAAAAAATTATTTTTTTTTAAATTATTTGTTCAACAATATAGTGACGAATTACCTCTGATAAGAAAATCAGACGTTGTCATTGAAATACGCGAACAGAAGTCGAAAAAAAAAAAAAAAAGAAGTCCGACGCTCGCTGTTCACGAAAAAAAAAAAATACCAAAGTTGATTAGCACGGGCGTGAATGTAAAAGCAAGTCATAAAATTAAAAAGTCGTACGTTTGTTTCGATTTTTTGGTCAGATTATCTGATATTCGTGGATACACAAATTAAAAGTATATTTCTTGTTGCATGAACACTATCAGCTAAAGATGGATGAACTATCCAAAGTCATATCTGAATTATTCAAATCCCAGCAGGAACAGTTTGCCTTATTAATAAGGGAACAACAGATAGCACAGCATAAATATCAAGAGAAACTAGATGAAAGACAACAAAAACAACAGATAGCACAGCATAAATATCAAGAGAAACTAGATGAAAGACAACAAAAACAACAGATAGCACAGCATAAATATCAAGAGAAACTAGATGAAAGACAACAAAAACAACAAATAGCGCTGCAAGAATATCAGGAAAAACAAGAAGAAAGACTTTTGGAAATTCAAAAGTTAACACTGGAGAAATTAAACAACTTTCAGGCAAATGAGGGAAATTCTTCATATTCTAATAACACCATATTTAATTCGCTGGAAACTTTCAACTATGTGCCAGTCGAAGAAAAAACGTTTGAAGCGTACTTTAAACGATATGAAGATATTTTCTACACAGACTGTGAAAACTGGTCGAATTCAAGAAAAGTCAGTCTATTACTAAGAAAGCTAGGTACAGCAGAACATAGCAAATTTGTAGATTTTATTCTACCGAGAAAAACAACTGAATTGGAATTCTCGGAAACAGTGAAATTGCTAAAAGAGCTGTTTGGAGCAAATATGTCGCTTTGGCATAAGCGATGGTTATGCATGAATGTCTCTAAATCCGACGATCAGGATTACTTAACATATGCATCTATAGTGAATAGACATTGTGACAATTTCAGATTGGCAGAGATTACGGTTGAAGAATTCAAGTGCTTAATTTTTGCTCAAGGACTGGTATCCAGTAGGAGTGCCGAAATAAGACGTAGAGTTTTGTCTAAACTCGAATCTGAACAAGGCCTTACCCTGCAAAAGTTAGCAGAGGAGTGTCAACGGGCCGTAAAGTTAAAGATAGAGTCGCAAAAAATCGAAGAAGCTGGTATTGCTTATATTAAAAAAATAAAAAAGCAGTCAAAGTACCCAGTAGAGAAAAATTGGAGAAAAAATTCAGCGTACATTAATAATATACAAGAAAATAAAAAGAACGGAAATAAAAAAGTCCCACCATATAATTGCAGACGTTGTAACGAAAGACATTGGGAGGTAAATTGCCCATATAGAAATAAGAAATGTTTCGTGTGCCAAAAGAAGGGTCACAAAGGATCTTGTTGTAAAACGAAAAAATGCAAGAACCGAATTAGACAAACAAATTCGAATATCAAATCAGATAAAGATTTGAGGAAATATGTGACGACTGAAATATTCAAAAAGAATATCAAATTTCAACTCGATTCAGGGTCAGATTTAACAATAATGAACGATAAAACATGGAAAATTTTAAAAAGGCCTACAATAATGAAGTCAACGAAACTCGCTCGAACGGTAACTGGAAAGCAAATTAACTTCGAAGGCGAGGTTGTACTTCCAATGAAATTGAATGGGATCGTTAAAAAAATAAAAGTTTTCATTCTGAGAAATGGAGAAAACTTGTTGGGTACAGATTTTATTGAAACATTCGAATTGTGGGATAAACCGTTAAGCTCTTTCTGCAGGAAAGTAGAAAGTAATACGCAATCAAGACAGGACATTAAAGATGAATTAAAGAAAAAGTTTCCGGAAACCTTTACACCTGGTTTTGGAAGATGTAACAAATTTGAAGCTAAATTTGAATTAAAAGAAAATACTATGCCTATATTTAAAAAGAAACGAAACGTGCCTTTCGCAAGTGTAGAGAAAGTTAACGAAGAACTTGATAGGTTGGAAAAAATGGGAATTATTTCAAAAGTAGAATCTAATTCATGGGCTGCGCCGATTGTGTGCATAAAAAAGTAATCAAACCAAATCAGAGTCTGCGTTGATTTTTCGACAGGGTTGAACTCTGTAATTAAGGACTACCATTACCCGTTACCGAGTCCTGAGGAGATTTTTAACAAGCTAAATGGAGGAGTGATTTTTTCGAAAATCGACTTATCAGATGCCTATCTCCAAATTCCCGTCGAAGAAGAATGTTCGAAGTTACTAGGGATAAACACGCATAGGGGTTTATTCAAGTACAACAGGCTTCCTTTTGGTATTAAAGTGGCACCAGCCATTTTTCAACAAGCCATGGACGTCATGTTGAATGACTTAGACTTTGCGTGTGCCTACTTAGATGATATTATAGTACGGAGTGCAAATGTCGACGAACATCGAGAGCACCTCAATCAAGTATTTAAAAAGATTCAGGACTTTGGATTTAAAGTCAAAGAATCAAAGTGTGAATTTGGTTTGGAGGAAATTAAATATTTAGGACACATAATCAACAAAAATGGCAGATTTCCAGATCCGGAAAGGTCCATTGCGATTAGATACATGCCGACGCCCACTAACGTGGCGACACTACAGAGTTTTCTGGGGCTCGCGAACTATTATCAAGCATTCATTAAAGGAATGTATAATCTAAGAGCTCCGTTGAATGAACTACTGAAAAAAGACAAGGCATGGGAATGGACGGTAGAATGTCAAAAAGCTTTTGATGAAATTAAGAAAATGCTTACGTCCGACCTCTTTTTAACCCATTACAATCCTAAACTGGATATTGTAGTGGCAAGTGATGCTAGTTCATACGGGATAGGAGCATGTATTCAACATATAATGCCAGATGGTTCTAGAAAACCAATTGCGCATGCTTCGAGGGCATTACTCCCGGGAGAGCGAAGTTATTCACAGATAGAAAAGGAGGCGTTGAGTATCATTTTTGCCATGACAAAATTTCATAGGTACATCTACGGCAGACATTTCAGATTAGAAACGGACCATAAACCTCTGAACACTATTTTTGGGTCAAAGAAAGGGTTACCCGTTTACACGGCAAATCGACTGTTAAGATGGGGAACCATTCTTCTCAATTATTATTTCCACATAAAACACCTATCATCCAAAAATATAATCCATGCGGATACCTTATCAAGACTCGTACCGAATAAAGATGAAGGATTCGAAGAAACAATCATCGCAAATATCAGAGCTGATTATGAGGTCAAAAGCATGGTAAACAACATTGTAAGAGAGCTACCGGTTACATCAAAAGAAATCAAAAAAGAATCTGAAAGTGATGATTTCATTTTAGGAATAAAAAGTAAAATGGTAGCAAAGGACCGAAAAGTTCAGGAGATCTATTCAATTTGTGACGGAATTTTACTATATGGTGAGAGAGTAGTAGTACCAAAAAAGTTGCAGAAAAGAATCCTACGGGACTTTCATATGGGTCACCCGGGGATTAATAGAACAAAAAGCTTAATGCGAAGCTTTGTATATTGGAAAGGAATGGATGTGGATATCGAAAACATTGTTCATCGATGTAAAGGGTGTGCGTTAGCAGCTAAGGCACCACCTATAGTACACAAACCATGGCCAAAGACGGATCATCCGTGGGAAAGATTACACATTGATTTCGCTGGTCCAGTAGAAGATTATTACTACTTAATAGTGGTAGATAACTTTACAAAATGGCCGGAAGTACTGCGCTGCAAAAAGCCTACGTCCAATACCACAACAACTTTTTTGCATGAACTATTTGCACGGTTCGGTGTGCCAGAGTGTATTGTGAGTGACAATGGTACACAATTCACTTCTGACGAATTTAAGGAATTTTGTGAGTTATATCAAATTAACCACATAACGACGCCGCCGTATCATCCGAGATTCAATGGACTCGCAGAAAGATTTGTAGATACGTTAAAGCGCGCTCTTAAGAAAGCCTCAGGAGTTCCAACGGAAAAGGCGCTTCAGCAATTCCTACAAGTATACAGAATCACGCCTAACCAGAGAACACCATCAAACATGGCACCAGCTGAACTAATGTTAGCTAGGAAAGTTAAGTCAGTGTTTGACAAGCTTTTGCCAGGAAGAAATAGAATAAAGAACACTAGGTATACAGCTAGAAAAAGATACACCCCCGGAGAGAAGGTCTTTTTCAAGTGCTATAGAAACAACATTGAGTTCTGGGAGCGAGGCATAGTGGACAAGAGAACCGGTGACCTGATTTACATAATAAAAGGGCCGAAGAATACTCATAAAAGGCACCAGAACCAACTCAAAAAATGCTACGTGCTACAGCATGAAGAGAGTATACCGGATGAGGAGGAAGATCGCATTGATGTAATGTATGATACTTTTCAAGTAGAACCTCCGCAGAGTGCTCATGAACCGAGAAGATCCGGTAGGAAACGAAAGTTCACGGAACCATTGGACGTGAATCCAAAACGAAAAAGATATTGAAAAAAAAAAACAGATATATATATGAACTATGCAAAGGGGATCTACAAAGAAATAACCATCATCATCCCATATAGAAGCCAGTTGAAATCCAAAAGGATTCCAAGGCTTGGGAGGGGGGTGTTGTGTAGGATCTACCTAATCTGCATAGGTGACTACCAACTATATAAATAATGGTTGATACCGGAAGACGAGAGGGAGAAGAGGACGTGGAATCACGAGATCCAACTAGAGACTCTGATCGACTGCGACTGGTCAACACATTCTCCAGGAACGTCTTCCCAGAAATATACAGAAATACTATATGTACTTATTGTGTACACTTTCTTGTTATAATACATTCTTGTTCCAAGTACATTTTGTGTTGCGTTATTATTCCATGCAATAGGCGAGATTCAACATTGAGTCAAGACTCAACAGATACCTATCTTGATTTTATTATAATATTTTACATCGCTACACAAACATTTCTATGTTTCGGAACTATAAAAATTGTCCAGTTCAGTAGCTTATTTGGGAGGTAAAAAGGAGTGGAAAACCAAAATTCCAAAATTAAAAACACATTTGTGGGCATGTCTTGATTAACCAATCAAAAGATAGATCAAAGATAAAATAGAGAAATGAATATAAGGCCAGAAGGTAAGAGGGTGTGGGTTAAATTGGCACATTACACACGTCCGCCGCAGACGACTTCCGGTTGCAAAAATAAAGTTTAGATAATATGAAGTAGACAGGGAATTAAATTTAACAAAAGTTACTTTTAAATAATTTCAGGATTTTTTTATATTTTTTATACTTCACAACTAGCGTAAAGGGGCATCTAGTATAGTTAAAACATTTATATATTTTTTTTTTAACCCAATATACGATACTTATTATATTAAATAGGCAAAATTCGCTTGACAAGGAAATGGAACTAATGTCTTTGATTTGGCAAAGAAAATTGAATTCAAAGGCTTTGGCTTCCATTTTCGAAACATGGTTATCACTGTGTAGCGATAAAACCATATTTTAAATCAATTAATATAAAATATTAATGCTCTGTAAATTTACATTGAGCACTATTGTGTAAAAATAAAAATATCTATAAGAACACCGGATTTTATATCTTACTGTTCTTTCTTTTTATATATATATATATATATATATATATATATATATATATATATAAAAACATCATGAATCCATCCAGCTCTTATCTTAAATAACAACTTAGAAGAGACTGTTTGATCAACACAAGGTTTAACCAAAATGTATAAATAATAAAAATAAAAAAACAGATGAAAATTATAGGCAAAAGTTCATTTTCTCCATCAAGACATTTATTTCTGTAATTCACTGCTATCAGCAAGCTGATGATGGCCATGTTGGCCGAAACTAATCGAGGAATCTAATTGAAATAATAATAAAAACGAAAGAATATTAATATACAACGCAGTGTGTCTGAAAATTTTAATTTTTTAATATTTTTTATTGTTCAAAACATATATATATATATATATATATATATATATATATATATATATATATATATATATATATATATATATATATATATATATATATATATATATATATACACACAACTGGGACTTGCCATTCCAGCTGAAGAAGAATCACCCCCGTTTTTTCGTATTCCTATAATAAGAAGTAAGTTCCTTTCTGAACAACTGCTTTGTAGAACAGACCTCCAAGTTGTTTTCCAAATCACTAAAATCTTGACTTCTTCAAAGAGTCAACATATCGATATTATTCC
>OZ038493.1:20579127-20621627 GCA_964036315.1 Acanthosepion esculentum | reverse complement strand
GATACACTGACATATGTTGGAAAATGTATGGCAAATTCTTTTTCCTGGCAGTTGAAATTTAAAATTAATTAATGGACATATTTCGTTCGACATTATTTCTGACTACATATTATATTTTATCGAACCCAGATTAATTTAGGATATTCAAACACAATACAACCAGATAACAAGAACTTATATAAACGCCCAACCAACGAGGCTAGAAGGCAGAATCCTTCACATACTCAAAAGAAGATCGAAGGTTTGAAGGAAGACCCCAAACCACATACCCTTGATTATTTGACGGAATCTAAAAGTGAATAAACAATGATTTTACGAAGGGAAAATTTAGTCTCATATTCCTATCAGACATTACTAACCTAATATTACATGTAACATATATATATATATATATATATATATATATATATATATATATATATATATATATATATATATATATATATATATAATCTTATAAATATAAGTAAATATACTCGTCTGGAAAAACCTTAAGTGTATTGGCTTGTAAATGAACAAACCAATATCCAAAGATAAAATAAGGAATAAAAAAAGAAAGAACTAAGAACATGTAATTCAGGCGAAAACAATCGTCCAGAATCCAAGCTCAGAGTCCAAAGAAAAAAACCTCCAAAGTGAGTAAAGCAAAATTAACTAAGCAAAGTGTTCAATACGCTAAGTAGAGCAAATCTAATTACCAACCTAGGCAAATATACCTAGGTTTCATCTAACCGGATTAAATTATTTTGCTTGTTTATATTTATTTTTATTTTTTATTTTTTTATTTCTTATCTTATATAGTTTTTTTAGTTTTTTATTTTGATCGGTGTTTTTATTAACGTAGTAATTTTTTATATAGCTTATTTAATAGTTTTGTTTTTGCTATTTGTTCAATTTTGGGATTGATTGTTGTAGTTTGTTCTAACTATTATTTTGGCGGGAACAGTTTTTAATTTGTTTATTACTTCATGTATTTATTTGGATTGATTATCTTTATTTGTTTTTTCTAACGGCTAGTTTATCGGTATCGGTTGTTAGTTTATTTATATATTTGGATGTATTTAGATCAATTTATTTTACTTGTTATTATTTATTTGTTATACTGTATATTTTCTCTTTTTGATTTTCGATTTTTAAGTAACGTAGTATATAATTTATTTTTATATAACTATTTTTTTTCGTCCGATTTTTGGTTTGATTTTTATATTCTAACTAATATATTGGTCATAATAGTTTGCTAATTTGTTTATTGTTTACTTTATTTATTAATTTTGTTTCGTATTTTTTATTCTGTTTCGTCTATTCTAACAGGTGTGATTTGGTAATTTGTTTGGATTAATTTATTTTGCTTATTTTATTGTCATTTTGTTTATTTATGTATTTATTTTTTTTTTCCGTTTTCGATTTTTAAGTAACGCAGTAAAAATTTGTTTTCATGTCTGCATTTTGAGATGAGCTCGGATTTTTTATTTAATAATTTATTTTGATCTGGGAAGGTAATGATAGCTATTTATTCCTCCAAGCAAAGTTTGCAAGATTTTGATTGGTTGTTGTAGGGTGATGAATGTTGAAGGTAACATCTAGAAAATCTACTTCGTTTAGGTTAGTTTTTATATCTATGTCGAATCCGTTATTTTTGAAAATCTTTATTGTTGCTTTTCTAGTTTTGTTTGTTACAGTTTCTTAAGATTATGAGACCGTCGTCCCTGTAGAGTCCTGTGTCATTTCTATCTATTATTTTGCTTAGTTCGTGTAGTAAGTAAATACCTACAATTTCGCATATCCATGCACCGTCAAAGCTTCCCATTGTAGTGTCAAATATCCCTTCTTTCTTTATCCATGCTTCTTCATTGTGAAATAGTAATGATTTACGGGAGTGCTTAATGATGTCGATTTCGTTTGGTTTAATTATTATTTGTTCCTGAGCTAAGTTGATGGCCTTATCTAACGTACGTTCTGTTATGGATGGGTAAAATTCTTTTATGTCTAATTGTAGGAATTGGCAATTTTGTTTACCAATGAAATACGAAGGGAATAATGATTATTCGATCTTGTGTACGTTGGAATGGCGGGTCCTGGTTGTAAAGCTCTGACGGTGATTTTTCAGGAACGGCAACAAATTAATTAACTCCCCCAATACACAATAAAAAAAAACATACGGCTCACAACAGGTCGTATTGTAGACTACAACAGGGGACTCAGTAATAAAGCGGAAAATTTATTATCATTTTTTTTATCTTTCAGGAATAACTGACCTTGAATAACCTTGTATCAATTTCTTGGATACTGATGACCTTGAATAATCATTCAAGATTTAGACTCTCGCGTCATTAATTAACTTGGTTCATTTATGATTGATTAATTGCTACCTGATCTTGTGACTCGGCATTTTAAGGTTATTTGCAGACAACTTTCGACTTTCGCTCTGCCCTTCTCGTATGTCGAAGCAACTCACTCGTTTTGAGCGTCAAGTTATCGAACTTTTCAAAGAGTATCCGTCGTGGGGATTGACGAAATTTTTCAACGGTCATCTTGTGTCTTTCTGAATTTTCCGATTTTTTTACTGGGCTCCCTGTATATGCCTACGCTTGTTTGGATACAACATTGAGCACTAACAAGCGTATAAAACACACGATAAGAAACGATATATTTACTGTGACTTTACAAGTATATAAAGGTCAACTTTAAGCAAGTTTCTAAAAAGCGTATAAGTACGTTTAAAGCAACGGATGTGTTAATAAAATAAGCGCGGGAAACCTTTTCGCATGCCTAATACACAAATGCATCCATTCTTATACAGGGGTTGGACAAAATAATTGAAACACTTCGTAAATTCAAAGAAAATTTATTTAATATGGAGTTGGTCCTCCTTTAGCCTCACATGCAGTTTTAATACGTCTAAGAATGGAATCATACAGCTTCCTGACTTCATCCAGAGGAATTTTCAGCCATTCTTCCATTAACACCTGCTTTAGCTCTTTAAGACACGATGGTGGAGGATAGTGGCTCCTAACTTATCGCTCCAAAATGTACCACAAATGTTCAATAATATTGATATCTGGAGATTGGGGAGGCCACTCCATGTGTTCTAGCTCACTTTCATGCTCTTCATACCAATTCTTAACCACTCGCGCGGTATGTATTGGAGCATTATCGTCTTGGAAGATACAGTCACCATCAGGGAATAAAGTCTTGGCCATTTTATGAACATGATCTCCCAAAATGTTCAGGTAATCTTTGCTGTTGATTCTACCATGCAGGGTAACTACTGGACTGAGACATTTCCATCATATAGCGGCCCAAACTATCACTGATCAAACCTCCATGCTTCACTGTTGGGAGAAGACAGTCAGGGTTTTAAAAGTCTTTGGGCTGCCTCCACACATAAACTAGCCCTGAAGTTGGGAAAAGAGAAAAATTGGACTCGTCTGAGAATATGACTTGTTTCCATTTCTCTGTAGACCAGGCATTGTGATCTCTGCACCACTTCAACCTCTTCTGAATGTTGCAAGTGGAGACAAGAGGTTTCCTTACGGCGGCTCTTCCATGATATCCAGCCTTATGGAGCTTACGACGAATATTTTTAGTAGATACTGGACTATTCAGATGATTATTCAACTCAGCAGTCACTTTGGCCGCAGTAGTCCGATGATTTTTTGCCACATTGCGTTTCAATGCACGTCGGTCTCTGTCAGTATGTTTGCTAGTCCGGCCCGAATTGCTCCGGTTGCTAGAGGTTTCGCCCTGTTTCTTGAATTGCGTCATAGTTCTTGATATGGTAGCTCTTGAAAAACCAAACAGTTTAGCAACTTTAGTGATCTTGAGGCTCCTGCCATATGAGCTCCAACAATTTGCCCATTTTCGAACTCGGAGAGGTCACGCATTTAGCTTAAATTTTACTAAATTCTACAAATAAATAAGACAAAGACAGTAAATTAGATAAATAAACGTATTTACAATAGATATAACCTGCAATTACAAAGTTTTAGTTAAAGTTCTTAATATAATAGGTCTTTGAAATATAGGAGTGGAATTTGCACATGTTCCAATTATTTTTTCATCCCCTGTATATATAAATAGTTCGATTTTCATAGTGGATTCGTGTACATCAGTGGTTTTCTACCGGGGTCTAAATGTACTGTGGGGCCCACGTAACATTTGTGGAGGTCCACACAAAGAAATACCAAATTGTGGGTCCACGATAATATTTTAGTGGTCCGTAGAGCAATTTCACTTCGAAACGGTTATTACAGCTGAGAATTGGAATTTCTACAGTAATCTACGCCATATCCAAATCCCAAAAATAGGAAAACTCTAAAACTAGCAGAAAATGAGATCAAGCGATGTAACGTCCTGGATAGGACGATAAACTACATCTTCGTCCTGGGTAAGACGATAAACTACATCCAACAGCAAGGCCTCTGATCAGGAGGTTTTGAGGAGCGTGGAACCACCTATTAATTGCTGGTGTTCCCAGGTTCACCCTGACCAGGGTTGGTAGCACCTGTTAGGATCCCTGCTATGGGCAAATAGTCAACACCCAAACTTGTGTAAAAATAGGTTTTAATACCAGAAATACTTTGTAATAAAAAAAATAGCAAGAATAATTTTTGAAGGGAAAAATATTATCGGCAATACTTTAAAAAATAGCAGCAATACAAACAGCTTTACATTTAAAAAAAAAATTGCCAGCTATAGATTTCTTGAAGGAAAAATATTCACAGAAATAGATTTCTGAAAAAAATATATTACCAATATTACCTGCAATAAAAAATTTTGTCGGCGTTAAATAACCCATTGAGGTTGATATCCCGTAAAACAGACAAACAAACAAACAAACAAACAAACAAGCGATGTAAGTTAGCATTACTTTTACTCGACTAGATGTTTTGATTATGTTATATACCGTACCTATGAACATTAATGGCTATGTCCCAATCCTCATGAATACATTTGACACTATTGTAAAGGGGTGGATAATATGCTGTCTAAGTTGTTCACCACTACCAGTGGTTTACCTACTTCACGCCGCTGGCGAGTATTGTATTTTGTTAATGTTGTAAAGATTACCATTTCATTTCCAACCTCTGTTTTGGTTATTCCTCATTCAGTAACCCTTTCTCGGTTACAACAATTAAATTATCTATCTATCTATCTATCTATCGATTGATCGATCTATCTCTCTATCTATCTGTTATATACCGTACGTATGAACCCTAATGAATATATACTAATCCTCATAAATACGTTTGACACTATTGTAAAGGGGTGGATAATATGCTGTCTAAGTAGTCCACCACTAACAGTGGTTTACCTACTTCACGCCGCTGGCGAGTATTGTATTTTGTTGATGTTGTAAAGATTATCATTTCATTTCCAACCTCCGTTTTGGTTATTCCTCATTCAGTAACCCTTTCTCGGTTACAACAGATGATAAAAGTTAAATAAAAACTGAGAAGGATATATAAAGAAAGCATTATATATACAAAGGAAAATTATATATAGATTCCTAAAAAATGAAATAATTTTTTTTTTCTTCATCGAACAGTTATTGGGGTCTACTAAAAAAATAAGAATAAAAGTGGTCCTTTGGTAAAAAAAAATAAATAAATAAAAATAAACAAAAATTGAGAACCACTGGTGTAGATGATATTAAGTTGTTTATATAAAAATGCTTTCGACAGCACTGTTAGTTTTATTAAGTGTTGTGGTGTATTGGATATCGGCTCGTAATGAGATTTCGGGTAGCCGAGTTCGAATTCCAGTCGAGTTTGTTACATTCACTTAAGCACAATTACGTTTACAAAAGGCATGAACCTATCACTTCTGCCCCACCAGCTATGAGCTGACTAACAGTTATATAGTTTTGGCTGGCAACCAAAAGAAACGTCAGACAACTGCATGAAAATCTTCTGCCTCGTCAGTCATGAATCAAAAGAGACATGCGTGTTTCACGTCGGCATTTAACTTACTGGTATGTTATCTGAGTTGAGATACCTTTTTTTTATCGAGTTCACCCCAAGCAAGGCAATAAAGACAAAAGAGGTTACTGGGTGTAGAAGTGTTAGAAAAAAGAAACATTATTAAGGAGTGGGAACAAAAATGGAGTAATCAGGAGAACAGTAGATAGTAATCAACATTGGATTTAAATTTTTGAAGATTAAAACTGGCTGGAAGGTATGGAACCGGAAGGTACTTCCACAAGGGAGAAGTGCGAGAAAGAAACTATTAGCATAGAACTTACGGTTACATCTAGCCAACTCAAAGGTAAATTGATGAAACCTTGTCGCCAGTCTAGTATTGCGCTTAAATTCAAAAAGTCTAGGTACTATAGCGAAGAGCTTATCTAAACAATTAGCACAGGGAGGCAAATTTACGGCGGTGGGAAAGTGAGGGAAGCTGAAACCCAAGAACAGGACGAATAATATTGCTTATTCTTCTTTGTATTTGATCAAGGGTGGCTAGATAAATAGCAGGAACAGCGGACAAAATGTGGCAGCAATATTCTAAGCATGGACGAATGGTAGACATATAGATTTTTAAGATAGATTCTGGAGAGAAAAATTTTCAAGCTGCACACAGTGAACAAAGTCCCTTAGCAGCTGACCTAGCAATGGATTCAATATCGTCTTTTGGCCTCGAGATTTAAATCGAAAAGAGGGCAGAAAATAAACGCAAGAAGCTGACTTGTTAACGTTCCTCACGTTTTAAAACTCTATACCTCGAATAAAATAGGGAGAATGAAGAAAACGACAAGTTCTTACAATTAATAGAAAATCCTTTTAGAAACCTATAATTAATAGCTGATTTTTAAAAAAACTTAATAATTAGCAGAGTTTTATAATAACAATGATAATATAATAACAACAACAATAATAATAATGGCGTTTTTAAAAACATTTATTTAATAAAGGCCTAAATTGCTAATTACAAATTATCGATACCAAAATTAAGCGGACGCATAAATTTCAATATTTCAGTATTTTGACAGAGGACGAAAATACGACAATGAAATCCGAAGTCGCATTGGACTAGCCAAAGATGCATTTCAAAAGCTAAGCAGAATATTAAGAGACAGGACATTTTCGTTAGAAGCAAAGAATACGGGCATTTGACCGTTACGTGATATGCAATGTAAATATATGGGAAATGTTCTGACAGAGGACGGAAAGAGCGACACTGAGATCCGAAGACGTATTGGGAGGGCCAAAGATGCATTCCAAAAGCTAAGCAGAGTATTAAGAGACAGGAAATTTTCATTAGAAACAACGAATACGGGCATTTGACTTTTACGTGATATGCAATGTAAATATATGGGAAGTGTTCTAACAGAGGACGGAAAGAGCGACACTGAGATCCGAAGACGTATTGGGAGGGCCAAAGATGCATTCCAAAAGCTAAGCAGAGTATTAAGAGACAGGAAATTTTCATTAGAAACAACGAATACGGGCATTTGACTTTTACGTGATATGCAATGTAAATATATGGGAAGTGTTCTAACAGAGGACGGAAAGAGCGACACTGAGATCCGAAGACGTATTGGGAGGGCCAAAGATGCATTCCAAAAGCTAAGCAGAGTATTAAGAGACAGGAAATTTTCATTAGAAACAACGAATACGGGCATTTGACTTTTACGTGATATGCAATGTAAATATATGGGAAGTGTTCTAACAGAGGACGGAAAGAGCGACACTGAGATCCGAAGACGTATTGGGAGGGCCAAAGATGCATTCCAAAAGCTAAGCAGAGTATTAAGAGACAGGAAATTTTCATTAGAAACAACGAATACGGGCATTTGACTTTTACGTGATATGCAATGTAAACATATGGGAAGTGTTCTAACAGAGGACGGAAAGAGCGACACTGAGATCCGAAGACGTATTGGGATGGCCAAAGATGCATTCCAAAAGCTAAGCAGGGTATTAAGAGACAGGAAAATTTCGTTAGAAGCAAAGAAAAGCGTACTGAACTGTTATATAATATCAATCCTCCTATACGGCAGTGAATGCTGAAAAATTTCCTCGCAGATGACGAAGAGACTTGAGGCAACAGAAATGTGGTTCTACAGAAGGATGCTGAGAATTTCATGGACCGAACATTTGAGAAACGACAAAGTTGATAAGAAAATGAAAACAAAAATGATACTTATACTTAACATCCGAAGGAGATAGTTAAAACTTCGAGGGCACATAATGAAGAGGGCTTGGAAAAATTGATACTCACAGGGCGGATTAAAGGCAAGAGGGACAGAGGAAAACAACGCATGACTTAGTGGGATTGACAAAGTGAAAAACAGTTAAAATTTCTAAGGCCCATATTAAGTGATGAGGTCTTGGGACAGGTTGTCATTAACTCTGGACATAATCGAGCACAAGAGAAAACATCCAACGAGCGTGTGCAAATAGTGGGCAGCACAGGCATTAGGAGATTTATCGAAAAGAGGACCGGAAAATGTGGAGAGCCACAACGTCCATGACATTTTTTTATATAATTATTATCGAATCTTATGGTTGGCATTGGTAGATTAAACAAAATAAGTGAGAATTAAATAATTTACGAATATTTTTTTTTCATTTGTTGCCGGTGAAAGAACATTCTTTCTGAGATGATATTTTAATAGTTGCTATCAACAGGATATATAATAAATTCAAGTAAGTGACCATATCTCTATCTATAAAAGGCAGGATGTGTATGTGTGTGTGTGTGTGTGTGTGTGTGTGTGTGTGTGTGTGTGTGTGTGGCGAATGCACGGCCGCAATTTTCGACGGATTTGCACCAAAATTTACATGCACATGCTCCAAGTTAGTGAAAAGGGCCAAGACCGACTTTGCATTTCCCAACTCCCATCGATAGTGGAAATAAACGATTTTTTTTTCATGAATCTCCGGCAGATTTCAGGTAGTCTGCGACCATTTTCTACTGGACACAGTGAGGGCCTATAGCTGGCTGCCACGAATATGCAGGAAGATTCTATTAGCCAGCGTGAGAGCCAAAAAGCTGACTGACACGAATGATAACTAGCATGCTAGCATGCAAAAATATCGATAGCTGCATTCGTCACAAGTGGGAAAAATTTAAATCTGCATGGCACTTTACTCCAATTGGCTCATTCGCTTGCTTAAACTCAACGTTGATTCTGACTCTGCAGAACTGGGTTGGGTGTGAAAAAGTATTTGTTGTTAACATTCTTTTTTCATTCAGTTTTTCCAGTTACGAGTCCTTTTTTAAAGCTGATCGTTTTGTGTTCATTTTGTTTAGTTCTTTTTTCGTAACAGATTTAATGTTTAGTATAGAGCTTAGAAAATATTCGCAGTGTGAGATAGGCAAGTAGTAAGGCATGTAGCAACATCAGCACGGCAAAGGGCACTCCTTTAAAGGCAAGGAAGCGTAAAAATATTTTAAGTCAAATGATAGCGATTGTTGTATGAGTCGTACGATTTTTTAATCAAGCAGAGTCAACGCCGGGCCATGCTGCTAGTATATATATATGAAGGACTCTCCCGTCGTTTTCGATGTATGAGTGTCTATGAGTTCAGATTTATGCTTATGTTTCGTATGAGACAACAATCCCGCACAGGAAGTTTTGGAGAACAATGATCGCTCATACTCTGAAGGGTCACAACACATAAAAGATGTAGAAGAGATTCGAACGAGGTTCTCACCGTCGGGCCCTTAACGTTTTAATCCGTGCGCCACACGCCTATCATACAGATAGATAGATAGATTCAAATGTCCCTTAAGGAACTGTTTTCCTGTTCAAACCAAACTCATAAATAATTATATTGGTCATACCACTACAGGCCTATGTGGACGACTCAATTTACACCTACCAGAGCATAGCACAATTAGAACACACACGAAAAACCTATCAAACTCCATCCGCGAAAACACAGCACTCAATAACATTAACTATGAACACTGCTATGATGTGCTGACCGTGTTTGAAAAATAAAACATTCCTATAAGTTCAGACATAAAAACCTACACATTCAGTTAAAAATAAAAAATAAAACCATCCTTGATAATGGATAAAAGAATAGCCGAAAGCGCTCGGATATCCAGAATTTTTGGACAGTTTTTACACACTTTACATCAAAAGCTTAATTGCAGTACCTTGTCAGTCACCCGTAACGATTCTGTATAGAAGAGCAATTACTGCCCAAATACCCAATATATATACATATACATATATATATATATATATATATATATATATATATATATATATATATATATATATATATATATATATATATTTGTGTATAGAGAGTGAGAGATAGATAGAGAGGGAGAGAGATTGTTTTTACGCCTTTTAATCTTTTCTAGGTTATTTAAATCTGAAATTTATTCTGGGATTGTAAGACTATTTATAGATTTTATTTTAAATCCGATGTTGTTTCTTCTTGATTTATTGTTGTGTTTCAGTAGATGCATGTGTTTCAGTAGACGACCTGCTAATTTTTTTAAACTTGAATTGCTTCGTCCGATCTGTTCATTCAAGTATGTTAAGAAAAAAAATGCCCTATGACAAGATTGGAACCTAGGTCCCATTTCTAGGAGAAATCACCATTTGATATGATGTACCTTAGTCCGCGCAGCCACAATGCTGGGATGTGATTCTCACTGTCGGCGAAAGGTAGAAAGCACACCGGAGCATACGGTAGATTCTCGTAGAAAAAGGTACGCGATTTTAAACACCACCGAAGGGCATATTTTCTTTCTGAAGATTTATCGAATGCACTAAGCTATAATGATGTTTTAAGAAATAAATTACACACACACACATATATATATATATATATATGTGTGTGTGTGTGTGTGTGTGTGTGTGTGTGTGTGTGTGTGTGTGTGTGTGTGTGTGTGTGTGTGTTTGTTTTATTTTTGTCATAATTAAATTTCTAATAAAATATCATGTGTTACTTTTCTTTTAACCCTGTATAATAATTTTCTCTTATTTAAAATACATAACAACTACTTTATGGGCCAATATAAAAATTTAACAGTAGTATTCTCGAACTTTTGAGCGGTAGTATATATATATATATATATATATATATATATATATATATATACATATATACATATATATATATATATATATATATATATATATATATATATATATATATATACACGCTTTAAACATATGCTTGTATGGTTGTGATGAATGTACAGTGAAGGGGAGAAAGTGCATTTGAAGTCAGTGTGGGGAGAGAATGCAGTTTTGTTTGAAAGTGTCGATTTCTCTTTGGAGTGTAACAACGATTAGGAATTCACTTTCTTGATGCCAATCAGAGAGCAGAAGCTTCATCTGATAGGCGAAATGAAGAATTTCGGCAATCGACAACGTTATCTGATTCACATGCCATCTTTGCCGATCGGAGTTGCCGAAAATGCGACCGCTCACAGGCAATCATGCGAAGATGCAAATGTTTTGCGCTAACACGCATGTGCAAATAGTAGAAGCGGACCAATCAACGCTCCCATTCTATTTGTATTTCATTTGTTGTTGTTTTCAGACATACACCCATATAAACACGTTTGCACATACACAAGTATATACTTGTATGCACATTAAAGTACACTCTCGCCCACAAATGCACACAAATATATTGTATTATATTAATACCATTATGCTATACATATACTATAATATAAATATATTATACTAGATTACGCTATATAAATAATTGAATATATATATATTTATTTATATATATATATATATATATAGAGAGAGAGAGAGAGGGAGAGAGAAGAGAGAGAAAGAGGGCGACAGATATAGTAAGCCGATGAAAAATATTCGAGAGATAAAAACCAACAAAAATAATAATATTAATGGTAATAAAACCGATAATATTTATTTTATATTAGTAAGACTTTTGACGAAACTGAAGCATGATGAGAAAAATTTTAAAAATTGGAATTTTCGGACACGCCTGTGTCATTTCTCAACAAGACGGGGAACAAAAAAATGAAGTGTGACTAGTTGTTTGCACGAGTTGCAAAAAGGTTTGTAGATGTCTTTTTGTGGAATATGTATTCATTGAGTGTGCATAAATTTCTATTTAAACCTAAAATATATGAATTTATTTAAAAAATATATTTTAACTCGGACTTTCGTCGATCTTGTTAGCCTTTAGATTAAGACACTAAAAGGACACAAAACTAATAGAGTTCATCAGTAATTAGCACATGTGCGAGAACAATATATATATATATATATATATATATATATAAAATGATTACATACATATATATATATATATATATATATATATATATATATATATATAAATGATTACAAGAACCTCACATTAAACAACAAGATCAAAGACATTTTCGCTAAACCACCCATTAATGCAAAGAAACAAACACCTAACCTATCAGCTATCCTCACCTCTACAAAATATCTAAATAATACAAACCAATCAGGAAATTACAAATGTAATAAAACTCGTTGTCTAGTTTGCAAACACTTAATAACCGATAGTGTATTTTCTGTACCCAATATCAAAATATTTGCCTCACTTTGCCTCACCTGTGATAGCCATAATATAATTTACTACTTATTCTGCACATATCTCCTAATAGTGGATATATTGGCGAATCTGGAATTAATTTTAGATTTCGTTTCAACAATCACAATCTATCCATACGTCAAAACAATCCTTATTCCCCCATAGCTGAACACTTTAATCAATCAAGACACTCATTAGACAACTGTAAATGTTTATTGATAGATTCCGAATTTAGTTCCACGCAGAAAAAAAAAGAGAAATACTGGATTTTAAAATTAGACACATATAAACTAGGCTTAAACAAAGACTTGGGTATTTTAAATCTGTATAAATATTTCAATAGTCACAAAATTTCTTTAGATATAGTTAAAAAAACCTTTTTAAACAACATCTAAAATATTATCGTTAGATTTACGTTAGAAATATTCAAACACTGATGCATTCCACATCAGGTGACGTCTGCGTCTCGCGACGGATGCTACTTGTAAACAAACTTCCGAATACAGTTATTTAATTAATTTCTGAGGAAAGATCGAGGCGATCTGAAATATCAAATATATATATATAAAAACATATAAATAAATACTTTCACAAAAAGACATTAAATTTTTTTTTCTTTTAATTTGCAACTTTTCAGTTGTTTTATATATATATATATATATATATATATATATATATATATATATATATATAAGAGGAAGAACAGTAAGATATATTTAAATTGAACAGTAAGATATATTTATATTGAATATATTGATATATTTAAATTGAATATATTAATATATTTTTAAATTGAATTAAAGAACAGTAAGATATATTTTAAAATTGTAGTTGAATAAAACGTATTCTAACCTAAACATCCCTCCAAAAATCTTCGAGTACACAAGTAGGAAAAAATGCCGAAGGACTTTTTGCCGTTAATAATAATAAAAAAAAAAAAACAGACGGCATGTATTTAACGGATGTCAGAATTAGCGAAAAGAAACATATTTTATGAGTTAATTTATTATATATATATATATATATATATATATATATATATATATATATATATATATATATATATATATATATATAATCCTTTAAAAATCATCAGGTCAGGTTATTTTCTCTTAATAATGTGTGTAAATTTTAGATGGCAACTCCTGAGTTTTTCATGCGCCACTCGATTATTTTGGTCATCTTTTCTATCATTGGTTAACACATTTTTTTACATCAATTCACCCCAAGCAATTGTTTACAGAGGAATGAGAACCAGAGTAAAGAGGCATGTTTGGGTAAAGGATATAGACAACAAATGTGAACAATCCCCGGGTGTCAGATGTCGATTGACATTACACTTGAATATTTGAAGATTATAATCATCGGTGAAAGCAAGAAAGGGGAAGGGAGTTCCACGGACGGGAAGTGCAAGAGAAGAAGCAGTTTGAGAAGAAGAGATAGTTACATCTAACTGCTTTAACAGTGAAAGGGTTGGACCGAGATGCAAGCCTGGTAGTTCGCTTAAATTCATGCAGTCTGGGAACCAGCGAAAATAGCTCGTCGGAACAGTTGCCGTGAAAATAATTGTAGGAGAGACAGAGGGAAGCCACAGCACATCATCGAGAAAGCGACTGTAGACGAGATGACAGATCAGGACCTATCGCATTGCATATTCGTCTCTGGATTTTGTCGAGGACTTCGGGGCGTACAGCGGGAAAATTAGACCATATATGACAGCAATAGTCCATGAAAGGTCGGATGGTTGATTTATAGATTTGAAGGAGGAACTCAGACGAGAAAAACTTAGTGGCATTAAAAAAGAAATCCAGCTTTCCTTGCGGTAGACGAAGCTATATTTCCCAGATAATCTCCTGTACTTGCTTTGTTTTATCGTTCCCAATTCGTAAATCGTATCTTGGTCTCTTCCTCTTGTTAATGACCATACGCTCTGTCTTTTTACAATTGATAATTACCCCTGTCTTCTAGCTCTCATTTACTCTCTTGCCGTGTCAACTGCATATTTTAATGTTGCTAAGGCTATGACCGCCAAAATATATATGCAGATACACGTCTTTTTTACTTATTCTTGTTTCCGACATCTTTCTTTTTATGTGCCGTGTCCCTTCACGATACAGACGATCATGGCCCTACACTTCCCCCTATCCTTTATAGCTCTCAATAAGTTTTGTCCCTTTGCTGCTTCCCCAAGGCCACGTTCTGTCATCCACTTGCCTAAGCCAGCCAGGTATACCCTGCGTTGCTTTGTCTTGTCTCTCTTTCCCGCTATTCGACCTATGAGTATCAGCTTCTCCAAGCCCTTCTTTCTCATTAAGTGTTACAGAAATTTCATCTGCCTCTTAATGACTGATGCTAAGTATAAGCTTCCCCGTTGTTTGCATCCTCTCCAAAACCTCATCGTTGCTCACACGCTCGGTCCATACTATCCTTATCATCCTTCTGTAGAACCATAGATTCGTTGACTTGGTTCTCTTCTTCATCTTTGAGGAGACAGTCCAACATTCGCTGGCGTAAAGGAGGACAGATGTCACGTAGCAGCTCAGTACTCTTTTCATTCTTACCTAAGAAGTCCTTCTGTCTCGTAATACTCTGCCTAGCATTTAGAACGCGTCTTTGGCCATCCCAATACGTCTTCGGATCTCAGCGTCGAACTTACCGTCAATACTTCATGACATATTCAAAGGCTTACGGTCATATCACTTTGCAGAACCCATGCAAATAAAATCTCTGAAAAATTAATTTGTCTGCTTGAATGCCGTTATTTTTAATCTTCTTTCTTTCTCTTCAGTAATGTTTCTTTGGCTTCATTCACTCTATTGTATAACATATTTTGGAACCCATTGTGGCATGGTGGCTTTATCGCCTTGCTTGGGATGAAATGATTATAAGGGCTTACGGCCACATGACGTTGAAACACCGTCCCCTGTAAGATCACCGAAGTTAAGCGACGCCAAGCCTAGTCAATACCGAGATGGCTGACCGTTTAGGAATACCAGGTGCTGTAAGCTAAGGTGCCCGGATGGTGTAATGGATAACAGCTTGGAATTGCATATCGCATAGCCGAGTTCCAATTCCAGTTAGGTTTGTCATATTACGCGCAAATACTCTTTTCCCCACAGCTATGGGTTAATTTTCTGACGTGTATCAGTTAATCATTATTACCACCAAAGAAACTTTTTTAAACCGCTTTCACCCCAAGCAAGGTAGTAAAGCCACTAAGACACAAGGTGTTACTGGGTGTAGAAGAATTAGGAACGGAAACATTACTAATGAGCGGGAAAGGAGAAGAGTAATCAGGAGGACAGTAGATAGCGTTTGACATTGCATTTACATTTTTGCAGACTGGAAAGCATGGAGCAGGAAGAGAGTTCCACAAGCGAGGAGTGCAAGAAAAGAAACTGTTATGATAGAATTTACAGTTACATCTAGCCAGCTCAACTGTAAATTGATGAGATCTCCACGCCAGTCTAGTACTGCGCTTAAATTCAAAAAGGTCTAGGTAACATGGCGAAGTATCTGTCGAACAATTACCACGAAAGTATTTAGAGAAAAGATACAGGGAAGAAACCTTGCGGCGATGTGAAAGTGACTGAAACCAGATCAGGACGAAAACAATATTGCTGTGTCTTCTTTGGTTTTATCAACGAGTTCAAGATAAATAGCAGGGGCCCTGGACTATATGTGGCAGCAATATTCTAGGCATGGACGAATGGTAGACTTATAGATATGTATAATATAATATAATATATAATATAGATATGTATAATATAATATAAATTACAATCTAAAAATATATTCTGGCTTTAAATAAGCCGAAAATGGTTGATAAGCCGTGAAAACAAATAAAACAATCGTAAAAGCAGAAGTATTCAGCTAATTATGGATGCCGTGCGTGCAACGATAGCTTCTCGTCTACAGTTAGAAAAATAAATAATTAAATAAATTCTGTTTCCGAAATAACAAATTTTGATAGGCTAAGATAAAAACGTTTGCCAATTTGTGCTAATGATTTCAACAAGCCGACATCTGATATGAATCTCGGTACAGAGAAAGACATACGGTTTGTTTCTTTCAGAGAAAAAAAATGGCCGTTGTCATTGGTGTATCTATCTCATTTCTCGCGTGAGTTTACCGTTTCTCGCGAAAGAAAATATTTCTCTGGCCAATGCTTCCACCCAATCTCCCTCTGGGTAGTTGATAGCACGTGTTTTTCTCGTTTTAATTCATTTCTGACATACGCGAGTGTCTCCGCTGTAATTCTCATGATATATTCGGGCCTCCGCTCTAATTCTCATAAATATTCGCGTCTCCTCAGTAATTCACATAAATATTCGTGTCTCCGCTGTTTTCCTCGTGATATATTCGTGTATCCATTGTAATCCTCATAAATATTCGTGACCATGCAGTATTTCTCTTAAATATTCGTGTCTCCGCGGTAATTGTTATGATATATTCGTGTCTCTTCTGTAATTGTCATAAATATTTGTGCCTACGCGGTATTTCTCATAAATATTCGTGTCTCCTCTGTAATTCTCATAAGTTCGTGTCTCCTCAGAAATTCTCAAATATATTCGTGTCTCCGCTGTAATCCTCATAAATATTCATGCCCACCCAGTATTTCTCTTAAATATCCGTGTCTCCGTTGTAATTCTTACGGTATATTCGTGTCTCTGCTGTAGTCCTCATGATATATCCGTGTCTCCACTCTATTTCTCATAAATATTCGTGTCTCCGTAAGCGAGTCCCACAGGCGAAAATTGCGACAGAAAAAAAACTGTTAGCATAAAACTTACGATTATATCTAAACATTTCAACTGTAAAATGATGAGGGCTTGCCGCCAATCTAGTACTGCTCTTACAATTCATAAAGTCGAGTCACATGAACAAAAAGTCACAGAGAAACTACTTTACGGCCGTGGAAAAGTGACTGAAGCTGAGATATCAGGTCAGGACCGATAACATTGCAGAGTCCTCTTTGGATTTTATCAAGAATCTTTAAATATATCGTAGGAGCACCAGACCAGGTGAGGCAGCAACATTCATAGCAAGGACGAATGGTACACTTATAAATATGTAACATAGATTTTGTCGATAAAAATGGTCTTCCTCGACACAGTGGACCGACGTTCTTAGCTGCACACTTAGCAATTCACTCAGTATACTCTTTCCACCTGATACCAGTGGAAAATGTCAGTCCGAAAAGGAACAATGGGTCTCTCTCCTTGAAGTCAGCATCCGCCTCGTTGATGGAAGAAAAAAGGGTTCTCTCAGACAACTAGAACTTTTCTTCACAAAAGTGAGGAAAGTCATCATCTTTATTATGTCGTGATTTTATTTTTTTTCTTTCATTTGATTTTGTTTCTTTAATACCACACCGAAAATCCAATCAATGTGTAGGTTTGCTCAATGAGGTTGAGAAAAATGTGCAGATGTGAGGTCAGGTAGGATAGATAACGGTTGGCTCTGGACTTAAACAGGTTAATATTGTAGTGACCGAGGAAGAATCCATTGTGCTATCCAATTTAAATATTGCTCCTGTTGGAAGTCTTCAAGCGATGTGGTTTTGGTTATTTAGTAAAGATCTTTGTGATTCTGTAGCGCCAGTCTCTCAGATCTTATGAAGGATATACTTCTTTAAGACCTACGGGGATCATTCGCTTGAAGCAATTTTTTATCATTGATACGTGAAAATGGTTGTGCCGGATGCGATGAGTAAATTGTCGTCTAAATGATGCAAAAATGAAAATAACGCTACCATCTCATTTTAACTGATATGCAGGGTGCGATGGATAAATTGCCGTCTAAATGACGTAAAAATGAAAATAACGCTGACATCTCATTTTAACAGATATACAGGGTGCGATGTATAAATTGTCGTCTAAATGACGGAAAAATGAAAATAACGCTGACATCTCATTTTAACTGATATACAGGGTGCGATGTATAAATTGCCGTCTAAATGACGCAAAAATGAAAATAATGCTGACATCTCATTTTAACAGGTATATTTACGAAAATTAAACAAAAATATTTTTGAGTACTAAAGAGTAAATTTATTCAATAAAGCCACCATTGGCTCCAACCTCTACCTCCAAACAACCTCAGAATGTCTTGCATCTCTTCTGGACTGTATCTTTATTTAAGTCGGGGAATGCTGCCATAATTCTTGCCTTCAGTTTATATTTGGTGTTACAAAGATATTTTTTGGTCTGCCCTCCACACATATTAATCAAGGGGGTTGCAGTCAGGGGAGTTATGTGGCCAGATGTAAGGGTTGATATGGTTGCAGAAATTAACAGCCATGACTGGGTTGTCCTGCTTATGTGACATAGTGCAGAGTCCTGTTGCCAGAGATAGGTTCTTCCAGCAACCACCCTCTTGACCCCGGACAGCCATACCTCCTCAAGGCACTTGATGTAGGCCCCGTGTTGATTCTGAGGCCCTGTGGGGTGATGAATGAAGGCATGACGTCGCCATAACTAATGATTATTCCAATCACCTTCATAATCACCATTAGACTCATCCAACTCTTTCCGAATCATCAACACTGTCCTCAGATTGATGCCAAAACACTCTGAAATCTTCATATTGAAGCTTCCGGCACGAATGCTAAGTAGTACAGCATGCCATTTTCAAATTCTAGCCGAGTGAATTGCGTCATGGTGCTATTTTTTCTCACAGACAGGGCTCAACTGTCCCTACTGTAATGTGCAGTCAACAAAATCAAATGCAAGCAACGCGCATGCGTTAAATTAATAATATAAAATGGCGACAATCTATCCATCGCATCCTTTATATAACTGATAGTTCAGACATTTCCAAACGAAGTCAACATCATGCACGATATCAATGTATGAGTTTAAATCTACCGAGGCTATTTAAGTATAACGATTTTTCGTTTTGAAGCATCTTGCGGTGTTGGGCAAAACTATCCTTTATGGAACTCATACTGTATTGAATTTCTTTATCCCCCTATATTAAAGATTTTTTATAACCTATCTGTATACCGCGTTATTTTATTTTTTTAGTATTTATTAATTATGCATTCTGACATTTTATGATGGATTCAGGGTTGGTGCCATCTGATTCCAGATCCAGATCATAGTTTGTGTTTTCGAAAGGCTTATCGTAAGTACTACGTCTTCTAATACGTGCTAAAGAATGTTGATTTTTTGTTGTTATTGTTCAAGACCATTCTTATTTCAACTTATATCTGTGTTATCTGCATAGTCAGCGCCCCAGTCGTCAGTATACCGTCCACTGGGAAAGAAAATGAACTCTGTTTTCTATTCGTAGATTCGTGTGGGGTGCACTATGTCATGTTTAAATGACCAATTCTCATTTCTTCACATCCATGATTGCACGCATAGTCTAGAAAAAGGTTGAACTACATGCAGTATTGCATGTGACTTTCTTTATATTGGAAAAAGAGTTCAAGACTTCAACGTCCGATCAACTTATGAAACAAAAGAACTCTCTATACAAAAGAAATGTAAGTCGCTGCATTGTATTTTTACCATTGTGAGCAATGAATAAGTGTTGGAATTCAGGTTTTGGTTTGGTTTGGTTTGTTTTGTTTTACGGCACATCAAACTCAATGGGTCATTTAATGCCAACAAATTTTTTCCTGGTAATATTTTTGTTTTGTCAAAAATCTATTTCTGTTAATATTTTTTTCCTCAAAAATTTATATATGTATATATATATCATATTATTTTTTCAAAAACGTATAGTTGGTAATATTGTTTTTTTCAAAAACGGATTATCAGAGGCCTTGCTCTTGGACGTACTTTATCGTCTTACCCAGGACGCGGATGTAGTCTGAGTGTTAACTATTTTCTCATAGCTGGGACCCTAACAAAACCTACCACCTCGGGTCAGGATGGGCCTGGGAACACCAGCAATTAAGAGGTGGTTCCACGCTCCTCAAAACCTCATGATCAGAGGCCTTGCTGTTGGATGTAGTTTATCGTCTTACCCAGGACATGGATGTAGTTTATCGTCTTACCCAGGATGTGGATGTAGTTTATCGTCTTACCCAGGACGCGGATTTAGTTTATCGTCATACCCAGGACGCGAATGTAGCTTATAGTCATACCCAGGATGTTGGAATTCAGTTCATATCAAAACATATTCAATAAGAAGAGTACAATCGCAGTTTAAAAGATAAACCACGTGGACAAAAGCAGTTCTTTACAGAAAAAATGTACACATAAAAAAGTGTGTAACAGTCCGAATAAATGCATAAATATATTCTCAACGAGTTTTCATCAGCAATGATCTCTAGTATAAAATTATTCGTTTCTCAAGCGCCATTTTATTCTGAATGGGTAACGCTGTATTATATGCGCATGCGCGTATTAAGTCACACTTATTCGAGTGCATTGTGCCCAAACCACTAACCTGAATAATTCATAGGTTTCGTTTATTATATTTTTTTCTCAGTCATTTTTTTTTTGTGTTTATTTTTGCGGAGAAACTTTCAGGGTATGTTGCCGATCGATGTAAATCACGTTCGATCGTCGCAGAGTCGTGAGTGGTGCGCAATTATTTCGAAGATCGTCGTTCCAATGGTTAACCCCGGACCCAATGTGCCATTACCCGAGCGTCCAAATTCACAAATATATATGTCTGGATATGACTTCCAAGTAAGGCTGAGTTGATGAAATAGTCTGGACGATCACCGAATGGAAAGAAAGAAAGAAAGAAAGAAAGAAAGAAAGAAAGACGGTGGCCGTGATGAAGAGGACAAATGTGACAGAAGAAGAAATAAAAAAGAAAGAAGAAAATGATGAAAAATGATATGAAAAGAAAAGGAAGAGAGAAGAAGGATCAGGGAGAATGACATGGTGAAGAAAAATGTGAATACATGAAAAGAGAAAACGAAAGAGAGATTTAAGAAAATGAATAGGAAAAACGGAATAAGAAGAAACGGAAATATACCGAAAAAAATAAAGAAGAAAAAACAATAAAAAAAATGAAAGAATAATAATATTGTGAAAGATAAAAGAGAAACAAGAAAAATGATTAAGAAAAAGAAGTCGTCAAAGAGAAAAATAATTTAAAAACCCTAAAAAAAATCCACTTGAAGAGAAAGAATCGAAATATATATATATGAATGAATTTGAAACGAGAGCTGAAAATAATTGAAAAAGAAAGAAAGAAAGAAAATAAAGAAGAAAAGAAGAAAAACAATGAAAGAATAATACGGTGGCGAAAGAAAAAAGAGAAACTAGAAAAATGATGAAGAAGAAGAAAAAGGCGCAAAAGAGAAAAAAATCGAATCTCCTAAAACATTAAATCTCTCAAAGAGAAAGAAAGAAAGTAGATAATAAAAAAGTAAAATAGAGAAAATTGATCAAAAATTAATAGAAAGGAGAAATGAAAGAACGAAATGAAAAAGAAAAAGAAAAGAAGAAGTAGAAAAATATTGAAAAGAAATAAGATGAATACAAAGTAATATCAAGAAAGAAAGAAACAAAGAAACAAAGAGAAATGCTAGAAAATCTTTGAAGCTAAACAAGAAATGAAGAAATGGAGAGAAAGAATGAAAGAAAATAAATAAAATAATGAGAAAAACATTGTTCAGCCAAAATGTGGACAATAGTTTAATGTCCGGTGACAGGTGCTCGACACGCATGCGCAAATCAGCCAATTTTCCGGTCAGTCTTTTACCCTATTTGTTTTCTTTCCACTTGTCAGTCTTTATCTGATTGCCTTCTTTTTAATATTTTATTGTATTTTTCTCGTTTTACTTTTTCACTCTCTGACCTTTTTCCTGTTTCTCTACATCCTGTCACTCCGGCCACACACACGCATATTAGGAAATTTTATAGAGTACCAATGGGATCACCTCCCTGTAAAGTACTAGGACATGCCATGTCCTAGAATTTTTTTTTAATATGGCCAGCACTTTTAGCGTATTAAGAGCCCTTAGAATCTGTAGCCCCCACAATTCTTGCCCATGACAAAAATACATCAAAAACACCTCCTTGAATAGGGAATTATTTCCAGCACAATGCCAAACGCAATGTCTATAAAACCCAGAGAAGAAAAATCCACAAATAGTAACAATCCTTCAGTATCTGTCTATATTTCTGAGATGAAGTGTTATGTACACTATTTACATTGTTCGGACTATTATTCTCATCTTTGTCGCCATGTTGGTCACAACGTTTTGGCCGTTGTACGCTCCGGCCTTCTTCAGGTGGTTGGAATGTCGAACTGAACACTTTATTTCACCGCCCTCTGTGGACTCATGTTGTGATCATAGACAAAGAACATCATTGAAAAATTCGTAAACTTAAGGAATCAGCACATATGCTAGGCCACAAAAATCTCCTGAGCCGACCAAGCATAGAAATGAATACAATATGGCAACCAGTAATAAGGAGTGCCAGAGAAAAGCGATAATAACCAAAAAAATTGCAATATGAACTCTGGTAAAAAAAACTGCAATAATAACAGGAAAAATTGCAATATGAGCACTGGTAAAAAAAATGGTTGCTGAAGACATTAGGTTTATAATTCCCAGAAATTCATGAACAGAAGTCCTCAAGGACACATCGCACAGGGGATAAAGGCAGTGGAGAACTTTCAGAGGAGAATTAACAAGAGATATTTGTCCATTAGACATATAGTTTTAAGGTATGCTATATGCATGGCTAAAATGCTCAATATCAGGTATAGAAGACATGTAAATATAAAAGTGGATAGCGAGTTCAATATAGAGTAGCGACAGTCTGTTTCAGGCTTAATCGCAATATTCAGGACATGAATAGTGCGATCAAGCATGAAATAACCTATCGCCATTCGACGTTGGCCTCAGTACCCCCGTTATATATATATATATATATATATATATATGTGTGTGTGTGTGAGTATATATATATATATATATATATATATATATATATATATATATATATATATATATATATATATAAATATATATATATATATGTGTGTGTGAGTATATATATATATATATATATATATATATATATATATATATATATATATATATTACTTGGAACGCTATTTCAATGGATACGGGTGTTTGAAATGGACGCTCCTATTTATATAATTCTATTTTTAAAAGTTTTAAATTTTCTCGGTTGCACACTCAATAGATGGAATAAACAGTGTTTAAAATATTAAAAAAAAACTGGGCCGTCTATTTCAAACTCGAGTATCCAGTAAATTATAAGGACTGAATTAATATATATATATATATATATATATATATATATATATATATATATATATATATATATATATAACCAAGTAAAGGATTGGTGTATACAGAATAAATTCCAATAGCCAACAAATACTATTCTTAAAAGTTCCGTCAATACAGAGTAGAGCAAATATAATTATTTATTTGAAAATTATAACATAAAAATGTTATAAAATCACTACAAAAATAGCCATTTTGTTTCCAACTTCTGGTTTCTTCTCAAGTAAATAAATGATATATATACATATATATATATATATATATATATATATATATATATATATATATATATATATATATATGAAGAAATATAGATTTAAGTGTGCTATATTTATGGGATAAAGTGCTCAATATCAAAGATAGAGTGTGTGTAAATATAAAAGTGAACATAGAAGTGAACACTTACAGGCGACAGTCTGTTTCATGCTAGATGCAATCGTCAGGCCACGAGTGCTGTTATTTTTCTCGGCTATTTATATATACGGGTCAGTGGTTTATTGTGGGTATTCTATTTTGGCGTAAGTCGTTTATTTGTTTATTTATTTATTTGTGTCAAATTATTTTGCTTGTTTTTATTTAATTTAATCTTTATTTTTTATTTTATATATTTATTTATTTTTTGATCGGTGTTTTTATTAACGTAGTAAAAATTTGTTTATATAGTTTATTGTGCGTAGTCTATTATGGCGGTTATTTTACCGGAAGTCGTTTATTTGCTTATTTATTTGTGTTAAATTATTTTGCTTGTTTTTATTTATTTTTATTATTATTTTTTATCTTATATATTTATTTATTTATAATTTTTATTTTGATCGGTGTTTTTATCAACGTAATAAAAATTTGTTTATATAGCTTATTTAATAGTTTTGTTTTTGTTTGGGAAGATAAAGCTATTTGTTGAATTTTGGGGTTGATTGTTGTGGTTTGTTCTGACTATTATTTTGGCGGGAACAGTTTTTAACTTATTTATTTGGATTGATTATCTTTATTTGTTTTTTCTAAACGGCTAGTTTATCGGTATCGGATGTTAGTTTATTTATATATTTGGATGTATTTAGATCAATTTATTTTACTTGTTATTTATTTGTTACACTGTATATTTTCTTGTTTTGGTTTTCGATTTTTAAATAACGCAGTATATTATTTTTTATTCATTTTTTTATCGTTATATAACAGCTATAGCTATTATTTGTCCGATTTTTTGCTTTGATTTTTATAGTCTAATATTTTGGTCATAATAGTTTGCTAATTTGTTTATTATTTACTTTATTTATTGATTTCGTTCCTTATTTTTATTCTATTTCGTCTATTCTAACAGGTGTGATTTGGTAATTTGTTTGGATTAATTTATTTTGCTTATTTTATTGTCATTTTGTTTGTTTATGTATTTATTTATTTTTTCCATTTTCGATTTTTAAGTTACGTAGTAAAAATTTGTTTTCATGCCTGCATTTTGAGATTAGCTTAGATCTTTTATTTAATAATTTATTTTGGTCTGCAAGCAAAGTTTGCAAGTTTTTGATAGGTTGTTGTAGACTGATGATTTTTTCCTTATTTTCCAAGATATTTTTGCTGTGGTGTGCGTTTTGTTTTTTATTTTCCAGATATACTTAGAAGGCATTGTGCTGTTCGCATATTTACTATTTGTGAAAGATGTTTTGTGTACATAATTTCTTTGTTTACAGGGTCCTTCAGTTACTCCTATGTATACTTTTTCTTCATTATCTGGTGATTTTATCGTGGTTTGGTAGATTACGTTGTTTTCTAAACAATTACCGTTTAAGGGACATTCGTTTTTTATTCTGCAGTTGCACGTGGTTTTAATTTGTTCGTGTGGTTTGCTAATAATTTTCCTGTTGTGCTTTTTTATTATTCGTGCTATGTTCTCGGTGCAACTGTAGCTGATTTTTACTGTGTTTTTGTTGAATATTTTGTGTAGGGTGCCTGAATTGTCGGAAAGCCTGCGGTTAATCGATTTTGGTATCTGTTTAATTATAGAAGGCAGGTGGTTGTAAGATGTGTGTATATAGAGTGGTTTATCATTGGGTTTTCTGTATGGTTTGATTGTGCCTTTTCTTAGGTTGAAGGTAACATCTAGAAAATCTACTTCGTTTAGGTTAGTTTTTATATCTATGTCGAATCCGTTATTTTTTTTTTCTAGATTTTCGAGGTTTTTTCTATCCGAGTTATTTTTCCAACCGAGTATTACTAGTAGTATAATATATATATATATATATATATATATATATATATATATATATATATATATCCCAGCTCTACATAGCCTACTGAGCGCTCTACGTTTTAGCTTTATTAATTGCTTGATTTTTTTGGGGTGGGGGGGGGTAAAAACACAAGGCACTGGACGAATGGTTTCGCCCTGTACGGATATTTCTAGTTCTTTGTTTCTTTTTCAAATTTTTCCTCTTATACGAATTTGTTTTCATAAACTTACAAGTTGTAATATCCGAGGTTTTTTTCCAACCGAGTGTTACTAGTAGTATAATATATATATATATATATATATATATATATATATATATATAGAGAGAGAGAGAGAGAGAGAGAGAGAGAGAGAGAGAGAGAGAGATATAGATAGATAGATAGATAGATAGATATATGTTTTTTGGTTATACTGTTTATCTAGCATGCCATGACTTCTTTGTGAGCTGCATTTTCGCAAAGTAAAGTGGTTTTCCATTGCCTTCTCGACGGTTTGGAATTCAGAGTTCTTGTTCTCTTAGACTGGCTGTTATTCAAAGCTGGAAATCCCGGTATACCCTGCTATTTGACCATAATTTGGGAAATGAGAAATGGTTTGGTGCCATTTATAAGATCATTTGTGCGAAACCGAATGCAGCAGACTAAGCTGAAATTTTAACGCAGATTCCAGATAACGCATTGTTAACTGTAACGCTAGCCATTAATACTCACAGGGTTCGGTACGTGACCTATTATGGTGCTGAACTAAGTAAATCATAATAAAGAAGTCTATTTTACTCAATAGCGAGAAAAAAAAAATCAGAAAAGCATGCGAAGAACACTTTAGACATTTTTATTATATATCTCGAAACGGTAGAAAACGAAATTCAACTTAGGATACATACTATTCTTTACACTCGCAAGACCTTAATTCGGCCTTTGTTCCATACTAATTTAAGCTGAAATATCAATGACCAAGAAATTTCCTCAACCATCACACCTCTTCTCAAATAACGACTGATCGCCCACGCCTACAAAATGGTCAGCAAACCATGTTCTACAGTGGTTGATATGTACGCATGCGCGCAAATGTCACGAACAAAATTGAGCGGGTAACGAAGTAGAAAGCAATTTCAAACGGAAAAAGACAGAAAAATAATTTTTTCCTCTTTTCTTTTTTTTTTACTTTTTAAATCCTTTATTTCCCGTCATTCTTCCTTGTTGCTTTCTTTCATTTTATTTATTTTTTCTTTCATTTCTTTTTCTTTTCTCTTTCTCCTTTTTCATTTTTCGACCCGTTACGCTTAGTCATTAGGAGTTTATTAAAACAATTGAATTGTACTTCGGATGGACACAGACTGCAGACATGGACAGAAGCGAAAGCGTCCACGCTGATTCTCATAACGCATGAAAGGGCACGACTTTAAACACGACTAATCACTAGCCATGATGGGCAACAATATATAACTTAACAGTAATTGTACACTACCATGGATAACTGTGAAATAACATTTTTTCCTCTTACTAATACTTTGCCCACTCAGGTGAGTTTTTTCTCTGTTAGCTTTTCTGACCTGCCAATAACTACTCGTTTTTATAAATGAACAGGAAATGTCAATTCATCTTTTCACGGATACATTATTCTGCAAAGTGAACTTAAATAGATCCTTTCTAAATTACAACTTGATTCAACAGATTACCTTTTCCGTTGCAGCACTCTGCACCGACAATTAGTAACACACAATCATGATTTTAATCTATATATATATATATATATATATATATATATATATATATATATAAAGAACAGTAAGATATATAAACCGGTGTTCTCATTTATATTTTTTTTATTTTTTACAAAACAGTGCTTAATGTAAATTTACACAGCATAAATATTATAAATTAATTGATTTAAAATATGGTTTCCTGGCTACACACTAATAACCATGTTTCAAAAATGGAGGGCTAAAGAGATACAGAGAAATCCAACAGCGAATTATGAATTTGTGTGTGCGTTTGAAACCCAGTAAATTTAAAAATAAGTTATTCCATATTCGCTTGAAGATGGAATGGAACTAATGCTTTTAATTTAATTATAAAATTAAATTTGAACTTTGTAGCTTCCATTTTTGAAACATGGTTATTACTGTGTAGCGAAAAAAAACATATATATATATATATATATATATAATGTCATTAGGACGCAGTGGGTTACGGGTAGTGAAAAGAGAATGAGAAAACTTTAGTGAGAACAATGACAATAAAGAAACAGGAGTAAGGACGACATAAGAAGGCGACAGGAGTTGGATCTTCATTATTGATGATTGTAGGTAGGAAAAGGGAAGCAAATAAACGGAAGTGAGATCCACAGGTGAAAAAAAACGGTTAGAATAGAATATATTTTGCCAACTCAGGTGTTTTTTCTCTGTTAGCTCTCCTGGAATGCCAATAACTACACGTTTTTATAAATGGACATGCAATGTCAATTCATCTTTTCACAGTGGAATTATTTTGCAAAGTAAACTTAAATTGAGCCTCACTAAATTCGAACTTCATTTAATAGATTCCTTTTTCCGTTGACACACTCTGCACCGACAGTCAGTAACTCATAATCATAAATGAATCAATATATATATATATATATATATATATATATATATATATATATATATATACAGACAGATAGATAGATAGATAGATAGATAGATAGATAGATAGATAGATAGATAGATAGATAGATATAAAAGTTAACATTAAAGTCAAAACTAAGGGACGACAGGCTGTTTCATGCTAGGCGTTGGATTATTTATATATATATGGGTCAGTGGTGAATTGTGGATAATCTATTCTGGCGGTTATTCTTGTGGGAGTGGCTTGTTTGTTTATTTATTTATTTATTTGTTTGGGTTAATTTTTTTCATTTATAAATTCACCCAAACAAATAAATAAATAAACAAACAAGCCTCTTCCGCAAAAACAAACGCCAGAATAGATTATCCACAATGCACCACTGACCCATATATATAAATAGTCGAGGAAAAATTCAACATTCGCAGCCTGACGATTGCGACTAGCATGAAACAGCCTGACGCCTCTGAATATTGATTTCAATGTTCACTTTTATATTTATAATTACATACGCTCTATCTCTGATATTGAGCACATTATCCCATAAATATAGCACACCTTAAAAATATATTTCTTCACATATATATATATATATATATACTCCTTGACCAGATGCCTCACTGGACTCGTTTCCGATCACAATGGTATAAAAAGAAAACGTATAGCTACTCACAATTTGCCAGCATCCTAAACAGACAAATCCTGGTCGAATGTACTAAAATTCTATATAAATCTCATTACCGGAAACATTTCACTGCGAATGCGAACCTGTATATTAAACATCTCGCCCCCACTATCAATCTCACCTAATTTAACAGTGGGAATGGTGTATTGAAAGTTTTGTTTTTAATAGAAAGACGCTCCCTTGAATCAAAACGCGCTTAACACGAGTTCCTACTCGTATTCAAAGCAACACAGATAAATGATTCTTAAAAACTCAGACATAGATAGAAATTAACAACACTTCAAAACAAACCCATTGAAAATGGCTAAAGAAATGGCCGAAAGAGTTTAGGACAATAGACAATATGGGCAATTTTTGCACTCCCTTACTCCCAACAAACGAGTAAATGTAAGAATGGAGAAAAAATGAAATAAAAAGTTTAATAAAATTTTCTTGTCTTTCATATTCAATGAAATATTTTTAAAAGAGAATTTTCTGCGCAACTATACATTAACACACACACACACATACACACACACACACACACACAGACACACACACACACACACACATATATATATATATATATATATATATATATATATATATATATGAAATGGACAAAATCCAACAATTATTTTAAAGATATTTTTTATGTTTAAACGTTCTTTTTATAAATACAAATATTTAAGTAAATACTCTCTTTATAAAAGACAGTATTAACAATATTTACCGGCCTGAATGTCCGGGAAATTTTCATAGAAAATATGCGTCCTCCGACAGGAATCGAACCTGCATCCTATACGAAACCGTCTTATATCCGGACGAAACGTGAGAAACCAATGAGAAGAGAGGATAAAGTGACAAGAAGAAACGTCGAAAAGGAGGAGTAACCAAAACATTCTACAGATACGTCTGACGTGCTTTACCGACTGAGCCACAAAGGAGCGTTTCGGTTAGCAAGGTCGATTTTACTGTTTTTAAACTACAATTCTCCATGATTTTCTCTCGTACATTCATATCTGCTGGGATGCGTATCCAAATGTAAACAAATGACGTCACGCCTTATGAAATGGACAAAGTCCGTCAATTATTTTTAAGACATTTGTTTATGTTTATCTATAAAAAGAACGTATAAACATAGAAAATGTCTTAAAATAATTGTTAGAATGTATATATACATATATGTGTGTGTGAATGTATAAATGGAAGCATTTGCATACAAATTCAAAGAATCATAAATAAAAATTTAACTGTAAGCCTAATCTCCAAGAATTAACCCACTAATACTTAAGATAGCACCAAGTCAAATAAAGAAAAAAGAAATAACGGTCAAGTGAAAATATACAAATATTTACCTTATCGTTTAAGTATTAATAAAAAAAATTATTTATGTAAAAAAAGAAAAACAATTTTTCTAAACTTAAGAAAACACTAGAACGCTCAAGAATTAACAAGAACAATGAATGTCTGAAAAACCGGATGTAAAAATTGCTACAACTGAAATAAGGAGAAAACGAGATGAGAGGATAAAGTGACAAGAAGAAACGTCGAAAAGGAGAAATAACCAAAACATTCTACACGTCCGGATATGAGCGCATCCACGCACTTGCACCAATGAGAAGTTCATATATAAAAGAAAAAACGTGAAATATAAACAGTCAATTATTAATACCCCTGAGGAGTGGGTGGAGTGATTGCTGGAGGGTTCGCCAACGAATTTCTGGTGTCGGGATACTGAAGGTAGCATCAATCAGCTAAGTGACAAACTTTATATTTGTATGAATTCTCTCTTCCCGCTCTCTCTCTCTCTCTCTCTCTCTCTCTCTATCTATATATATATATATATATATATATATATATATATATTAAACATGTGTTGAATGTCAAAGACAACACAGTCCTGCATATTCTCTTTTGAATTTTCTCATATTTTCTAATGAGACTTTTTATTTGAAAATTATATTGAAATAAATATTGTCCGTAGAATGTTCAATATAATTTTCAAATAAAAAGTCTCATTAGAAAATATGAGAAAATTCAAAAGAGAATATGCAGGACTATGTTGTCTTTGACATTCAATACAACATGTTTAAAAGAAAAGTTGCTGCCAAATAACATATATATATATATATATATATATATATATATATATATATATATATATATATATATATATATATATTTTAAATAAAAACAGACCACTTTAAGGTTCCATATAATAAATTATTTCACCACAGCCCTTTTAAAGGACAGTGGATCATCAGATTTATTTCCAAATGTTGAAATGAAAAAAACATTTGGAAGTAAAGTCTGATGATCCACTGTCCTTTAAAAGGGCTGTGGTGAAATAATTTATTATATGGAACCTTAAAGTGGTCTGTTTTTATTTAAATTATTAGGTCTGATTTACATTGAGCTCTCTGGATTCTATCCTCATTGGGTCTACCCATACGGATTACCTAGTTTTTCCTAAACTATATATATATATATATATATATATATATATATATATATATATATATATATATATATATGTTTATATTAATACTTATATTTGACTGGTGTAAAAAAATGGTTAATACAATTGGCAAATAAAAATATATTTAAACAAACAGATATTTGCTGAAAACATTTGTGAAAAAGAAAAGACATCGGAGTAAATCGAAAAAAATTGCCCAACACCGTAAACCCATGCCAAAAGAAAAACCTCAATCGAGTAACCACCCCCAAAAAAACCTAAAGTGCTTAATACACTGAGCAGAGCATAAAAAATCCTAGTGAACCAGAAACTACCAAAGTTTCAACCAAATGGATCCCAGGGCGAACTGAAGGCAACCGGATGTCTAATCACACTGATGAGCTATGATACAGCGAAACAGTCTATCTGTGGATGACAATATATGCTCCTGAAAAATTTATTTCGGTTGAGCTCTCTGGGGAGGAAGTATGGGTTTGTAAACAGTGACTATTACGGCTAATAATGCAAGACTCTTCGGTAAATCGAATCGAGTTCTCTCAATCACTATGTGTTTATCTAAAAGTAAATACGTTTAAATTCACTTCCATACCTGCCGTGCGCCATCGGCTTAGTGGTAGAATCCCTGATTGACGACAATTCGGTCGAGTTTCGATCCTAGCTAGAGACAACCAGACGTCTATCCCCACTGACGAACTGCTATACAACGAAACAGTCTGAGTGTGGATGACATTATATATCAATTGTTCTTTTTTTTAAATTTATTAAAAAATAGATAGACATTGATATTTATCTATTATTTTTTCAAAACTGGAAATAAATATCCCCGAACGTGACTACTGCAAGATGCCAATATATTTGAAATGAAGGCGGTGTCCATGCTTTCGACACACTTGTGTTATTTTCAGTGGTACGATAAAAAGTAAAATGAAAGGAAAAAATCAAAACTGTTTCAAATAGCTCAGGTTTGAATTCGGAATTGTCTTTCTTCTTGTCTGATTGCCAATGACGCCTATATAGCTCAGACTTCCCGGGTATTTAACCAGTAGCTGGTGGAAGATAAAGGTGTGTTTATCCCTTTCCTTGAAATGTCGGCACTGTGGGGGCTAGCCAAGTCACGTTAGTTATCAACAGGCACCAAAGTTTTGTTGGCATTACGAAAGTACTACACGACTGCTATGAACATAATTCGCAAAAATAGCAGTGATTTAACGATATTTTTCCCAACCTGCCTAACGTCTCTTTCAAATGAAACAAAATCATCAAACAAATTTTAACGAATACAAGCGTTCATACTCAAAACTCCATTGGCGTTTCTGAACGTTTCAGAAGTCAAAGAAGCGGCAAGCCTGTTCGTTGTGCAACAACATTTGTCAAAATTCAGTTCTATCATAAATTCAAAGAGATAGATCACAACTTCTCTTCAGAAAGTGGCGATTGTAGTAATTTCCATTTGATATACGCCGCCCAATAAACCAAACATGAATTGATTTATGTGATATTAACGGAGCGTGCTGAATAATTCATTACAAGTGACTGTAATGTCGACGAACATCCTAAGGTACAAAAATAAAATTATCCAGAATCCACACTACCTTTCGAACCTTAAAACGCATGAGGTTAGTGACGTATGCAAACTATTAACGTCGCGCAAGGAGTAAGAACAGAACGATGTGAGAGTTCCATGAGATATATACTGTTTAATTCCTCTTAGCAACGAATCAACTAACATAAAATTTCAAAATGATTATGATACAATACCATGTTGCATACGTTTCAGTTGCATACCATTAACGCTGTCTGTGTGCCTTTCGTTTTCACACGTTGATTATGACTGTAACCGTTTTTCTCAAGATGAGCGACGCTTGTACAAAGATATAAAAATGTTTTTAGGTTTTTTATATTTTTATAATTGTATGCAGTTTTAGAGGTGGATGGGGTGTATCATCAGTGGGAGTACCTTTGCATCGAAGCGGTCGACCCTTCTTTACTCAGGTGTATTGGAATGCGCAACTGTATTGATCCACGGTCTACACATGCGTCCAAGAAGTCGATCTACGGACTACACTGTAGGAGGTTAGTCGGAAAGTTTTTTCCCGACCCGACTGATGAAGGGGAACGGCTCTCCTTAACCTACCTGCTGCCATAGGCCAGTCGCCATCTTGGCCGAAAAATCTGCGCCTCAGAGGTCAACGGCTTTGCTAGTGGGTGGTGGAACTTCTGAGAGGATGGACGGTCTAACATCAACATCCACGGTACAAAAGAAACCGGTAAGTAATTGTAATATTCTGCCTTTAATATCACCATGAATCACAATTACAACAGAAATAAATAAAAAAATTGTGGACTGCTGACCACAGCAGCGAAAAATGCACAGAAACATAGACGCGCATAGACACACACACATACACACACACACACACACACGATAAATTGTCGTCTAAATTACACAAAAATGGCAATAATACTATCTCATTTTAACAGATAAATTTACTGAAATTACACAAAATAGTTTGGAATGCTAAAGAGTAAATTTATTCAATGAAATCGCTTCAAAAAATTGGCTTCAACCACGGCCTCCAGACGACTTTGGAATCTCCGAGATCTCTTCTGGACTGTCTCTTTGTTTAAATTGGTGAATGCTTCCATAACCCTTGCCTTCAGTTCATCTTTTGTGTTACAAGGAGTTTTGTTGGTCTCTCGCTCAACTGTGCCCCACACATAATAATCAGAGGCGTTGCAGTCTGGGGAGTTAGGTAGCCAGATGTAAGGGGTGATGTGAATTATCTGACAGCCACAGTTGGGTTCTCCTGCTTGTGTGGCATGGTGCAGTGTGAGTTTTCCGCGCTGCTGTACCTTCGTAATCATCATTAAACTCGCCCAACATTTTCTGAAGCCTCTTTACTGTCCTCAGATTGACACCCAAACACTCTGAAATGCCGTATTGGAACTTCCGGTGCAAATGCCAAGCAGTACAGCATACCGATTCCAAATTTCTGGCGGAGTGATTTGAGTCATGGTGCTCCTTTTCAAAAAGAGGTTGCCCATCTAACCAAACTATATTAATAAAAAAATATTAAAAATATAAAATGACGACAATTTATAAATCGCACTATATATATATATATATATATATATATATATATATAAAGGGAAGAGGTTATAGTAGTTCCGACGAGAGTAAAGTCTGTATATTAAAAAGAAGAGAGAAACCGTAAACGTTTTTGGTTGAAATGTGGATTTAAAAAAATATATTATGCTTTATTTTCCATAATTTTGCTACAGGGGTTTCGGTCTCGCGACCTTCATCAAGCAAAGAGTGGAGACCGTCCAGTGCTTTTTGCATTCTGTTGGAGTTTCTTCTAGACTTGATGAATTACTTAATTATAAAATATATATTGAAGTGAATATAGAAGTCAACACCTAGAGGCGACAGTCTGTTTCATGCTAGACGCAATCGTCGGGCCACCCAATAATGGGTGGCCTGACGAAGAAAGCACTGGATGGTCGTTTGGTCCTATGTCTGGCACTCATCAGCAGTGCTCATCCACTATCGAGAATTGAAACTGGACAGTTATGTTATCAGGCAAACGACATATCAACTGTTCCAATGGGCCTCGGTGACGAAGAGGTAGCGAATCAGACTTGATATAGCGCCGCTCGATCACGTATTCCGTGGTGGAACTCATCCGAGTTTCTCTTTTACACATAGGACTCTGCCCCAACACGAGCCACGACTACTATACCCAAGCCGCTCCATCCAGAGCATTAGAAGCCGGTTCAAGGAAGGTTATACAAGTGATAGAAATTTCAGATAATTATAATTAAGTAATTCATCAAGTCTATAATGCGCACTGCTGATGAGTCCCAAATATAGGACGAGACGGCCGTCCAGTGCTTTCTGCATTCTGTTGAGGTTTCAGACTCGATGAATTACTTAATTATAATTATCAAATCCTCCTAATAATTTCTATCATTTATATATCATTGCTTGAACCGGCTTCTAATGCTCAAGGTTGAGCGGCTTGATGATAGTAGTCGTGGCTCCGGGAGCACCGTACTATGGTTAGAGAGAATCTCAGTTGAGTTCCACCACTGAATATGTGAGCGAGCGGCGCTATATCGAGTCTGATTTGCTACCTCTTCGTCACCGAGGCCCGTTGAACAGTTGGTATGACGTTTGCTTGATAACCTAACTGTCAGGGTTTCAATTCTCGGTAGTGGATGCGCACTGCTGATGAGTCCCAAATATAGGACGAGACGGCCGTCCAGTGCTTTCTGCATTCTGTTGAGGTTTCGTCTAGACTGAAATCCTCCGAATTTCTATCACTTCAAAACATGCGGAGGCTCGTTTGGGGACTTTGTGTAACTTCAAATTATGTGGTTGGTTCTGCACAAAGCCTTCACCACCATAATCAAATCATATGTGGTGGTGTCCAGTCTGTCGCTTCATAAGAATACGACTGGAGAGTCCTCCACACACACACACACACACACACATATATATATATATATATATATATATATATATATATATATATATATATATATATAATATTGGCCCCTGAAAATTAATTTCGGTTGAGCTCTGTGGGAATCAAGTGTGGGTTTGTAAACAGTAACTATTAAAGCTAATATAGCATGACTCTTCGGCAGAATGGAGTCACTGTCAGTCACTGTGTGTTTATCTAAATCTAAAAGTAAATACGCTAAAATTCACCTTCATCCCTGCCGTGCGCCGACGGCTTAGTGGTAGAATTTCCGATTGACGCCAATTCAGTCGGGTTTCGATCCTAGCTAGAAGGCAACCGGACGTCTAATCACACTGATGAGTTGTGATACAGCGAAACAGTCTGTCTGTGGATGACAATAATATATATATCAGTATTATGACTTTTTGTAACCCTATATTTCTGCGTTACAAATCGATGAAGTTTTGTTTAAAAAAATGAAAAAAAGGAATTAATTTGTTTAGTCCTTGAAAAAAGTCATCCTAAATCGAAAATTCGATTTTACCATATGCGCAATAAAAGGAAAAATTTTAATATTTCCGAAGCTTCATTTTTCAATTTGCTTAAGATGCAATTGGATCGTATTTACGTATTTTAATGCATTTAACATGTTTATAGCTTTAGTATAACATACAATCTTAGAAATAAACAAAAACAATCTGTAGAAGGTTCCATTAAGTTCTAGAAATTCCAGGAAGATCTAGAAAGTTCCAGAAAGTTCTAGACGGCCCCAACAATGACATAGTACTACTATTCTTATTGAGTCTAGCATGAAACAGACTGTGGCCTCTAAGTTTTGACTTCTATGTTCACATATATTTTTACACACGCTCTATCTCTGATATTGAGCACTTTATTCCATAAATATATCACACCCTAAGACTATATTTCTTCATATATATATATATATATATATATATATATATATATATATATATATATATGACGTCACGCATTATGAAATGCACAAAGTCCGACAATTTTTTTTTTCTCCTCAGCGAATAACCTATATTTATTGACATTGTCATATGATATCATAATCATCAATGTTTTAAATAAATGAACAAAGTAACTAATAATAACAAAACAAAAGTAATTGGAACAAAGCAAGTTCAGTCGACCATTGATGACAATTCCAGAACAACGTAACTATAAACAATTTTTTATATCCTCTGCCAGCCGCAATGATGGAGATAGCATTACCTTGAACCATCGCCAGTGAGACACGCTGCAAGAGCCACTCCATTTCGCTGGGCTCGTCCCTTAATCGAGACGCAATCGCGCCAATCCTCCGAAGGAACGCCATCGAACGAGGGCCAATAATCCCTGAAGTCTCCACTGCCACAGGAGTAAAAAAAAATCTATCAGCAAGAGAAGAATATTTAACTATTTTTTTCATCTCTGCGTCTCGGGCGACGGACCCCGAATCAACCGCGGACCTGATCAAATTACCGGCTGAAAGTGTATCCGCACAGGTCGCATCCCAAATCAACGACTTACCCATTTTAAAAGGGAAGATGCTAATGCCATCCGGCCGCTTTCCATCACCACGATTTGGGAAGGGATAGAAAAAATTGTTTATAGTTACGTTGTTCTGGAATTGTCATCAATGGTAGTCCGACAATTATTTTAAGACATTTTTATGTTTATACATTCTTTTTATAGATACAAATATTTAAGTAAATGTTGTTTAATAGTGTTTATTATAAACAGAGCATTTACTTAAATATTTGTATCTCTAAAAAAATGTATAAACATAAAAATGTCTTAATATATATATATATATATATATATATATATTTTAAATAAAAACAGACCACTTTAAGGTTCCATATAAATTGTTTCACCACAGCCCTTTTAAAGGACCGCGGATCATCAGATTTTATGATGATCCGCGGTCCTTTAAAAGGGCTGTGGTGAAATAATTTATTATATGGAACCTTAAAGTGGTCTGTTTTTATTTAAATTATTAGCTCTGATTTAAATTGAGCTCTCTGGATATTATCCTCCTTGGGTCTACCCATACGGATTACCTAGTTTTTCGTAAACTATATTCCCCAAGAATCAACTTTCGTAATTAATTATATAGGCCACACTACAAATTGTTTAACACGCAGATGAACTCTACACCTTTCTGACAATAGCTCAATTAGATCTCATTTAAATATTGATGGAGACCTACCGGACACTATTCGGAATATACTTGTCGACAACACTAATATAATAGCATAATCCACTTGCAAAAACAGGCTAAAAATAATGGAAGCCTTACTAATAAAAACAAACAAACCAACACTTAATAATATTAACTTTGAACATGGACATAATATCTTGACCGTGTTTTGAAACAAAAAAATGAATCACTTTATAAAACATACATATAACAAACTATTTCTAATTCTAACAGTTGAAATATAATCCTTGAAAATGGCTAAATGTATAGCCGAAAGGGCTCGGATAAAAAGAACATTCGGACAGTTTTTATATAATTTATGATCTGAAAAGAAAAACATTATTAGATCGCACTAGAAATTATATAAAAAAGTAAATAAAAGCACCTTGTCAGTCGTGTTTAATGAAATGTGCATGAAAGAAGGATTGCTGCCTAAATACACAAATATATATATATATATTTTAAGACATTTGTATATATATATATATATATATATATATATATATATATATATATATATATATATATATAACAACCACGCATAACCCGCACAGGTGTAAATATCCGTGTTTAATAAGTAGGTTGCATCCCTTCTTTTGCTTAATCAACTTGTACTAAGTTAAAATCCTGAAACTATTTAATGCATTAGAGCGAGCATGGCGTCCAACTTCCGCCTGCCCTAATATTATCATTAGCAAACAAAGCTGATTAGAGGAAACAGTGCTAATTAGGAACCTCTGTGCAGTAATGGGTGAATATCATTATTATTATTAGTACTAGTAGTAGTAGTAGTAGTAGAAGAAGAAGTATTAGACTTATCCTCATTTTGACTTCCTCCAGGCTTTTTTGTAGGTGTTTCGTAAAAGTTCTCAGGGCCCCGAGAATGACTTGCACTGCTGTTACTTCTATGTTCTATAGCAACCTTGGCTCCATTGTCAAGTAGAGAATATCATTATTATTATTATTATTATTATTAACAAACAAAATGATTGACGTAACTCTTCCAATATTTTGCAACATTTAGAAAAGAGCGTGATACAAGGAAAGAAAATGAAAAGCAAAAACAATGCATAAAAATATGTCGACAGTTTGTCTTCTTAAAAGTTATGTTTAAAAATTGTATATAGGTATGAAAAAAAATCTAAAAATACAAGCCTGTCTACAAACGTCGCTTAGCTTCAGAAAAAAAACTATTGTACTGGTAACCAACGCAACAAAGCGAATGAAATGCAGCCAGCGTGAATGGAATGTAACTCAAACGTGAGTAACATGATGGGGTGTGTACTCAACTTGAAACTTTCCATTAGTTGATTGGGTAGTAAGAGCAATTAATCAAATACTTTAGTATAAATCTTATGGAACTCTTTCGTCGTTTTCTTCATTCCACGGGGTGGGATGTTAGGAGTTTGCATACGTAATTATCCTCCTGTGTTTAAGAGTTGGAATGCCGGTGGATTCTAGATATTTTTTTTCAGAATGTGTACCTTATGATGTTTATCGAAATTAAAGTAGTTTAGTCGTTAAAATCGATAACTTTTTTAATCAGTATTACCCCAATGCAGGCAATACAACCACTAACACGCAAAGGGTTACAGGGTATGGGAGGAATTAGGAACAGAAGCATTAGAAATGACGAGAAAAAGAAAAGAGCAATCAGGTGGGCAGCAGATCGCGATTGACATTGCATTTAAATTTTTACAGATTTAAAGTTGGCTGAAAACCACAGAGCCGGAAGGGAGTGCCACAAGCTTGAAGTGCGAGAAAAGGAACTGTTAGCATAGACGTTACGGCTACATCTAGCTAGCTCAAATGTTAATTGATGAGATCTCGCCGCCAGTCGAGTATCATGCTTAAATTCATACAGTTTAGGTACCATAGCGAAAATCTCTTTCGAAGAAGTAATAGTGAAAGTATTTATAGAAAAGGCTCAGAGAGGCAACCTTACGGTGGTGGACAAATGGCTGAAGCTGAGCCACCAGATTAGGGCCGATAATATTGCTAATTCTTCTTTGGATCTTATCAAAGACCTCCAGGTAATTAGCAGGGGTACAGAACCATATACCACAGCAATATTCAAAGCATGGGCGAATGGTAGACTTATAGATATGAAAATATGTTAGGATTTTTTGTGTACTAGTGAGCCAACCAAAATGAGCTGACTCATTTTATAGTTCGCCAATAGAAGGTTAAGCAATCAGAAGACTTAAAATATTCAATCCGACGTGTATAAAGGCGGCCATTTTGTTTTCTCTCCGAATATCGACTGCCGACCTCTGATATCGATAACCAGAAGAACTACTGAACTACGCTCGGCTACTTTCTCCGAATATTAACTGCCAACCTCTGATATGGAAGACCTTAAGAATTACCGGACAGCTGCTACTAGATATTGGTGTAGTTTCATTGAACAAATTACTTACTACGTTGGATTCTACATTCAGACTACGGTGAACATGTATAACAAAATAGACTCTGGAGAGAACTGTTTTGTCCGACACAGTGAACTGACTTGTTATATTATTATTATTTATTTCCTTTCATATCTACGTTTACACATTTCTTTCCGGGTCCCGCCCAGGGACCTAAGGTTAGAAATGGTATCATGACACTTTCCACTACAAAAAAAATAATAATAACAATTACATTGATAAAGCCTTTCGTAAAGGATGGGCTGTACTTGTCAGAATAATTTTTGTATCTCTTTGAAGCATGGACTTCCAGGGATTCCTTCAATCAGCCTACTGGAATCTTTTCCAACCAGTCCAAGGGCTCCAACTACAACAGGGATTGTTGATGTTCCCATGTGTCATATTTTTGAGATTTCTATTTCAAGGTCATTGTATTTTGACAGCTTTTCGAATATCTTCAAAGATACATTGCAGTCTGCAGGGACTGCCATATCAATAAGGAGGCACTTTTTTTGTTTGTGGTCTTTAATAACAATGTCTGGGCGGTTGGCTTTGATTGTTCTGTAAGTGTGTATTGTGTAGTCCCATAGAATTGTAACAGGTCCTACCTCCGTAACCGGGTCTGGGTGCAGTTCATACCAGTTTCTTTCAGTTTCCTTCCCGTGGAAGTTGCAAATTTTCCAGTGCAGATATTGGCCCACTCTGTCATGCCAGTTTTTATACTCTGTGGGTGTCAATATCGTGCAACCTGATACAAGATGATCAATTGTTTCTGGATATTTATCACAGAATCTGCATTTTGGGCTAACACAATATTTTAGTATATGTGCTTGATAATTTCTGGATAACAATCATTGGCCCTGTGTGGGAAGTATAAAACCTTCAGTTTCAGCTTTCAACCCTGCACTACGTAGCCACTGATGGGTACGGGTTTTGTCTACGTTACCTTGTTTGGTATGGACAGAGTATTGGCCATGAAGCGGATTATCTTATCTGTATCTGATTATTATTATTATTATTATTATTATTATTATTATTATTATTAACATATTACGTGCGGTTTTTCATTTTCAGCCGGAGATATTGCATTAGGGGTAGTCTCAATGTAGACGTTCGACCTCAGACGGATAGTACGTTTCCGAGAATATCTGCAGTGCTAAGCATCACTGACTTCGATAGGATAAGCGGTTTTATTCCGATTTTCTTAATGTATTAATTTTTACTTTTTTAGATCCCAACACACCAATGATAACTGGAACAATAGTGGTCCGGATTTACCCAAATTTTGACTATTTTTAACCGGAGATTTGCGTACTCCTTAATATTTTCATTTTCCTTTGAGCTTTGATATTGTGGCCACCGGAAACAGCAACATTGTAAAGGAGATATTTTATCTCAACGACGGTCGTATCTGGTTCGGTGGCCAACGAAATTGCGGTCTGTTTGGATGTTCCACAAGATCTTGATTGGTCATTATTTTATGAACTTTTCCGACTTGTGGCGTCAATATTTTTTGTCGACTTCAAATCCATAGATCTTACATAGGAACCGATACAAAGTGGTACTTGCATTCTTTCTATGCAAGGATTCTACAAGCCCTAATGATGTAAATGGTATTTTCGATTTCTCTGCCACACGGGCTTCAAAATATTATTATTGCTATTAATCAGGTCAT
>OZ038493.1:20554127-20574127 GCA_964036315.1 Acanthosepion esculentum | reverse complement strand
AGGCCTTAGGAGCACCATCTTTTCTGATGTCAACGAACATTCGTTGCCACTTTTGTAATGTCAACGAATACTCGTTGTCACTTTTGTAATGTTCGTTTTAGTAGAGACTATGCAATCACAGATGCAACAATAGTGACGCTGGTGAACAATACTGGTGTCAGACGCCTTCGAACATCACTCGCACTAATAGTACTTACTCGATAATACTCGCCGAAAAAGTAATCCGTATAGTGATCCGAATAGAGAAACAGTATGGTGAATAGACTAGAAATAGCGATCCGTATAGTAATAGAGGATAGACTAGAAATAGCGATCCGTATAGTAATAGAGGATAGACTAGAAATAGCGATCCGTATAGTAATAGAGGATAGAGGAGTAATAGCGATCCGTATAGTAATAGAGGATAGACTAGAAATAGCGATCCGTATAGTAATAGAGGATAGACTAGAAATAGCGATCCGTATAGTAATAGAGGATAGACTAGAAATCGCGATCCGTATAGTAATAGAGGATAGACTAGAAATCGCGATCCGTATTGTAATAGAGGATAGACTAGAAATAGCGATCCGTATAGTAATAGAGGATACACTAGAAATAGCGATCCGTATAGTAATAGAGGATAGACTAGAAATAGCGATCCGTATAGTAATAGAGTATAGACTAGAAATCGCGATCCGTATAGTAATAGAGGATAGACTAGAAATAGCGGTCCGTATAGTAATAGAGGATAGACTAGAAATAGCGATCCGTATAGTAATAGAGGATAGACTAGAAATAACGATCCGGATAGTAATAGAGGATAGACTAGAAATAGCGATCCGTATAGTAATAGAGGATAGACTAGAAATCGCGATCCATATAGTAATAGAGGATAGACTAGAAATAGCGATCCGTATAGTAATAGAGGATAGACTAGAAATCGCGATCCGTATAGTAATAGAGGATAGACTAGAAATAGCGGTCCGTATAGTAATAGAGGATAGACTAGAAATAGCGATCCGTATAGTAATAGAGGATAGACTAGAAATAGCGATCCGTATAGTAATAGAGGATAGACTAGAAATAGCGATCCGTATAGTAATAGAGGATAGACTAGAAATAGCGATCCGAATAGTAATCAATATAGACTAGAATGATGATTGTTAGTCGTCAGCTACTTCATACATATAGGCGTTTCCTCTATGGTCACGTGGTCTACTTAATTCAATAACGGGATCGCCTGTGTTTGCTCACAGGCAATCTATGTTCAGACTAAAATGTCGGCAGCGAGACTTTATTCCTATATAACACCATCATTTTCGTCGCCCAAAATAATGCGGCGCCAGGTCCTGTGTGATATTTTACGAAGCTGTGCTTTGTTGATTGTTGTAAAAGCTTTCCAAACGGCGTCCTTCAACTGATAGGAATGCTGGTATCGTTCGTGTGAAACTCTCTCTTTGATAATGCCCCATAGTGCGCGGAAATAAAAATATTATATACGGGTGACAAGACTTTCGGACCCCGTGTAGATCCCAACAAAGCATGCTGACTTGCCGGTATTCAGCAATTGTCCTAAGAAAAGGTGCCCCTGAGCTAGCTTTTGATCATTCCAAACTCTACAATAAATGCTTTGTTGCATCGTGCTTTCTAACTTGTTGGTAACCATTTTCTGTTGTTCCTGGCTTTAAGAACACCGGTGAACCATGTGAACAATCAAATTATTTATTATCTTTTACCACTTTTTGGCAAAGTTAAAGAGGTTCTAATCAACTCTGAAGTGATTAATCATCTCACTTCGCAGAGCATTCTTATAGTTAAATAATATGTCTTTCGTTTCTCTAGGTCAACTGTCGATGTGTTAACGGCGATTACTGATTTTGTCTATCAAACTTTAGATATGAATAGCGAGACTCGGGCACAGGCTTTAGATATTTCGATGGCGTTTGACAGAGTTTGAAATGCTGGCCTTCTTAACAATTTGAAGGTCAATGCTGTCTCAGACCGAATATTCGACTTCATCCAATCTTTCTTAACAGATCATGTAATGAAAGTCGTGTTGAACAGCCACTTATCTAAATTATTTCATATTTAATGACGGGTGGGCAGGCATCTGTCCTGAGTCATGCGTTGTTGTTTTTTTATTTCCATCATTGACCTTCACGATCTCATCAGTTCCCAAAGCGGTATTTATGCTGGCGACACAAGTATTTACTTCTGTTTTAGAAGTCTGATAAGTCCGATGAATTAAAACTGACAGCTGATCTTGAAATTGACATCTAGTCAGTTGTTAACTGAGGCAAGAACTGGCTTGTATATTTTAACGCCCTACAAAACGGAAAGAGAAATATTTTGCCTCCATATGTTTTATGGACTTTTGTCGTTGTTTTGGTTTGAGAAACCCGGCCCAAAAATGTGTGCAAATTAATTGAAACCGCTTTAGTTTCCTTTCTTTCAATGTACAGTCAGTTTTAGACCCACTGGAGTGACAGCGTGTATTCAGTTTCTATTTTTTCCTCAGGTCGGATCATTTGCAGTGGTATGCAGTAAAATAGCGATCCGTATAGTAATAGAGGATAGAGGAGTAATAGCGATCCGTATACTAATAGAGGATAGACTAGAAATAGCGATCCGTATAGTAATAGAGGATAGACTAGAAATAGCGATCCGTATAGTAATAGAGGATAGAGGTGTAATAGCGATCCGTATAGTAATAGAGGATAGACTAGAAATAGCGATCCGTATAGTAATAGAGGATAGACTAGAAATAGCGATCCGTATAGTAATAGAGGATAGAGGAGTAATAGCGATCCGTATAGTAATAGAGGATAGACTAGAAATAGCGATCCGTATAGTAATAGAGGATAGACTAGAAATAGCGATCCGTATAGAAATAGAGGATAGAGGAGTAATAGCGATCCGTATAGTAATAGAGGATAGACTAGAAATAGCGATCCGTATAGTAATAGAGGATAGACTAGAAATAGCGATCCGTATAGTAATAGAGGATAGACTATAAATAGCGTTCCGTATAGTAATAGAGGATAGACTAGAAATAGCGATCCGTATAGTAATAGAGGATAGACTAGAAATAGCGATCCGTATAGTAATAGAGGATAGACTAGAAATAGCGGTCCGTATAGTAATAGAGGATAGACTAGAAATAGCGATCCGTATAGTAATAGAGGATAGACTAGAAATAGCGATCCGTATAGTAATAGAGGATAGACTAGAAATAGCGATCCGTATAGTAATAGAGGATAGACTAGAAATCGCGATCCGTATAGTAATAGAGGATAGACTAGAAATAGCGATCCGTATAGTAATAGAGGATAGAGGAGTAATAGCGATCCGTATAGTAATAGAGGATAGACTAGAAATAGCGATCCGTATAGTAATAGAGGATAGACTAGAAATAGCGATCCGTATAGTAATAGAGGATAGACTAGAAATAGCGATCCGTATAGTAATAGAGGATAGACTAGAAATAGCGATCCGTATAGTAATAGAGGATAGAGAAGTAATAGCGATCCGTATAGTAATAGAGGATAGACTAGAAATAGCGATCCGTATAGTAATAGAGGATAGAGGAGTAATAGCGATCCGTATAGTAATAGAGGATAGACTAGAAATAGCGATCCGTATAGTAATAGAGGATAGACTAGAAATAGCGATCCGTATAGTAATAGAGGATAGACTAGAAATAGCGGTCCGTATAGTAATGGAGGATAGACTAGAAATAGCGGTCCGTATAGTAATAGAGGATAGACTAGAAATAGCGATCCGTATAGTAATAGAGGATAGACTAGAAATAGCGATCCGTATAGTAATAGAGGATAGACTAGAAATCGCGATCCGTATAGTAATGGAGGATAGACTAGAAATAGCGGTCCGTATAGTAATAGAGGATAGACTAGAAATAGCGATCCATATAGTAATAGAGGATAGACTAGAAATAGCGATCCGTATAGTAATAGAGGATAGACTAGAAATAGCGATCCGTATAGTAATAGAGGATAGACTAGAAATAGCGATCCGTATAGTAATAGAGGATAGACTAGAAATAGTGATCCGAATAGTAATCAATATAGACTAGAATGATGATTGTTAGTCGTCAGCTACTTCATACATATAGGCGTTTCCTCTATGGTCACGTGGTCTACTTAATTCAATAACGGGATCGCCTGTGTTTGCTCACAGGCAATCTATGTTCAGATTAAAATGTCGGCAGCGAGACTTTATTCCTATATAACACCATCATTTTCGTCGCCCAAAATAATGCGGCGCCAGGTCCTGTGTGATATTTTACGAAGCTGTGCTTTGTTGATTGTTGTAAAAGCTTTCCAAACGGCGTCCTTCAACTGATAGGAATGCTGGTATCGTTCGTGTGAAACTCTCTCTTTGATAATGCCCCATAGTGCGCGGAAATAAAAATATTATATACGGGTGACAAGACTTTCGGACCCCGTGTAGATCCCAGCAAAGCATGCTGACTTGCCGGTATTCAGCAATTGTCCTAAGAAAAGGTGCCCCTGAGCTAGCTTTTGATCATTCCAAACTCTACAATAAATGCTTTGTTGCATCTTGCTTTCTAACTTGTTGGTAACCATTTTCTGTTGTTCCTGGCTTTAAGAACACCGGTGAACCATGTGAACAATCAAATTATTTATTATCTTTTACCACTTTTTGGCAAAGTTAAAGAGGTTCTAATCAACTCTGAAGTGATTAATCATCTCACTTCGCAGAGCATTCTTATAGTTAAATAATATGTCTTTCGTTTCTCTAGGTCAACTGTCGATGTGTTAACGGCGATTACTGATTTTGTCTATCAAACTTTAGATATGAATAGCGAGACTCGGGCACAGGCTTTAGATATTTCGATGGCGTTTGACAGAGTTTGAAATGCTGGCCTTCTTAACAATTTGAAGGTCAATGCTGTCTCAGACCGAATATTCGACTTCATCCAATCTTTCTTAACAGATCATGTAATGAAAGTCGTGTTGAACAGCCACTTATCTAAATTATTTCATATTTAATGACGGGTGGGCAGGCATCTGTCCTGAGTCATGCGTTGTTGTTTTTTTATTTCCATCATTGACCTTCACGATCTCATCAGTTCCCAAAGCGGTATTTATGCTGGCGACACAAGTATTTACTTCTGTTTTAGAAGTCTGATAAGTCCGATGAATTAAAACTGACAGCTGATCTTGAAATTGACATCTAGTCAGTTGTTAACTGAGGCAAGAACTGGCTTGTATATTTTAACGCCCTACAAAACGGAAAGAGAAATATTTTGCCTCCATATGTTTTATGGACTTTTGTCGTTGTTTTGGTTTGAGAAACCCGGCCCAAAAATGTGTGCAAATTAATTGAAACCGCTTTAGTTTCCTTTCTTTCAATATACAGTCAGTTTTAGACCCACTGGAGTGACAGCGTGTATTCAATTTCTATTTTTTCCTCAGGTCGGATCATTTGCAGTGGCATGCAGTAATATGAATCTATTTTGAAGGTGTATGATGAAATTTGTCATTCGTGATTTCATCAGATTTTCATTACGCCCAGTCACTATTGTCTTGACTGTCGATTAGTTGTCCTACGGCCATTGTCTGCAAATCTGCAAGGAAACTTGCGAAAATTGTAACGCTGCACGAACACAGTGTCAACTATTACCAGTGAGCAAATCAAAGTACTATATACTGGCCCGGAAACTCTCCTGATTTAAATCCAATCGAGAATCTGTGGTCAGTCTTCAACGAAAGACTTCGTGGAATGGACATATGAATTACTAAGGTGTGCACTGGGTCATGTTTTTACACATTCTGGTCGAATTGTATTGTCTTAACCGATGGGCAGTAACTGACATTCGTGGCTTTTTCCACCCAAAACGCTTATGCTTTTATTAATAAAAATAAAACTTCTAACCGATTCAATTTTTCTTTTTCCAACATTCGTGGTATTCGTTGCAATTTCTTTGTTGTAAAATCTATTCTCCTGTTAGCTATTTAGCCATCACTATGGCTAATTCTAATCTCCTGCCTCAAAAGTTACACGTACGATTTCATTTTAAAGTCATTTTCTCACTGCTCTTTGGACTCTAATAGCTGAAACACTTCTTACGAGTCAAACGTCTTATGGATTGAGTCGGATCCTTACGAATTGATCTCTTTAGCTCCAAATTGAAATAGTGGTCCTTTTGTGGCCGCCTGATCCAGTTTTCCTCTCTCTACTGTTCCCTCTTTTTTAAAAACTTATTCCTCGTTCTCTTGATGGTTCTTGAATGGACTTTGAAGATGGAAGCCAGAGTATGAATGTTGGTACCATTACTGAAGGCCTGAATGATGTTTTTCCTCTCACCATTGCTCATTTGGGAAGACAGTGGGTCTGACTCACAACGATTTTAACCTGTCCTCTTTTTAGCTGAATAGCGCAAAGGATTTTTCAGTGATTCTTAGAAAAAAATGATGTCAAGATGGTTAAAAATATTATATGAAAACCTGGAAAAAAGAAACTCAATTAGTTTAGTGTTTTTCTTAGATATTAAACATTTTGTGGGATGGATAATTATGCTGTTACATGATTTGGACAAGTTTGCTGTTACATTCGGTATCTATCAATCTATCTATTTCTCTCTCTCTCTCTTCCTCTCTCTCTCTCTCTATCTATCTATCTATCTATCTATATATATATATATATATATATATATATATATATATATATATATATAGTTAAATTCCCAGATCAACTCTGTGGAGAAGACATATTGGTATAAAATGACAATTGGAAAACGCGTCGGCAAGATCTAAGATTTTTCCAATTGTTATTTTATACCAATATATATATATATATATATAGCAATGGATTTAATATAGTCTTTCAACTTCATGTCAGCCGGGAATGTTAGACCCAAATAGAGGAACTTTCTCAGATCTATGAAAAAATAGCTTTGAGAGAAGTCAGTCTTGGTGGAGACCATTTTCGAACGTCGTAGACTGGCACTACATCATCCCAAACAAAGAACTCGACAAGATAACAAACACCACATCACTTGAGAATTTCTAACAGCAGCAACAACTAAAATGGATAGCACATATATCTCGAAGAGAACATGATGACATAAGCAATATATCCATTCTATTTCAGACAAAAAGTTAAAAAGGAGCAACTCCATCCCCGAGCATTTATACTGGAACTTCAGAAATCTGTTTTGGCTGTTCAGTTTTTGAGAGCAGAATATTTCCATATAAGGAAACAGCTAATATTACCATTATTATAGTTTCTCATCAATATAACAAAGAGAGGGATAATAGGACGAATGCTCCTTACCCGAGTCAAAATGCGTCATCATAAAAATGTTAAAAATAAGAATAAAACGCTTAATTCATGAGCTTTAAAAAGTGAGTATAAATAAATTAATAAATAAACAAAATATAATACATTGAAATAAATAATAATTACAAATAAAAAAAAAACGATAACGACCACATTAACTTCCGTGTAATAAGCCGAAAAATTACGTCACTTAGCGTCCTCCATAGTTCATCTTACCTTATTCAGTAAGCTTTTAGAATAGTTTAGAGGAGTAACAGAACTAATTTCAACTCAGAACTAATTTCAACTCGGATCTAATTTCAACTCGAAACTAATTTTAACTTGGAATTAATTACAACTCGGAATTAATTTAAACTCGGAACGAACTTCACCTTGGAACTAATTTCAACTCGGAACTAATTTTAACTTGTTATTAATTACATTTACTCTCTCTCTCTCTCTCATTCTCTCTCTCTCGCTCTCTCTACATATACATATATATATATATATATATATATATATATTATAATATTTAAAAAAAATATGATTCCTTCGCTACATAAGAGTTCTCATGTTTCAAAAGCGAGAGTCAGAAACCCTCAATATAATTATTAAGATTAAGTTGAATTAAAGTATCGAGTCCCGCTTAATCCTCAAGCGAAAATTTAGGAATAAGCTATCTTGTGGTTTGCGTGTGTTTATAAGTATGGTCCTTTTCAACATTAATTACTATGGAAACGGCCATTTTGGATAGGGGGTCGAACAGTTAAATCTTATCTACAGATCAGTGACCTTCGGAAAGGTTATGCCGGGGTGTGGTGGTGTATCTATTCCAAAGCTAATGGTGGCGGTCACCGTCATGTTAGTTTAAATCAAAAGATAGTTCATGGCGCGGCGGCAAGTCGTTAAGTGTCGAGAAGATTTTGTTTTCTTTTGTATTATATTATCTATTTATTAATCTCCTTATTTATTTGTTTATTCAAATGGCTGTTTCATATAAACGTGTTGCACTGAACTACAATTTGTTTTTTGACGACTTCACAAAGGGTTTTTCTATTTAATGATTGGGCTAAGCTGTTAAGACTTTTATTAAACTATGGAATTTTATTTATTTATCTATTTTTTATGCTAATTATTTAATGCGAAAATTTGTTGATGTCAGCAGAAGACCGTTAACTCCTGTCTATGGTTTAATAACTTTTCAAGAAGGCCGGAGCGTACAACGGCCGAAACGTTGTAATAAATATGGCGAACAGGATGAGTACAATATTCCGAATAATGTAAATAGTGTACATAATACCTCATCTCAGATATATATATATATATATATATATATATTATAAAGTAACTGATTTAAAAAAGTGTTTTTCGCTGCACAGTAATAACCATGTTTCAAAAACTGAAGTTAAAAACCTCAAATTTAATTATATAATTAAAATAAAAGCATTAGTTCTGTTTCATCTTCAAGCGAAAATTTAATTATATTTTTATTTAATTATTTTAATTTTAATTTAATTATATAATTAAATTTGAAGTTTTTAGCTTCAGTTTTTGAAAAATGGTTATTACTGTGTAGCGAAAAAAAACATATTTTAAATCAGTTAATTTATAATATTTATGCTCTGTAAATTTACATTGAGCACTGTTTTGTAAAAATAAAAATAAAAAATATCAATAAGAACACCGGATTATATATCTTACTGTTCTTTCTGTATATATATATATATATATATATATATATATATATATATATATATATATATATATATATATATCGGAAATGAATATGTCTTGAATTCAAAACATTGCCTATTTGTTATGCAATTGTAATTCTCATGTTGACGAGTTCTCTAAATACATCCAAAAGAAATGTTTTTTTCTACGGGTTGACTGACGTAATATACACGGCAAAATTCGCACAAACGGTGTAACACAGCAGAGGGCGTGCGAAAAAGGATCCACATATTTCTATTCGTATATAATTAGTTGGCCATAAGGAGAAAACTGAGTCATGTTTTTTGTTTCTCCCCCCAAAGCAGTAACATTCGTTTAATGGGAACTGTTTCGACGTTTTCTTCAGCTCAACAGAATCCGAAGTAAACAACTACGAAAAAGGAATTGGAAGTTAAAAAAATATAATAAATAATATAAAATATCACCGCTTTCCCTTCTTTTAATTTCTCTTGCTTCCATACTATACATACATACATACATATATATATATATATATATATATATATATATATATATATGAATATAAATGTAATTTTTTTTATTTTGATTAAAATGTTGTCTATTTTGATCGCTTTATCCGTTTGTATTATGAGTCACCTTTATTTACTAAGAAATGTTTGTCAAATTTCGATTTATTTTTCCCAGCGTGACTATAGACAGATGCGTCAACGAGTGGTTTACGCGAACTGGTGCAAGTGTGCATTCTTGTGTTTAAGAATTTCTACATGTCACGTCGACAATTTATGACCTTCATGCTTTCTGCATGTTCAGTAATATCCGCACGTCCATATTCAGATTGCAACTGACTTACACACATTTTTCAGTCATATATATATATATATATATATATATATATATATATATATATATATATATATATATATATATATATATATATTGAGAGAGAGAGGGAGAGAGAGAGAGACATAGAGAGAAAAATATATATTGAGAGAGAATTAATATTAGTTAAAGGTTTGTCACTTAGCTGATTGATGTTACGTTCAGCATCCCGTCTCATAGACGGACCCGTTCGCCCACTCTTCAAGGGATATCAGCAATTGACTGCTTATACTTCTCTATTTCTTTTCATCTGAACTTGTTATTTTTTTTCGTATTTTTTGTTTTTGAATAATTAGGATTATATGTCACGTGGGGAGGCATCAGGATTTTAGAGAAGCTTCGGTGAGGCATGACTAAAAAAAAGGTTGGAAATCAGTGCTCTAAACGGAGTGCAGAATTAATTTCAAGTCGGAATTAATTTCAACGCGGAACTAATTTCAACGCGGAACTAAGGGTTAGGGTAAGGGCTAGGGGCTAGGGTTAAGGTTAGGGTTTTTAAATGGAGTTGAAATTAGTTCCGAGTTCAAATTAGTTCCGATTTTTAATTAATTCCCAGTTGAAATTAGTTACGAGTTGAAATTAATTCCGAGGTGAAGTTCGTTCCGAGTTTAAATTAGTTCCGAATTGAAATTAGATCCGAGTTTAAATTAGTTCCGAGTTGAAATTAGTTCCGAGGTGAAGTTTGTTCCGAGTTTAAATTAGTTCCAAGTGTATAATTTTGATAATAAGATTGTTTCATTAAGATAGATTATATTTAGGGGTGTTTCATTAAGACGGATCAAAGTCAGCAGTAAATAAATCAGTGTTATTGGTGAAAATGTATTCATTTCTCTATTGGATCATGTTATTTAAGTCATGGCAATTATCTGTTAAAAATAATATCGCCCAAATGTCCGCCAAATCTGAAAGAAAAAGAAAAAATCGTTAGACGCTTAAACATAATTGACATCTAAAATCAGTTCAAATTATTGAAAGACCCTTTATATTTGTTAAAATGCGATGTCAGTGTTATTTTCATTTTTGCGTAATTTAGACAAAAATTCATCCATCTCACCATGTACGTAGCATTTCACCAGATGCAGCACAATTATTATATAACTAGCAGCATGTCCCGGCATTGCCCGTGCTTAATTCAAAAATCGTACGACTCATACAGCAATCCCTATCACTTGACTTAAAATATTTTTGCCCTTCCTTGCCTTTAAAGGAGTGCCCTTTGCCGTGCTGATGTTGGTACATGCCTTACTTCTTGCCTATCTCACATTGCGAATTTTTTCTAAGCTCTATACTAAACATTAAATGTGTTACGAAAAAAGAACTAAACAAAATGAACACAAAACGATCAGCTTTAAAAAAGGACTCGTTACTGGAAAAACCGAATGAAAAAAGAATGTTAACAACAAATACTTTTTTACACCCAACCCAGTCCTGCGAAATCAGAACCAACGTTCAGTTTAAGCAAGCGAATGAGCCAATTGGAGTAAAGTGCCATGCAGATTTAAATTTTTCCCACTTGTGACGAATGCAGATATCGATATTTTTTGCATGCTAGCATGCTAGTTAACATTCGTGTCAGTCAACTGTTGGCCCTCACGCTGGCCAATAGAATCTTCCTGCCTATTCGTGGCAGCCAGCTATAGGCTCTCACTCTGGCCAGTAGAAAATGGCCGCAAACTACCTGAAAACTACAGTAGAAGCATGAAAAAATCGATTATTTCCACTATCGATGGTAGTTGGGAAATGCAAATTCGGTCTTGGCCTTTCCGCTAACTTGGAACATGTGCATGTAAATTTTGATGCAAATCCGTCGAAAATTGCGGCCGTGCATTCGTTACACACACACACACACACACACACACACACGCACATCCTGCCTTTTATAGATAGAGATACTATGGATCCGTGCTCCATTTCTACGAGGTCTTATACATAACTTGTTTTATTGCTAAAGGTGGGAGTTTTATTTTTCATTCTACACTTACCCAAATCTCTTTCATTTATTTTTTCTTTATTCCCTTCCTCCCTGCCTTCTTCCTTTCCTTTACTTTTTGTTTTAATTCTTCCATTGATTTCGTGACTTCTTCCTTTCTAATTCTTTATATTTTTTCTTCACTCAAAATTTGACTCCTAATGTTTTACTCTGGGTTTGTTTTTCTCTTTTGCTGCAAACAGGAAGTGACAAAGCAGACGATAGTGGAAGCCATCGAAATGACCGAAAACTTTTAGTGTCCATCAGGATTTTTCAGAAATTCATCTCTTACAACCCAGACACAAACACTGGCTTTACCAATATCTTCTACATTTTTTTTTAAATCCACTCTTTGGTCAATAATTTTATATTCACATTTTGCTTCTTAAATTTATTTCAAGAATATTATTTTGTTTCTGTTTTCTTTCAGAATGACATATTGCGTTTGTTTTTGTTATTCATGTGAGGTCTATTTTCTTTCTTTTTCTATTTTTTTATTTTTTCGTACGGTTTTCTTTTATGTTGTTACTTTTCATTCTGCTTATATGTTGACACTTTCACAAAATCTTTCTGCGTGAAAAGTTTTCTATAGTACAGTATCACTTTTATTCATGTATCTATCTATTTATTTGTCTATATACTTATCTATTTAATTCAGACTTTTCATACATAACAATCTAGTTCGGTTTCTTTACATCAATACATCCAACTTGTCTCTGTTAATATTTATCTCCCAAAGTTGTTTTTAATTTATCAAAGGTAACCTTTTCATATGTATATATATATACATATATATATATATGTGTGTGTGTGTGTGTGTGCGTGTGTGTGTGTGTGTATACATATATATACATATATATACACAAACTCACACCCAAATACACACCCAAATACACACACACACACACACACACATATATATATATATATTATAATTTTATCATATAGATAAAACCATTTTACCCACTTCATGAGATGCAGCTTCGTTTCAGTGCATTTCAACTGCACTTCGACGGGTGAGAATCGAACATTCCCGATTCTCAATCGTCGAAGTGCAGTTGAAATGCACTGAAACCAAGTTGCATCTTTGTAGTGAGTAAGGCGACAAACTGTTTCATGCTAAATGCAATCGACAGGCTACATGCGTTGTGTTTTTTCTCGACTATTTATATATTCAGGTCATTGATGCATTGTGGGTAGTCTATTCTAACGGCCATTTTGGGGAGAGTGGATTGTTAATTTTTTGATTATTATTATTTAATTTATTTATTTATTTGAATTAATTTCTTTTACTTGTTTTTGCTTATTTATTTTTATTTTATTTATTTTTATTTATTCTTTTCAATTTTTGATTTTTAAGTAACGTAGTAAAAGTTTTTTTTCGCGTCTGTTATCTTGAGATGAGTTCTACTCGTTTATTTGGTAGTTTGTTTTGGTCTGAGAAGGTAATTATAACTATTTTTCCTCCAAGCAGAGTTTCCAGTTTTGGGATTTATTGATGTAGGCTCTTGACCTTAATTTCCATAAATTTTTGGCGTGATTTACTTTGTTTTAATTTCACAGACATACTTGAAAAGACATACTTGAAAAGCATTATGTTTAAAACTACATTTATATATACATTATGTATATATGAATATATGTATGCATATGTATGTATATGTGTATTTATATATGTTTGTATATATGTGCGTGTTTGTATATATATATATATGTGTGTGTGTGTGTGTGTGTCTATGTATGTGTGTATATAGATGTATGTATATAATTTTTTTTATATATTTGTGTATGTGTGCATTTACGTGTTTATATATATACGAGAGTCATTCAATAAATAAGGTGAATTTTTCGGTATAAGGACTTCTAATACAGATAGAAGCTTACATTTTTTTTATTTTTCAACGTAGTCTCCCAGCACTGTCACACACTTTTCCCATCTGTGCACAAGCTTCCGTATTCCCACAACGTAAAAATCTTTGGACTGATGTCTCAGCCAATCGCTCACAACACTTTTGACTTCATCGTCACTTTTAAACTTCGTGCCTCTCGTGAACGCTTTCAAGGCACCAAACCGGTGAAAGTCTGAAGGGGCAAGGTCTGGGCTGTAAGGGGGATGAGGGAGCAATTCTCAGCCCAGCTCGTTGATGGTCTGCACCGTTTTGGCTGCTGTGAGAGGCCTTGCGTTGTCATGATGCAAGATGACTCCTTCTGACTGATGACCCCTGCGTTTGTCCAAACAGATAAGCTCAAAGTCCTTGCAATGTCATCCACCGTCACCCTTCTATCAGACTGAATGAGGTCATTGACTGATTCAATCACCTCAGGAGACCTCACTTCTGTAGGCCTCCCAGGCCTGTCTTCATGCTCAACACAGCTCCGTCCTTCTTTAAACAATTTAACCCACTTGTAGACATTTTTTGGCTGAAACATGTGGCACCATACACAGTTGACATTCTCCTATGAATTTCAACTGGTTTGCACCCTTCAGCAACCAAAAACTTGATAACTGACCCCTGTTCAATCCTGGAGCATGCTTCTTGGTCGGCCATCTTTGTTAATCGCCAAAACTCTCAAAGTTTTTTTTTAATCTGCAAAAGAAATTAAATCCATGTGAAAAAGAGGTAAAACATAAAAAAAAAAGAGTATGCTTCTATCTGTATTAGAAGTCCTTATAGCGAAAAATTCACCTTATTTATTGAATGACCCTCGTATATATATATATATATATATATATATATATATATATATATATATATATATATATATATGGGGGTGTATATATATATCTATACATATATATATATATATATATATATATATATAGATACACGGATATTTTAGATAGATAGATAGATAGATAGATAGATATCCAAATAAGAGAAATTGAGTAAAAATCCACTGTTCATAGCATTTACTTTTTTAAAAAGTGCTCTCAATACAAAGTGCGTATGTATGTATGTATGTATGTATGTATGTATATATATATATATATATATATATATATATATATATATATATATATATGCATCTATATACATATGTGTATATATGATCTCCGATATATATTAGTGTATGTGTGTATTCGGTTTATATATGTATATGTGTGGGTATATATATATATATATATATATATATATATATATATATATATATATATATATACATATATATATATATATATATATACATATATATATATATATATATATATATATATATATGCGTGTGTGTGTGTGTGTGTATCGTCATATATGTATATATATATATGTACATGTTTACGTATGGATTTGTACAGGTACGTTTTGAAGTGGTTGGTACATATTTGTTTTGCTTGTGCCTACATTTGTTTTACTAAGCTGTTTATGTGCATACCTGTATATATGCGTATGCGTGTACAGCCACAGATATATACATACATATATATATATATATATATATATATATATATATATATATAAAGATATATATATACGTATGAGCTCTCACGTTTCAACTACCTTCTCTTCCTTTCCTTCCCTCCCCCAGACACCTTGTCGGGCTTTAGCGTGTCGGACTAAAGGTCACTGCCCGCCGATATAGATATGGACCCTAGACAGGTTTATTGGTAAATTTATCCTTTGCTTTCATTTTGATAGTTTACATTCTTATGTAAGTTTATTGAGTTAAGACCAAAGAATACGGAAAGGTTGGCACTTAGTGTGTTTCCAAATAATTTGTACAGCCAACAGGAAATCCAAGATGAAAGGTAACTCATCATACGTCTGACATCTGATTTTTCTTTTCTGGAGGTCACCTACTAACATGTTAGAAATTGATTTTTTCCCCTTCATCCCTCACTGTGAAGTCATTGCTGCTTTTAAGCTTTAAAATGATCTTTTATTCTCCAGTTGACCACTACTGCCTGAAGAAGCGTACAGAGTGTCGAAACATTATTGCATTTATGTAGCGGTTTATAACATGTTTTTTATAATTGTTCATAAATTTTATTATTATTAAGCTCTACTCTGTATTGAGCACTTTTTTGAAAAATAATGTTTGAACATTCTTATTAACCTACCATACACTACCGTATATATATATATATATATATATATATATATATATATATATATATATATATATATATATATATATGTAAGTACACTGACGATTGCGTATAGCACGAAACAGCCTATTGCCTCTAAGTGTTGACTTCAATGTTCACTTTTATATTTAGACACGCACTGTCTTTGATATTGAGCACTTTATCCCATAAATATACCACACTTTAAGACTATATTTCTTTATATACATATATATATATATATATATATATATATATATATATATATAAAGAGAGAGAGAGAGAGAGAGAGAGAGACACACACACACACACACACACACCAGCAATATACTTTTATATAGAGATTATAAACAATATATAATTCTGGTAAAATTACTAACAATACATTTTATAACAAAATGGCCAACAATACATTTTATCTGCAGTTGAATACATATAATAGTATACGAAATATATTTAATTGAAGCCATAAAATTGTTCAAAATATATAGATTTCGGCATTAAATAATCCATATATGTTGATATGCCGCTAAAAATCAACCAAAATAAATTGTCTATTCTGGTGTATGTAACTATTCTAGTCTGACCCTATCTATTTATGGCAATCTATCCATGCCTATTTATAAATCTTACTAGCCAACTAGACTGTACACACTGTAACAGCTCGCTAATATCTTGTTAGCTAGCTAGCTAGATTGTCAAGACTGTAGTAGCTATCTGGCTCTAGCATCACTATCCTGTGGATCTCTAGACTGTACACACTGTAATAGCTTGCTAATAACTTGTTAGCTAGATTGTCAAGACTGTAATAGCTATCTAGCTAGCTATGTGGCTCTAGCATTGTCACTATCCTCTGTGGATCGCTAGACTGTACACACTGTAATAACTTGCTAATATCTTGTTAGCTAGCTAGCTAGATTGTCAAGACTGTAATAGCGAGCTAGCTAGCTATCTGGCTATAGCATTGTCACTATCCTTTGCGGATCGCTGGTATTTGGCTAGCTGTGGTCGTCGTTTCCCAGTGGGCCGCATCGGGAGTCTTCCGGTTAATATCCAAATCGTACAATCGCAATTTTTCACTGAAAATTAAAAGGCTTCAGGAGAAAGGTTTGCTTGTAATAATAAATGTCACAATACGTGAGGTCTGTATCGACCAAATTTTATTGCCTCCAGCAGAGAAATGATCCCGACCACTCAACAGTCTGAGAGAGAGCATAGTGGGTGAAAGAACTTTCTTACACCATCCGCCGCTCGCTACCTAGACTAAAATCTCATTAACTTGGAGAGAGGAACTTTTTTTTTACCAGAATATCTCACTTTTTCCCCCGTTGCTGGTTAACAAATTCAAAAACCAGTGAAAATACTTCGCCATATCAGTCAGTTATGAGGCAGATTTTTCCAGTCATTTCTTTCTGCAATCGACCCGTTCTGTCCTGCTACTTACACATAGGAGAGGGGAAGAAGTGTATTCATAGCTTTCCCAAGAGTATTGAGTGAATATTATGGATTTGATTGGAATTCGAACTCTGCTCTCCGATTTCTCAATCCGTTCTATTATCCATTACTCCCCTGTGCCTTTGATATACATTGCTTTTGGGAACCTTTTTCTTCTGGGGTTTGTGACCGTCAACCGGTTGAGCCAAAAATATTGTATTTCAGAAATATGATATATAAAATAAATTAAAATGGAATTTCCAAGAGGATAAATATCCAAGGAGAGTTTTATATCTGAGACAGAGCAAAATTATTAATTACTGACTATCAAACACTATATATATATATATATATATATATATATATATATATATATATATATATATATATATATATATATATAGGGTGTCCATAAAGTTCGTGTGCACTTTAAAAAATTTGTAACTTTATTTGTATTTGCGATAGAAATAATCTGTAAAAAATGTTATAAAGTTTAATGTACCTAGTTTTAAGTATAGCTAAAATAACTAATGTGATTTCAGGCATTACTGTAAATCGGTTGGCAAATGTTTTCCGTGAACTGCCAAATCGTATTACCCTTTGTATTGCTAATGATGGAGGACATGTGGAAACTTAAATAAAATTTCAATAAAACCTTAAAAAATATAGATTTACTTCTTTCTAATCCTTTTTGACAAATTATTTATATCGCAAATACAAATAAAGTTATTAATTTTTTAAAGTGCACACGAACTTTATGGACACCCTGTATCTTGAATCGTGCTTTAAATTAAATAGAATCTGTTGTTACAGCAAGAAGGGGCTGATTCTGTTGTCTTTAATTAATCAGACTCTCATATTTATCTCACCTGTGGATGTCTGCCAATGGGAATCGCAATGTGATTCACACCTTCCCAAGAGTATTAAGTGATTATAATGGATTCGACTGGAATTGGGACTCTGCTCTGCGATTTCTCAATCCATGCCGTTATCCATTACTCCACCGTGCCTTTGAGATACACGGCTTTTTTTAACCTTTTTCTTCCAGGGTTTGTGACCGTCAATCGGTTGAGCCAAAGATATTGTATTTCAGAAATATGATATATTTAAATTAACATGTATGGCCGCTTATTAGTTCGGCAATGTTTGTTTTAACGCTTCTTAATTTAAAATCATTCTCCTCTATTCTACACCCGTAATGTTGCGTATCTATCCATCTATAGCTTTCAGCCTGTCTAAATAAATCTATATCACTCAATATCTGACTTCTTTTTTTAATTTTATTTTTATTTAATTTTATTTAACTTATTATTATTTTCGTGTCAAATATCTTGTGTGTGTGCGTTTGTGTGTGTGTGCGTTTGTGTGTGGGTGTGCGTGTGTGTGTGTGTGCGTGCTTGCGTGCGTGCGTGTGTGTGCGTGCACGCGCGTGTGTGAAGTCTTTCTGGCTTTGTAAAGGGTGTTGGTTATTTTTCAAAATTTCCTTTTTTATTGGTCGTAGGAGTAACATTTGAATGTTGACATTTCTTTCCTATCATTTTTTTTTTTGTTAACTTCTTTCCGCTTTTAACTTGAAGTCGTTACTTTGAAAGAGAAAAAAATATTTTTCACTCTGTGATAAGTTTACAAGATTTTTATAGCCGCAACAGTTTCTCTATTTTATTATTGTTGTTGTTGCTGTTGTGATGATTACTTTATTTCCTTTTTTATTTGCTTTATATTTTGTATTTTTTACTTCTGTTTTATTTTCCTGTTGTTATTTTTCCTTGTTCTAGCTGTTCCAATCGCTGTTGTTACTCCCCTGCTGTGTATCTCGCTCCAGGAATGTTTGCTGATAGAATATAAAATTATCCTGGAAATCGGCAGGTGGCCGGAACGAAAAAGACGAGCCCAGAAAAACTTTCTAAATATCTTTCTTGACACGTTTCTTTTCGTTTGACATTCAATTTTATTTCAGGTTACATATTTATTTATTTGCGTTTATTTGCTTGCCTCCGGTTTTCATAGGTTTATTTTTAACGAATATGATGGTAATTTTTCATGCATAAAAAACGCCATTTTTACAATTTTTTAGTTTTTTTTTATTTGCTTTGGATTGTGAGTCAAGCTTAGAGTTGACTATGATCCAGAATATCGGCCTCTTGGATTTCACAAGTAAATACAAAATTCCCATGCAAATAGTTTTAATACATCTTGTCATATGCAGCATTAAATGGTATTCAAAATAAATTAGTCATAGAAAACGCTGTAGGATCCTTTCACACGCGCGCACACATACACATACACATACACACACACACATAAATATACATATATATATATATATATATATATATATATATATATATATATATATATATATATATATATATGTGTGTGTGTGTGTGTGTGTGTGTGTGTATGTACATATATACATATATATATATATAATATATATATAATATATACATATATAATATATATATAATATACATAATATATATGTATAATATATATAATATATCTACATATAATATATATATATATAATATATATATAATATATACATATATAATATATATATAATATACATAATATATATGTATAATATATATAATATATCTACATATAATATATATATATATAATATATATATAATATATACATATATAATATATATATAATATACATAATATA
>OZ038493.1:20526627-20549127 GCA_964036315.1 Acanthosepion esculentum | reverse complement strand
ATATATATATATATATATATATATATATATATATATATATATATATATATTTAATTTTTTACTTTTAATTTTAATTTCAAATTTTATAAATCTTTTAATATCTATGATAACCTTGCTTAGTTGTCAAATTTTTCGAATCACCCTATACTTGTATTTTGATTGGTCATTCTAGCTGATGTAACAGCGTTTACTCCTAGCTAAGGATCGTTAATTAATTTGAAACTTTTAAAACCATTTATTCTATATTCTATATCATCACTTGATAAGACACCAGAAGTGTTGAAACAAAATGGCTATTTTTGTCGTGATTTTATAACATATTTATGTTGTAATATTCAAATAAATAATTATATATATATATATATATATATATATATAATTTAAAAATAAAAAATTAAAACTGGTAATTTTTAATTTTATAGTATAATTTAATATTTATCAGTTAAAATGAATTCTATTTTAGTCTAACCCTAACATTCAAGCATTAAATAAATATTATAACTTAAGTCCGTTGTCAAGTTTTTTGAATTCTCATATACTTGTATTTTGATTGGTCATTCCAGCTTATGTAACAGCGTTTCCCCTAGCGAAGGATGTTTGATTGATTTGAACCTTTTAAAACCCTTTATTATACATTCAACACCATCACTTAATAAGATACCAGAAGTTTTGAAACAAAATGCCTATTTTTGTAGTGATTTTCTAAAATATTTATGTTATAATTTTCGAATAAATAATGGAATCATACACCTTCTTGACTTCATCCAGAGGCATGTTCAGCCATTCTTTCATTAATACTTGCTCCAGCTCTTTAAGACACGACGGTGGAGGATAGCGTCTCCTAAATTGTCGCTCCAGAGTGCACCACTCATGTTAAATAATATTGATATCTGGAGATTGGGGAAGCCACTCCATGTGTTCTAGCTCACTTTGATGCTCTTCACTTCATATCAATTCTTAACTACTCGAGTGGTATGTATTGGAGCATTATCGTCTTGGAAGATGCAGTCACCATCAAGTCTGGGCCATTGGATGAACATGATCTCCCAAAATATTCAGGTAATCTTTGCTGTTGATTCTACCATGCAGGACAACTACTGGATCGAGACATTTCCATAATATGGCGGCCCAAACTATCACTGATCCACCTCCATGCTTCACTGTTGGAAGAAGACACTCAGGGCTGTAAGCTTCTTTGGGCTACCTACACACATAAATTTGGCCTGAAGAATATGACTTGCTTCCATTGGTCTGCAGACCAGGCATTGTGATCTCTGCACCACTTCAACCACTTCTGAATGTTGCGAGTGGAGAGAAGAGGTTTCCTTACGGCGGCTCTTCCATGATATGCAGCCTTATGGAGCTCACGACGGACAGTTTTAGTAGAAACTGGACTATTCAGATGATTATTCAACTCAGCAGTGACTTTGGCCGCAGTCGTCCGATGATTTTTTGCCACATTGCGTTTCAATGCACGCCGGTTCCTGTCAGTAAGTTTGCTAGTCCGGCCCGAATTCCTACGGTTGCTATAGGTTTTACCCTGTTTCTTGAATTGCATCATAATTCTTGATATGGTAGCTCTTGAAAAACCAAACAGTTCAGCAAACTTAGTGATCGAGGTCTGGTTTGAGTTTAACTCCCAACAGTCGCTCAAGACACGGGGCCTCCCTGAGGGAACGTTCTGACTCCATTTTATGGCGTATATGCTCTCATATTATTCTGGAATACTGACATCCCTGATAAATACTCGAGCTCCTTAAAAATGTCAGCAGTTAAAATCAGCAGGTGCTACATCTCTCATAGTCATGGGACATTTAATTACACCACTTTTTTTTTACAGAAGCATGAGAACTCTATTTAAAGCCCTTTAATACATTTTCCCTTCCACTTTTTATTTTGGAGCATATGTTTTGGTTTTTAAAATTCAGAATATAGAATATAAGAATCATGGAAATATTTTGTTATTTTTCTCAAATCTCTACTATAGACATATACAATCTATAATAAAAAAAAAATCTGCAAATACACATGGCAAACATTTGTCAGATTTCATCCTGATTTCAGAAGGCTGTTGCGCGCACGCACACACACACACATACACACACACACAATCTCTCTGTCTCTCTCTCTCACACACACACACACACACAAATATATATATATACATATATATATATATATATAAGGGTGAGGTTATATTTGTTCTAACGAGAGAAAAGTGTATATTTTAAATCAGAAAACGTTTTTGGTTATAATGTGGATTTTTTAAAAATATATATTATACTTTATTTTCTATATTTTTGCTACACGTGTTTCCGGTCTCACGATCTTCTTCAGGCAAAGAGTGGATTTCGCCCATATTATTAAAATGAATTAAATTTCCTTTACTTTTTCGATGTTAAACATTCTCGATGCTAAACATACATTTACCTAAAACAAAAGTGCCGAAAAAATTTTTGTCGTTGATAAAGACCAGATGACATGCGTTGAACGGATGTCATCATTAGTTTCAAAAGGGCACCCCGACCCGACCTTGACTTAATCTCTTTTCGAAAGTAACTCATATTTTGAGACAATAGTTGTCAGTGAAAATGGATACCCTATTATCACTTGTCAAAATGATTGAATTTCCCCGTATCCTTAGAAACTAATATTATGAATGTATGTGCTTATAAAACTGAGTAAATTTCAAAATAAGTTATTACAAAATTCGCTTAAAAAATGAAACAGAACTAGGGACTTTAATTTAATTCTATAACTGAATTTGAAGTCTTTAGTTTCTGTTTTCGAAATATGGTAATTCCTGTGTAGCGATGGAACCATACTTTTAGAATAGTAAATTTATAATATTTATACTCTGTAGATTTGCATTGAGCACTCTTTTGTAAAAATAAAAATACTTAATGAGAACACCGGATTATATATCTTACTGTTCTTTCTCTTTATATATATATATATATATATATATATATATATATATATATATATATATATATATATATATATATATATATATACTTTATGGGAAATTACATTCGAGCATATGTAAACTCTAAATAACCGTTTTATGTAGCGGTTAAATATGTTCGAATATAATATCCTATAATAAAGAATTATCGCTCTACTGTTGTATTTAGCCCTATTTTTAAATTAATGTTATGAATGTTTGAATTTATATTTGATTCGTTCCCATTTCATCTGTATATATATATATATATATATATATATATATATAATAACAAACAAACAAACACTTAAAAAATCATAGGTGATATATTATTTCATTGAAGCCGATAAAACACGACTTCAAATCCTCAGACCTGTAAACCTGTTTGTCATTATATAATAATTTTTCCTCTGTCTTTTGACATAGAGCTCTCAACGGATGTATATCTTCTTGGAAATTCCATGAGGATTACCAATAATTTTATTATTAATATATATATATATATATATATATATATATATATATATATATATATATATATATATATATATATATATTAAAAAGAAGAGAGGTACCGCAAACATTTTTGGTTGTAATGTGGATTTTTAAAAATAAATAAATAAATATTATCCTTTATTTTTCATTATGAAATATAAAGGATAATATTTTTTTTTAATCCACATTACAACCAAAAAAGTTTGCGGTACCTCTGTTTTTTACATACACTCTTTTTTCTCGTTGGAACCATTATAACCTCTTCATTTTATATATATATATATATATATATATATATATATATATATATGTGTGTGTGTGTGTGTGTGTGTGTGTGTGTGTGTGTGTGTGTGTGTGTGTGTGTGTGTGTAAATTATTTTCAGATAGTGTGGTTCTGTGAAAGAACAAAATGAATAAAGAGAAAAAAAACTGTTCTTAGCCGACGCACTTCTTCTTGTGAGGGACTTTATCAAGGCAAATATAAGGATTTATTTTGTTGCACACATTCCAAAACCTTCAATGTCTTTGTCATTTCATCCACAATACAAAGGCATACAAAATACCTGACCACAACAAAAATAATAACATTATCCACAACAATAAACAAGACAAAAACAGATACATAATACTACCTACCAACCCCATAACATCCACTATACAAAAAAACGTATCCCATATCAAAAACATCAAAATAGTTACAACAATTTCTAAAACCGTTACGGATATTATTAGAAGCAAAAAACACCCATAATGATAATAATTCAGATGCAAGTATATATAAAATAAATTGCCAAATCTATTCCTTACAATACTTTGGGGAAGTATTCAAAAATCTAAAATACGTATCTACTAACACGAAAGGGACCTTATATATAACAATTTATCAAATGGACAAGTCATAGACAAAAATAAATTCAACTACAATTTATATCGCAAAAATATCCCACATTATCAAAAGAGAAAGTAATTTACTGAGAAGGATAATTCTCGAGAGTGCCGCTATCGTATCTTATCGAAATATAAATCTACGTCCCGATTTCTTTCCAATCTCACCTTTCCTGAAAGAAATACTACTTTCCCAACATACACGACCACAAAATCTCTAAAAATCAAAAGAATACGGTTAAATCCATCCCCTCATGTCTCTGAAGATTTACAGTACATACGATTCATCTTATACCATAACAATCTGATCAAAATTTAGATAATATTCATTTATTTAAAAAAAATATTTCTTGGTTAATATTCGCTGATTTTTGTCTTACCAGACTTTGAATTATGACAATTTGTGCCCTCCATATTTTTGAGTGATCTATCAATCACCTGATGAATATTCATAAACCTTCTCAAATGTAAATGGCTTGATAAACCAATGACATCCTTGCTCTTCTATATAAACATGTGCAACAAAATAAATGCTTACATTTAACACGATAAATTCCCTCTGAGGACGAAACGCGTGGGCTAAGAATAGTTTTCCTCTTATCTTTTTATTCATATAAATGTCTGTTTCTCCTTATTTTTAGTCATATACATGTGTGCATTTACATATATATATATATCTGTGTGTGTGAGTGCGTGTGCGTATGTGTACGTGTGTGGATATATATATATATGTGTGTGTGTGTGTGAATGTGTATATACATATGCGTGTGTGTACATATATGTGTGTGTATATATATAGATATATGTGTATATATATATGTGTGAATATATATATATGTATGTGTGTATATATATATTTATATATGCATGTATGTGTGTGCGTGTGTGTGTGTGTATGTATGTGTATGTGTGTGTCTGTGTGTGTGTGTGTGCGCGCGCGCGTTCCTAAAAGTCCTCGAGCTAACGGACGAACTAATAAGGTTTGGGGAAATGGATTGAATTGAGCGTGTGTGTTTGAGTGTTGCCGTTTTTTCCTCTCTATCTTTCTCTCTCTCTCTCTCTCTCTCTCTCTCTCTCTCTCTCATTCAGTCTCGCTCTCCATCTGTTTTTCTCTCTAAAAATGTTTCTACCTCAGTTTTTCTCATCTTATCTATTTTTTCTATTTTCAACAAAATAGCTTTGCATCAAACACTACGGCATCATTCTGTTAGTAATTATCCACTACACCATACGCACACCCCAATTAATGTAATTCCCATGAGCTCCCCCCGTTTATGTACAAAACAGTCCGACGTTGCTTAACTTCGGTGATCGTTCAGGAACCGCTGTTCCAACGTGATCTGGCCGTACGCCATAGCTTTACAGCACCTCCTCATAATATACATGTGTGTGTATAAATCTCTCTCTCTCTCTCTCTCTCTCTCTATATATATATATATATAAATATATATATATATATATATATATATATATATATATATATATGAATAATATACATATATATATATATGTATGAATAATATACATATATATATATAAATATATATATATACATATATATATATATATATATGAATAATATACATATATATATATATATATATATATACATATATATATATATATATATATATATATATATACATATATATATATATATGAATAATATATATATATATATATATATATATATATATATATATATTTTAACATACAACGTATATTGACACGTGCGATACCCTGTCTTCATCAGCCGCCGACCAGGGGTGATATCACGGTTTCGGTGGCTATGGCGGGACCGCCACCCCTAGCGCCACTAGCAGCATTTGCCACCAAGCAGGGTATGAAGATAAGCTAATTAATCGTTCCTATTTGTAATTTCTTGTAATGAAATAAATAAACGATTGTTCCTCGTTGCAGCTTCTATCCGTACTGAAAATTCCTGAACGCGTCTACTGTTATTGACGCTCTCGTAAATACACACACACACATCATATATATATATATATATATATATATATATATATATATATATATATATATATATATATATATATATATATATGAATAAAATAAAAAGAGACAAGAAGAAAAGGCGTTTCGTCCTCTGAAGGATATTATCAAGGCAATGTTGCATTTATTACGTGTTCATCAGCACGTGTTCGTATACACAGTGGCCAGAATGTCATTGGCTTAACAAGGCTAGGGAATTTGAGAATTTCAGAACCATCAAGAAAGACCGTACATTGTATTGATGAAGTCCCACAGAAGACGAAAGTATGGTTTTTCCTCTTCTCCTTTTTTACTCATTTTGTCTCTTCTACAGATACACCCAATTTGAGAATATATTTACACACACACAGGCATATATATATATATATATATATATATATATATATATATATATATATATATATATATATATACATACATATATATATAATATATTATATTTTTTTAAATATGATTCCTTCGCTACATAAGAGTTCTCACGTTTCAAAAGCGAGAGCCGAGACCCCTAATATAATTTTTGAAATTAAGTTGAATTAAGGTGTCTGGTCACGCTTCCTCGTCAAGCGAGATTATTCCCAAATTCTCGCTTGACGAGGAAGCGTGACCAGACACCTTAATTCAACTTAATTTCAAAAATTATATTAAGGGTCTCGGCTCTCGCTTTTGAAACATGAGAATTCTTATGTAGCGAAGGAATCATATTTTTTAAAAAAATATTATAATATAAGCTCTACTTCTGTATGGAGCACTGTCTTTTTGAAAATAAAAGCAAAAATACTAAGGAACTCCGGATTATTTACCTAACGTGTTCTTTCCTATTTTTCTGCATACCTGCACATATATATATATATATATATATATATATATATATATATATATATATATATATATATATATATATATATTATAAATTAACTGATTTAAAATATGATTTATTCGCTACAGAATAATAACCATGTTTCAAAAACTGAAGCTAAAAACTTCAAATTTAATTATATAATTAAATTAAAAGCATTAGTTCTGTTTCATCTTCAAGCGAATTTTGGAATAACTTATTTATAATTTATTTATAACTTATTTAGAATTTATTAGGATTTTATTTATTAGAATTTATTTATTTATTATATTTATAAATTAATTATAATTTATCTATAACTTATAATTTATATTTTGTAACTTATAATTTATATTTTATAATTTATTTATAACTTATTTATAACTTATTTATAATTTATTGATTTATTATCTATAGGTTATTCCAAAATTTGCTTGTAGATGAAAGAGAACAAATGCTTTTAATTTAATTATATAATTAAATTTGAATTTTTTAGCTTCAGTTTTTGAAACATGCTTATTACTGTGTAGCGAAGAAACCATATTTTAAATCAGTTAATTTATAATATTTATGCTCTGTAAATTTACATTGAGCACTATTTTGTAAAAATATCAATAAGAACACCGGATTATATATCTTACTGTACTTTCTTTTTATTATAACATATATATATATATATATATATATATATATATATATATATATATATATATATATATATATATATTCTGATGAATTCTTTTCGATTTCTTTTTGTAAATCTCTTCCTTAATATTTTTCTTTGCTGCTCTTCTTAAAATTACATATGTATATCTCCTTTTTTTTCCCTGATCTCTTTCGTATATATTCTCTTTATCCTGGATTAACTCTTTGGTGCATACAAATAAAGAAACAACTTGCACGCAACAGCACAGATCTTTTTAGAAAAATTTATAATCTAACACATTTTCAAAAATATCGCATGTTTACTCATTAAATTTAATCATAGATTATATTTTTCTGTTGTTCCTGTTGGAAAGTTTTTTTTTCTTTTGCTACATTTTCTTTTGATATTAACCCATTTTAAAAGTTCAAATTAAACTGATGACTCATTTAACTTTTGGTATGCCCCAGATTTTAAACATCTTCCATATTTGTGCACGTATTTGGTTTCTTTTTCGTTTTTCATTTTGTTCTTGTGCGCTTTTTTATTTCGTTTGAAATGTTCCTGCTGAAGTTTATTCAGTATACGAAAAAGACAGAAGTAATGTTGAGGAGAAAATAGTTGAAACTGAAGGATTTCGTGCGAACGGGATTGAGCAAGTCCAGTGTATGTGTGGTGTGAGGAGGAATGTTGAAACGTGACATAAAACGATTTAAGAAAGAAAGAAAGAAAGAAAGAAAGGGAACGAAGACAAATTAACGACAATGAACGAAATGCATAAAAACAAAAAAAAAGGAAAATTAACAAAACTAGATGAAGGAAAGAAACACAACTGATAAAAAAAGAAAAAAAAAACGAAAGGAATAAAGAAAGTAAAAAAATGAAAATTAACAAGAATGGTCGGAATGAAAGCATAGAAACATGAAAAATTAACAAAAACACAAAGAAGAAAGAAAGACTAAGAAAAACGAAAAAGAAAGAAGACAGAAAGAAAGTAAGAAAGAAAGAAAAAAGGAAGGAGACAGATAGACAAAAAGTAAAAAATAAAGAAGTTAGAAAGAAAGAAACAAAGAAAGAAAGAGAGAAAAACAAAGAAAGAAGGAAAGAAAGAAAGAAAAAAGAAAGAAAGAAAGAAAGAAAGAAAAAAAAAGAAAGAAAGGCAATAGAAATAAAGTAAAAATGAAAGAAAGAGAGAAACAAACAAAAGAAAGTAAGAAAAACGGTAAAGAAAAATTATCAAAAGAAAGAATGGAGGTTAACAAAAAGAAACGGAAAGAAAGTATAACAATTAAATTAAATTGACAAAATCGTGTGAGAATATACAAACAAACACTAAAAACAAATAATCAAAAAAGGAAAAAGAAAAACCGAGTGTGAAGGCGATAAGGAAAAATTAAGACAAACATATTTAAAGGTAACAAAAAAATTACCTGAAAGAAAAAGATGGAGACTAAAAGAAATTAATACATAAATGAAAAGGAAATTTGAATGAAACTTAAAAACAAAAATTCCAATATATACGCCGAAAATAAAACTGGACTATTCTTTAATGGGTGACTTGCCCGGTTCCTATCTCTCTTATTGATGATAAATACTAGTATAAAATGAAAAGATAAATTCACAGGGATGAGAGGATGTATGTTTTTTCACAAGATACTATGGACACAGGAATTAACACTACATCGTGACTGTCAGTTTCCATCATCTACAGAAGTCTTTTAAGCAGGATTGCAAACTTTTCATTTTTGCATTTGATTGCTCTTCTTTTTTTCTTTCCAGTATCCCTACAGTGGACGGTCGATCACGGCTCTCCACAACTTCCTATTCCTTTAGGAAGCCGTTCATATTATTGCATTCATTTACAAAAGTTTGTTAGGTAAATTGCTCGGGGTTTCCCTCAGCCTTACTTGCCATCAGTATGTGGCATGTGTATCAGCAGTGTTGCAGTACTCGAATCCCATTGGTGAAGAAGCTTTTCATCCTATTGGTCAAGAAAGTTATCAACAGAAGATATGAGATCCTCATCACTGTGATACTGGTTACCAGCCAAGTGTTCTTTCAATATTCGGGAACAAATGATAGACATATAGGGTCAGATCGGGAGAATAGGGAAGATAATCCGAGTTCAAACTCAAAGAGCATTGATCTTATGAAACAAGGCCTTTTTTAATCAGTTTTCCTAGGCGTTCCTTTCGTAAATGCCTCAGAAAATTAACATAGTTGATGGTACAGTTCTTTTGATGATATTAAATAAACACAGTGTTCTTTGCATCCAAAAGAATGGAGGTTGTTCCCTGCCCTGAAGATAAAACGATCTTGACATTCTTTGGATCACGTGAGGAGGGATGATTTCACGTTCTGTCTCTGGCTCAATATGATGAACCCAACACTCATCCTGGGTTTGAAAAAAGTTTAAGGAAACCAGCCGGATCTGCCTTAAATGATGTCAGATTTTCCCATGATGTGATCAGCCTTGTGATATGGGGTCAGAAGACGAGGCATGCACCGAACAAAAACCCACGTCATGCCAAGTTCATTGTACAGAATAATCTCAACTCTCCCACGGGATAAGCTAATGACATTGGTTATTTTATTTATGGTCAATCGCCAGTTATTCATCTGCATGTGATGAACATGATGAATGCTTTCCTTGGTGGTGGCATTTGCAGGACGTCCAGACCTTAGATCATCCTCAAGACTTTTCCTTCCCCCTCCTAATTTCAGCTGCCCACGTTTTCACTGTTGATGAAGGTGGGACGTCATTCCCTAATTTAGCAACCATGTCAGGAGGAATGGCCTTAAGAGGCTATCTGCAGGTACTTGATGCTAAATTTTGTCCATTTCCAAGAGAAGTTCCTACTAGTTTCTTTTGAAGGCCTCTTTGATCTGCCAGATTTTACCTGAAAAACAAAGAAATGGATGAAAGTTTTTATTAATCTAATATTTATTTGTATTTCAAGAAAAAATAATTTTCTTTCAAAATGAAGTTAACTAATCAATATACTTACTATTTTTTAATCAATCAATATAATAATAATTAATCAATATGCTTTCTATTTTTTCTTTCTTTTATCTGTGACAGATATCGGATTTTAAAGGAATTTTTAAATTGATTTAATTTCTATTTAGTCTGCAAGCATCAGACTTCATAATTGATCTGGGTGGAAACGTGTTTGCTTTTCCATTTTTTTTTAATGACTAAAATCTTTATTTAAAGACGTAATGTAAAGTATGTTTCATATTCTAAAGTTTAAGTTTAGATTATTATCATTCAAATAAAACCGAAATTTTACTTAAAATAATAGTTTTTGATATAATTGGAATTTACGAAAATGAACTGGCTGAAGTTAGTATGCAGATTAAACTAATATGAGCTTAAGACCTCTGAAATCTAATAAAAACTATTTTTCTTTTTATTCATAATATATGTTGAAACATGGGTAAAGCGAAGGATCTAACAACTGCTGAAAAACAGAAAATAAAAAAGCTATTGAGTGAAGAGGCAATGCCCACATTGGTGACATCAAAGAAGCTATGTAGAAATCATCGAACGATAAAGAAGGCTGTTGAACATATAAGTTGAGAACTTGAAGCAAAGGAAATGGCTTGAACATATAAGTTGAGAACTTGAAGCAAAGGAAATGGCTTGAACATATAAGTTGAGAACTTGAAGCAAAGGAAATGCCTTGAACATATAAGTTGAGAACTTGAAGCAAAGGAAATGCCTTGAACATATAAGTTGAGAACTTGAAGCAAAGGAAATGCCTTGAACATATAAGTTGAGAACTTGAAGCAAAGGAAATGGCTTGAACATATAAGTTGAGAACTTGAAGCAAAGGAAATGCCTTGAACATATAAGTTGAGAACTTGAAGCAAAGGAAATGGCTTTAAGAACTTGCTTCCTCGAGATGAACGTAAACTAAAGCGAGTTATAGCGAAACAACCACTTTTGGCCAGCGCTCAGATCTTTGAAAGAGGTGAAATTGAGATAATCACGAGGGACAAAATGTACAGAAGACTCTGTGAATAGGGATCCGTAAAAAGAAAATCTCCTAGGTAAACTCCTCTCACTAAAGCAAATATTTTAATGCGTCAAAATTTGACCAAGAAATACATGGGAATTGATTTTTCTAAAAACAGATTTCACGGGCGAATCTCAAGTGACATTTGATGGACATGATGGATGGGTCAAAGTTTGGATTTTAGCCAATTTAAATATGTCTGTGGTTAGAAGAAGTTAAAAAAGAGGCGGTAGTGCTATGACTTGATCTGGAATTGTCGACTAAACAATTACTGGACCATTCAAAGTCGATGAAGTGTGTATTTATGCACCTCAGTACTCCTTGTTATGTATCTAAGTTTACCCATGAATTCTTTGACCATAAAAGAGTTACAGAAGAGAAGATAATGAAATGGCCACCATCAATTCCTGATTTGAATTCGACCGAAAATCTATGGCCAATTGTGAAGATGAAATTATACGAAAATGGCAAACAATATAAGAGCAAAGCAGACCTTAAGGGAAGTAATTAAAACAACAATGTCGGGAATTGAACCTGCTGAAATGAAAAAAAACAACAAAATCAATGGTCGTTATTGAGAAGATGGGTCACTATATTAAGACGTAAAGGATTCAAAGACTTATCATACGTGTTTGTTATTTTCTCTATTAGAGGTGTTGATCCATTTTTGATGATGTTATTACATTTTTATTGAAGTAAAATAGGATTATTTGGTTTTGCTTAATAACTTCAGACGGTAGTTATTTAGGATACGTCAAATAACTTCAATAACTTCAATAAAACATTACTACCTAAAAAACATAAAAAACATTACTACATAAAAAACCTTACTACCTAAAAAACATAAAAAACATTACAACCTAAAAAACATAAAAAACATTACTACCTAAAAAACATAAAAAACATTACTACCTAAAAAACATAAAAAACATTACAACCTAAAAAACATAAAAAACATTACTACCTAAAAAACATAAAAAACATTACTACCTAAAAAACATAAAAAACATTACAACCTAAAAAACATAAAAAACATTACTACCTAAAAAACATAAAAAACATACTACCTAAAATCTTAACCCAGGTTTTGTTTTGACATTGAAATTGATTGTTTAAAATTTCACAATTTCTTTTCAAACCAACTTTGAATTATTGAAGTTTATATGATTTTCTTAATAACCTCAGACATGGGGAGTATATACATATATATATATATATATATATATATATATATATATATATATATATATATATATATATATATGTTACTTCAAGCGTTATTTTTAGTGGATAACAATATTTGAGCATAGCATCAGTTTATTTCAAATACTATATATTTCGTCTGTCGGTCTGGTTACTTGACAAAAGTAGAATAAAAAAAATTATATTTTTTCATATATATATATATATATATATATATATATATATATGTAACCAAGTATAAGATTGGTGTATACGGAATAAATTCCAATAACCAACAAATACTATTCTTGAAAGAGTGCTCAATACAGTGCTTGATACAATAGTTGTCATTGAAAATGAATACCCTACCACACATTGTCAAAATGATTGAATTTCCCCCTATCCTTAGAAACTAATATTATGAACGTATGTGCTTATAAAACTGAGTAAATTTCAAAATAATTTATTCCAAAATTCGATTGAAAATGAAACAGGACTAGTGACTTTCAATTATTTCTATAATTGAATTTGAAGTTTTTACTTTCTGTTTTTAAAACATGGTAATTCCTGTGTAGTGATGGAATCATATTTTTTAATTAGTATATTTATAATATATATATATATATATATATATATATATATATATATATATATATATATATATATATATATATAATATTTATTAAGAAATTATACCATAAACATGTTACAAAATCACTAATTCAACAACATCACTTGAAAAGACTCTTTGAAACAAAATGGCTATCTTTAGTGACGTTTTGAGATGTTTATGTTATAATTTTTGAATAAATAATATTTGATCTACTCTCTATTGAGCACTCTTTTAAGAATAGCGTTTTTGGTTACTGGAATTTTATTCCATCTTCACCAATACTATGGTTGGTATATATATATATATATATATATATATATATATATATATATATATATATATATATATATATGTATATATATATATATATATATATATATAAATTGTGGTACTCGCTTGGAAACACCTTAGATAGTTCGAGTTGCAGTAGAACAAATCGGTACCCAAAGAAAACTGAGAAATGAAAAAAGAAAGAACCAAGAACATTAAACCAAGGCAAAAACAATCGTCTAGTGTTCAAGCTAAGAAAAAAACTCCAAAACGAGTAAAAAGGCAATTACGTAAAGTGCTCAATACACGAAGTAGAGAAAAGCCTAAGATAATTTCTAAGTCTTCTTAGGATTATCTAACATATATATATATATATATATATATATATATATATATATATATATATATATATATATATATATATATATATATATATATATATACATGAAACCACATGCGTTTAACGGATGTCCGAATTCGTTGAAAAATACACCCTTACCCTCCCTAAACTTAACCTCTTTTTCGAACGTAACTCATAATTGGTACAACAATAGTTAATAAAAATGAACACGCTACCACGCCAGTCTGAATGCTTGGATTTCTCTGTATCCTTGGAAAGAGAAAATGATGAATTTATATGTGCGTTTAAAACTCAGTAAATTTTAAAATAAAAGTTTTCCAAAATTCGCTTGAAGATGAAACAGAACTAACGATTTTAATTTAATTATATAATTAAATTTGAAGTTTTTAGCTTCAGTTTTTGAAACATGGTTATTACTGTGTAGCGAAGAAGCCATATTTTAAATCAGTTAATTTATAATATTTATGCTCTGTAAATTTACATTGAGCACTGTTTTGTAAAAATAAAAATTATCAATAAGAACACCAGATTATATATCTTACTGTTCTTTCTTTCTTTCTTTATATATATATATATATATATATATTCTTACAGTGCAAAATCGTCTAAGTTGTTCAAAGACATTAATTGTAAGAACTATTTGGCAACACCAACTGCCAAAAATGTCCAAGTTTGGGTTTGTCGTAAAGTGCTTCCATTCTCTTACGGGTTTCTATATGGGGCCACTCAGTGCGAAAGATGAAATCAGACACCGCGATATTCTTTTGCAGAACACCTTTTCCCCATTCCGACGCCCTCCAAACATGCAAAGCAATAAAATACTGCCAAGTGGGTGGCGTAGAATATTAACAACAACAGAAGATTGGTACAGTCTGTTTCCTGCCCTCACCAACCCGCAGTCCATAAAGGAATTCCGGTCACAAATTATGGGATTCTCTCCAAACTAGTAATTGCTGTAAAACATTATTTTTTTTTTAAATATGATATTTTAATGCATGCGTGATGTGCGCAGGCGTCTTTTTCACTTTTAATCCCACCTCCTTTCTTTCAGCTTTCGTTCTGTTCTTCCTGGGTATCTACAAGGACACCCCGTGGGAAAATTGGCGGGAAATAGTTTACAAGCTTTAACCGGAAGATTTATGGTAACGGTCCGATGAAATAAAACATCCTTTGACAGATTTTAAGATAATTACTTTGCACTCAGATAAACAGTCATTTTTTTTTTTATTGTGAGTTTTTCGGTCATTTGGTGACAAAGAAGAAACTCCCGTGTGAATGTGAGCCTTTAGCTTTCTATATGTTTAATACTCTTTCTACACATTTCATTTCTTTCTGCTTCTTTTCTCCTTATCGATATTAATCTTTATTTCTTAAGGAAATACTTACAATTAGAAAGAGACAGATGGAATTTCTAAGGCACATAATCTGAAAGAAGCCTATCGAATTTAATAAATACAAGAAAGGCAGCGAAATGTAGTCTGTATGGTTGGTTTTGTTTAGGGGTATATCAACATATAAGGCTTAGTTAAAACTGAAATTTAAATATCTTGAACGGAATTGTTTGCCTTCAACTAAAGATAAAATGTACTTGTCATTTTACTATAAACAGGTACTTTTATTAATTTAAAAAAAAAATAAATTTCTGGTATTTTTATACTTTCATAAAGTTTTTGTTTGGTTCACTATTTGCCCATAGTTGGAATTCTAACAGGTGGTACCTGGTCCTATCAAAAAAGGAATTATTTTATAATATTTTTTAATTATTTTATAATTTTTTAATATTATTTTTATAATATTGTATAATATCAATTTATAGTAGGATAATTCCTAGTATAATCAGACTGCACCTCTGCAGAGGGGTAATATCCCCACCCCCCAATGGGGCGTCCCGGGTATGACGATAAACTACATCCGTGTCCTGGGTAAGACGATAAACTACGTCCAACAGCAAGGCCTCTGATAAGGATGTTTTGAGGAGCATTGCAACCACCTCTTAATTGCTGGTGTTCCCAGGTCCACTCTGACCCGGAGTGGTAGCACCTGTTAGGCTCCCAGCTATGGGCAAATAGTTTACCCCGAAACTGAGGTAAAAATCATTATAAAAGAATAAAAATAGGTTTTAATACCAGAAATACTTTGAACGAAATTATTACCCCAAATTAATTTTTTTTTAAAACTATTACGAGCAATACGTTTTTGAAAAAAAAATTACCAGTAATACATGTGATTGTACTCAAAAATATAAGTCATTGAAAAATGGTTCAAATATATATGTATACATATACACCTTTTTTACCAAACTATCGCTATGTATCTATTTAAAAAAATTTTGATGGCATTAAATGACCCACTGAGGTTTTGATATACCATAAAACAAAGCAACCAACCAACCAAACCTAGTATAAATTGATATTTTTTTGTTTTGATTTTAATACTTTTTTTTTTTGCTTGTTTCTTGGTTGATTTTGTTTTGCGGCATATCAACACCTCTGTGGGTTATTTAATGCCGAAATCTAAATATCTTGAACACAATTGTATGCCTTCAACTACAGATAAAATGTATCGAACATTTATCTGTATTTGAAAGTATAAAAGTATATTTTTTATACTTTCAAATTTTTTTGTTTTTGTTTTTGTTTGGGGGTTCACTATTTCTCCATAGTTGGGACCCTAACAGGTGCAATAACCCCGGGTCAAGATGGACGTGGGAACAACAGCAATTAAGAAAGTGGCTGCACGCTCCTCAAAACCTCCAATCTCCCGATCAGAAGCCTTGCTGCCGGATGTAGTTTATCGTCATACTCAGGACTAGAAAGTAGTCTGTAATCTATTTAATGAATTTGTGTGAGCGCATGGCAACACAGTTATTTCACTTACCCTCATCAGAACCGGGATAGTTTAGTCGCCGAACACTTGACCACTCAGGTGTTGAATTCAAAGCTGTCTTTCACCTCGAACCAGCCTATAGAACCCAGTCTGATCTGTTATTTACCCATAGCTGGTGGAGAAGTAGGAATAGATTCATACGTTTCCCGTTCACTTGAGTGAATGTAACGAACTCGACTGAAAGTCGAGCTCGGCTTTCCAATTCCTCAGTATGAACCGCTTTCCATTACTCCACCGTGACTCCACTCAGGAAATTATGGTGAGCCATAAGCGACTAAATCCGGCAAGGACGAGGCACATAAGTGTTGCTTGGTTGCTTGTTTTGTTTTATGGCATATCAACATCTCAGTGGGTCATTTAATGCCAACAAGATTTTGAAATAGATTCATAGCGATAGTTTGATAAAAATAAAGGTGTGTATATATAAATATATATTTGAACCATTTTTCAATTACTCATATTTTTGAGTACAATCCAACTTCTTTTAGGAAATTTAGTTTGTATTGTTGTTTTTTTTTTTTTTTAAGTATTGCTGATAATAATTTTTCCTTCAAAAATTATTGCTGGCAATATTTTTTTTCTTTTTATTACAAAGTATTTCTGGTATTAAAACCTATTTTCACACAAGTTTGGGTGTTAACTATTTGCCCATAGCTGGGACCCTAACAGTTGCTACCACCCCGGGTCAGGGTGGACCTGGGAACACCAGCAATTAAGAGGTGGTTCCACGCTCCTCAAAACCTCCTGATCAGAGGCCTTGCTGTTGGATGTAGTTTATCGTCTTACCCAGGACGCGGATGTAGTTTATCGTCATACCCAGGACGGGTACATAAGTGTATAAAATAAGTATGACCGTTTTCGAAACGGCGCATTGTGGCCAAGTCTGTTGCAGACAGATAAACTTAAAAAATGGCATGTCGCTCATTTACAAATGTGCCCGTCTCCTTGGGCAGCTAGCCAACCCCTGTTGCGATGACTGCTCAGCCCCATTTGTGTTATTCATCGCCCACAGAGCCGTCCTATGAGCATACTGCAACTATGTTGAGCGGGCCATAGTTACAGTTTCTGGGCTGGGGGGTGAGTACGTTCATCTAGCATGTTCATCAGTTAGAACAAGACCAATGCGATCAAAAAACCTCGGTCCCGAAATACTTGTGCCTTCATCCTCGCACAACTAACGACGAAACAGTTCTGTCTACCCAATTTCACTCTTATGCCAAACCTTGATATAATGTCCAGTCACTTTCCAAATGTTCCACCACAGGCCGATAACATCAATAAGTCACCTGCCTATGGCGTAATTCGAACCCGGGCTGAAAAAGTGAACGTTGTACACACTTCGGAAACGCACCCACATTAATGAATAACGCTAATAAAATCAACAGGTAATTACAATATAGTGGTGGCCGAATTCGTTATCAATTTTTTTTAAAAGCGCTTTTTCAAGGGAGATAACTATTAAATCCTTATTCGGGCGTACTATCCGTTATTTCCTTGTTGTTTTTTTTAAAATTTACTATGACGATCCTCTGATTTATTCGTATGAAAACTTTAACAAATACAGAAATCTCAGTAACAACGTTAGATAGAGCAAGTTTTTACATACAAAACACTATTTTCCCACATACTCTGCTTACAACTAAATCAAGTTAAATCACCGGTTCTCGTACGCTCAACGAATTTAAATAATGTCCGGCCTACTCATTATATCAATAGGTGACCATCTGGGAATACCAGGTACTGCAAACGTGGATGCGCGTGTGATGTAATGAATATCGGCTCTGAATTTTTATTCGAAGAGTTGAGTTCCAATTCCCGTTGGGTTTCATATACAGTGTAACCCGGATATAAGAGAGTTGTCGGGACCGGAGAAGAAGTATCTTATATCAGGGTTTCTCTTATATCCGGGTTTGGTCTATTATATATACATTAACACAGACTCTAATTTGGGACCAGAGAATAGCTCTCTTATATCCGGGTTTCTCTTATACCCGGGTCTCTTATATCCGGGTTAAACTGTATACACTTACACGCACATACCCTTGGGAAGGGTATGAAGCCACTATTTATCTCCCCAGTAAAGGATTACTTATTAAAACTTGTATCACTAAACCACAATTTTCTGAAAAAAATACAATCTAAAAATATTTTCTGGATGTAAATAACCTGCAAAGAGTTGATAAACCGTAAAAAAATGAAACAATCAAAAAACTCACATACAACCACTAGTTATGCATTTTAAAGATATGTTTCATTCCTTGGGTTGGCACTGCCTTCGTGCTTAAATGCTCTACGATACGGTAGACTACTTCAGTCTAATAACAATAAAACCAACATATTCGTCTTATATGAGCCAAGTCCCTTCAGGTTATAGGCAATCATGACTCTAGGCAAAGTTTGACTGCTTACCATCTATTTCTGCTCCCGCTTTGCCATTCCTTCACACAAAATTGTTACTTACGGTATTCTTTTTAATTATTTCATCCCATGTAAGGCAATAAAGCCACTAAGACGCAAAGAGTTACAAAGTGTGAGAGAGTATGAGAAAAAGAAAAAAAACTATTGAGGAAAGAGCAATAAAAAAACGGGAATTAAAAAAAACAGAAAAGTTGACTGGAAGGAAAGAAGCAGGAAGAGAGTTCCAGAAAAGAGAAGTGCTAAAGAAGAAACTGTTAACATAGAACTTACGGTGACATGGAGCCAATATAAAATGACGAGACCTTACGTCCAATCTCGTAGTACGCTTAAATTCATAGCATGTCTTTACAAAATATCGAATGATATTAGGTCTACTATTTACATCATTCGGACTATTGCCCACATCTTTCTTGCTATATTTATCACAACGTTTCGACCGTTGTACGCTCCGGCCTTCTTCAGGTGGTTGGAATGTCGAACTGAACAATTTATTTCGCTCGCTAGGGTAGACTGTTCTAATTCCACGTGCCGTGTATAATGGATGTCAGTTATCTCTTGTTAATTCTTCTCGCCAAGTTCTCCACTGCCTTAACCAGGTAATGAACTCACACTCTTTGGGCCCTGTCACTGGATCTAACTAACGCCTTTATCCACTGTGCCATGTGTCCTTGACATGGCACGTGGAACTAGAACAGTCTTCCCCAGCGAGCGAAATAAAGGGTTCAGTTCGACATTCCAGCCAACTGAAGAAGGCCGAAGCCTACAACGCCCGAGCGTTGTGATATATATGGCAACAAAGTAGAGGACAATAGTCCGAATTATGTAAATAGTGTACATAATACCTCATTTCAGAAATATAGACAGATACTGAAAGGCCGAAACGTTGTAATAAATATGGCGACAAAGATGAAGACAATAATCCGAATAATGTAAATAGTGTACATAATACCTCATCTCAGAAATATAGACAGATACTGAAAGGTCGAAACTTTATAATAAATATAGCGACAAAGATGAGGACAATAGTCCGAATAATGTAAATAATGTACATAATACCTCATCTCAGAAATATAGACAGATACTGAAAGGCCGAAACGTTGTAATAAATATGGCGACAAAGATGAGGACAATAGTCCGAATTATGTAAATAGTGTACATGATGCCTCATCTCAGAAATATTGACATATATTAGGTGTGTTTTGGTGTACGAGTGTTTTGAGGAAGAGGAAGCTGAAGATTTGATTCAGTGCAAGGGATGCATGAAAAAAAGATATTGTTCTTTTATCAAATCTACAGCCCCCCCCACACACACACACACCCAAAATACACCGGCAGACCATAAGAGACCCAATATATGTATGTATCTATAAAAAAAAGAACGTATAAATATAAAGAATGTCTTAAAATAATTGTTCATTTCATAATGAGTATATATATATATATGTGTCTCTGTGTGTGTGTGTGTGTGTGTGTGTGTGTGTGTGTGTGCATGTGTCCATGTGTGTCCGTGTGCGTGCGCGTGGGCGAGCCCGCGCGTGTGTGTATGTGTGCGTGCGTGTGTGTGTGTCTGCGTGTGCGCGCGTGTGTGTGAATAAAAAGGGACAAGAGGAAAAACTATATTTAGCCGACGCTTTTCGTCTTTATCAAGGTATAAGGACGAAACGTATCGGCTAGGTATATTTTTTCCTCATATTTCATTCTATTCAATTTGTCTATTCTACAGATACACCCAATCTGAGAATATATATATATATATATATATATATATATATATATATATATATATTAAAATACTAGGAAAGAACAGTGATAATAATAATCCAGAATTCTTAGCATTTATTTTTATTTCCCAAAAAATCACTCCTCGACAACAGAAGAGCATAATATTTAATTATTTATTCTTATTTTTTTTAAATATGTTTCCATCGCGAGACAGAATTTTCTATGTTTTAAAACTGAAATCTCAATTTTAATGATAAAAATTAAACTTAAAATCCAGTGTTTCGTTCCATTGTCAAGCGATGCTAAGATTCTTATTTAATGCCCTTTTTAATTGTAATATACGGAAAAATATTCGTGAATATGAAAGGATTATGATAAAAATAAGCAGGTATAATGTTTGTAATTTATTTAATCAGACATATATATATATATATATATATATATATATATATATATATATATATATATATATATATATAGGTCATCCCATAAGTTCTGTCCGAATGACCAAATGTTACATTTAATTACAGATTCAATCAACAATGTAGTTTCCCTGATTATCTATGACTTCCTTCCATCTATTAACAAGCTTACTAATTCCATTACTGTAAAATTATTTTGGCTTTGATTCGAAGAAAAGAACTCACAAATGTCAGTTTTAACCTCTTCCTGTGTTACAAAAGCTGTTTCTTCCAAATGATTCTGTAAGGTACGAAACAAATATGTAGTCTGAATGAGCAAAATCGGGAGAATAAGGTAGATGAGGAATTTTCTCCAACCAAGTTCTTCGATCTTTCGTGACGTGATTCTTACTGTGTGTGGTCGCGCATTGTCCTGATGAAACATCACCCGTTTTCGATTCACTAGAGCAGGTCTTTTTTCGTCAAAGCTTGGTTCAAACGCTCTAATTGCTGACAGTATATTTGAGCATTAATTGTTGCATCAGGTGGTAAGAATTCAAAGTGGATTATTCCTTCGCAATCCCACCAGATTAAAAAAAAAACCTTTTGCCCATGAAGTTCCCTTCTCGGCTGTGGCGGGGGTCCTTCCCCTTTACAGGAATATTACACATAGGTATACCTTTACGCACCAATCTATCTATCTATCTATCTATCTATCTATCTATCTATCTGTATGTCTATCTCGTTCCGATCATTAGCTATCTACCTATCTATCGAGGCTTGTTCATATCTATCTATCTATCTATC
>OZ038493.1:20471627-20521627 GCA_964036315.1 Acanthosepion esculentum | reverse complement strand
GTTCGTCGTGAGCTCCATAAGGCTGCATATCATGAAAGAGCCGCCGTAAGGAAACCTCTTCTCTCCACTTGCAACATTCAAAAGAGGTTGAAGTAGTGCAGAGATCACAATGCCTGGTCTGCAGACCAATGGAAGAAAGTCATATTCTCAGACAAGACCAGTATTTCTCTTTTCCCAACTTCAAGGTGAGTTTAAGTGTGGAGGCAGCCCAAGGAAGCTTACAACCCTGACTGCCTTCTTCCAACAGTAATGCATGGCGGTGGATCAGTGATAGTTTGAGCCGCCATATTATAGAAATGTCTTGGTCCAATAGTTGCCTTTCATGGAAGGATCAACAGCAAAGATTACCTGAACATTTTGGGTGATCATGTTCATCCAATGGCCCAGACTTTATCCCCTGATGTTGACTGTATCTTCCAAGGCGATAATGCTCCAATGCATACCCCTTGAGTTGTTAAGAATTGGTATGAAGACCATGAAAGTGAGCAGGAACACATGGCGTAGCCTAGGCAATCTCCAGATTTCAATATTATTAAAAATTCGTGGTGCATTTTGGAGCGACAAGTTAAGAGCCGCTATCTTCCACTGTCGTGTCTTAAAGAGCTAGAGCAGGTGTTAATGGAAGAATGGCTGAAAATTCCTCTGGATGAAGTCAGGAATCTGTATGATTCCATTCCTAGACGTATTAAAACTGTATGTGAGGCTAAAAGAGGACCAACTCCATATTAAATAAATTTTCTTTGAGTTTATGAAGTGTTTCAATTATTTTTCCAACCCCTGCATATATATATATATATATATATATATATATATATATATATATATATATATATATATATACTGAGACGTGTTTCATTGAATAATACAGACAAGTTTTGTCTAATTATTTTCAATTGAATTTCAAACATTCCATAAATTGTTACTTATAAAACACTTGTATGTTTTTTTCTTTTTTATGCGCGTGCGTATATATATATATATATATATATATATATATATATATATATATATATATATATATATATTAAGACCTAAACTTTAAGTAAAAATGATTACCCATCTAAAAATAGTCACAAATTACATTCATGATTCAGATTCAAACTGATAGAGATGTTACTTAACAATCATTTACAATGTTAATAGATTACTATCAGTAAACTGTTATATTTTAAATAAATTCCTTTTAATGTACTTTCTATGAATGTGTTTTTAAATATACTATTTAACTCATATTAAATCCCTAAATTATTTGTAAAAGAGTTTAATATTTAAATTGTTAGCAAAAATCAAACTACTTTCTTCGGTGATTTTAAAAAATTAAATTGCTATCAAACATTGAAATCTTTCTTTACATAAATTGCTAAAAATTACCACTCCTCCTGTCTATGAGTAAAGCCTAATGACAGCTTTTTTCTCTTTACTTCCCCCTTCTTTCTTTTTTTCTTTTTCTTTTTTTCTCTCTTCTCCCCCTTCCCTTTCAATATATCACTTCCGTTAAGTTAGCCGATTAAAAAGGTCAATATCTGGTCCCTCCTCCCCTAATACTAAGTATGATAGATAGAAATATTAAAATAAACCCTGTCTAAACTCGATCATGTCTATCACACCACCCCTCATTGCACTCTCTGTTAAATTACATAAACTTAATACTACCCGTCAAAAGTGTAAATGTTCTTTTGATTTTTCGGTTCACCTTTTGACATGGAGCCTTAAAGTGGTCTGTTTTTCTTGAAATTAATATATATATATATATATATATATATATATATATATATATATATATATATGTGTGTGTGTGTGTGTGTGTGTGTGTGTGTGTGTGTGTGTGTGTGTGTGCAGGTATGCAGAAAAATAGGAAAGAACACGTTAGGTAAATAATCCGGAATTCTTTAGTATTTTTGTTTTTATATTTAAAAAAACAGTGCTGCATACAGAAGTAGAGCTTATATTATAATATTTTTTTTTAAATATGATTCCTTCGCTACATAAGAGTTCTCATGTTTCAAAAGCGAGAGCCGAGACCCTCAATATAATTATTGAAATTAAGTTGAATTAAGGTATCTGGTCTCGTTTCATCGTCAAGCGAAAATTTAGAAATAAGCTATCTTATGGTTTGCGCGTGTTTATAAGTATGGTCTCTTGTAACATTAGTTACTATGGAAACAGATGGAGGCGGCCATATTGGTTAGGTGGTCGAAGAGTTAAGAGTTAAATTTTATCAACAGACCAGTCCCCTTCGAAAAGTTTATTTCAAATCTGATAGTAGCGGTCGCCGTCTAGTTAGTCTAAAGCGAAAGGTATTTTATGGCGTTGCGGCAGGTCGTTAAGTGTCGAGAGGATTCTGTTTCATTATTATCTATCTATTAATCTCTTTATTTATTTGTTTATTCAAATGGCTATTTTATATACCAACGTGTTTAACTGGATTACAATTTGTTTTTTTGACGACTTCACAAAGGGTTTTTCTATTTAATGATTGGGCTAAGCTTTTAAGATTTTTATTAAACTATGGAATCTATTTGTTTATCTGTTTATTTTTTTGTTGTTTTTTATGTTAATTTGTTAATGCGAAAATTTGTTGATGTCGGCAAAAAGTCGTTAACTCCTGCCTATAGTTTAATAACTTTTCATTATTTAGAAACTTAATGATGTGTAGTTTTTCTTGTAGGCATAAAGGGCATGGGTCATCCCAGGTTTTACAAGTTCTTGTTCGATTTATTATTTTCCAATATAATAAAATAATAAATAGAACAAGAACTTGTAAAACCTGGGATTAATTTTTTCGCACGGGTTATATTCGTACCCTTTCGTTTGTCCTTGTTTTATTAACTAACCTATCTATTTGATATATATATATATATATATATATATATATATATATATATATATATATATATATATATATATATATATATACTAGTAATAATCTTATAAATAAAAGAAATTATACTCGTCCGGAAAACCTTAGGTGCCTTGATTTGCAAATAAACAAACCAATACCAAAGAGGAAAAAATTGTTACAAAAAACAAGAAAGAACAGAGAACATATACGTCAGGCGAAAACAATCGTCTAGCATCCAAGTTCAGAGTTCAAAGAAAAAAAAGTAAAGTGCTCATTACGCTAAGTCGAGCAAACCTAATTAGACCTAAGGATCGTCAGGGAATACTGGCTAAAGTGGAATGTAAGAACGGAATATATAGTTTTTGTCTGGCTCTTTAGGTTTAATTACATATATATATATATATATATATATATATATATATATATATATATATATATATATATATATATATATAGATGTGTGTGTATTGTGTGTGTATGTATGCGTTGTAGGGGTTTGGGCGGGAGTATAAGATTTTATCGCCTATGGGGTGTGTGTGTCGCCAAGAAATGTACACTCTTCCGGTATATCTCCGGACATTTGAAAATACGCACCCTTTTCTCACTGAAACTCCTCTTTAAATCTTCCCTCTGTTAGATTTTAAGGCCCTCTCCACCTTCAGACCTCCCGGTCTCTCTCGTCTGTTACCCTCTATATAGATCACAGGTCACCCCACACTCTCACACATACTCTCACCAATTTTTCCCGGAGTTGTTGTTCTGTTTTCTTTTTGAATCTGTAGGTCTGATGAATTGGATCGTTCTTACGATTCCAATGGAATAAATTATGACCATGGAATATTAGTGTTTAAGTCTTTTTATTATATCCTTACTCTGTCCTGGACATCGAGTTCTACCTGGATCATATCCTCTTGGAATTATTTTTATACATATATGTATGTGTATATATAATTGCATATGTATGTGTATATTCACCACTAATATTGTCTACATATATATATATATATATATATATATATGTATATATATATATATATATATATATATATAGTGGTACTCGCTTTGAAAAACCTTGGGTATATCGCCTTGTAGTAGAACAAACGAGTGCCCCAGGGAAAAAGAGGAACAAATAAAGAAAGAACTAAGAACATGAAATTGAATCGAAAACAATCGTCCAGAGTTCAAGTTCAGAGTCCAAAGAATAAAACCCTCCAAAACGAGTAAAATAACTACGTAAAGTGCTCAATACACGAAGTAGAGCAAACCTAATATCAACCTAAAGGGCCAGGTAAACCTACCTAGGTTTCATCTAAATGGATCGTCAGGGTAAAACTGGCCAGTTTTACCCTGACGATCCAATTAGGTGAAACCTAGGAAGGTTGACCTGGCCCTTTAGGTTATTATTATTATTATTATATATATATATATATATATATATATATATATATATATATATATATATATATATATATATATATGGTGCGATTGACATTGACATCTCATTTTAACAGATAAATTTACCAAAATTGCATAAAAATATCTTTAAAAACTAAAGTGTAAATTTATTCTATAAAATCGCCATTAGCTTTAACCCCTGCCTCCAGACGACTTCGGAATCTCAAACATCTCTTCTGGACGGTCTCCTTATTTAAGTTGATGAATGCTGCCATAATCTTTGCCTTCTTTAGTTCATCTTTGGTGTTACAAGTTTGATCTCTCACGCAACTGCGCCCCATATATAATAATCAAGAGAGTTGCCGTCTGGGTAGTTAAGCGGCCAGATGTCAGAGGTGATTTGGTCGCAGAAATTGTCTGACAGCTCACCTGGGCTCTCCTGCTTGGATTTCTGTTGCCAGACATAGCGTCTTCCAACAGCCACCCTATTGAGCCAGGGCAGCACTACCTCCTCAAGGCATTTGATGTAGGTCAGTTGAATCTGAGGCCCGGTGAGAAGATGAATGCAGGCATAATGTCGTCATGACTAGAGATCACTCCAAACACCATGATGTTGACTGGATATATCATCCAAGTCTTTCCGAATTCTCTGCATTTTCCTTAGATTGACTCCCAAACACTTTGAAATGTTCGTATTTGAGATTCCTGTGCTAATGCCAAGTAGTACAGCATGCTCTTTCCAAATTTCTGGCAAGCGAATTGCATCATGGTGCTCTCTTTTTCTCACAGACAACGCCCAATTGACCCTACCATACTGTCCAATCGACAAAATCAAAAAGAAACAACGGAAAGGGTTATAGTTTTGTTTTTTTGTTTTTTTTAAGCGTATCACCCCAAGCAAGGCTGGAGGCCACTATCACGCATGGGGTTATAGAAGGGTTGGAGGAAGAGCAGATAGGAGTGGTAAAGGAGAAGATGTGGAGAAAGAGGAAGACAGTGGATCGATCAAAGCAAGGGGGTTACAGAAGATTTGGAGCGAGAGCAGATAGGAATGAAAGGGGAAAGGATGTGGAGAAGGGAAGTGGATAGATCAAGGCAACTGGAGATGTCGATTGACGTTACACTTAAATAGTTGGAGATTGTATTTGTCAAGGAAACAGGAATAGGGAAGGGAGTTCCACAGGCGAGATGTGCGAGACATGAAGCTATTGGAGTAGAAAAGACGTCTACATCTAAAAGTTTCAACGGTGAAAGGGTGGGAACGGGATGCTAGCCTCGTAGGACGTTTAAATTCATGAGACCTAGGGACAAGCGAAGTTCCAACGAAAGAAAAATGTATATTTAGAAGAGAAACCGCAAACGTTTTTAGTTATAAAGTGGATTTGTTTGAAGCAATGTATTGAATTTTATTCTTCATATTTCTGCTACACGTGTTTCCGGTCTCGAGACCTTCTTCAGGCAATTAAAAGGAATAAATCTTTAAAACGAATAAATTTTCCTTATGTTTTTTTTAATGTCCCGTTGTTCGTATTCTGTACTTGTTAGGGAGCCTTGAACTTCTTTCTGGGCTGTTGGCAAAAGTGAATTTCTGCCTAAGTGTTAATAAAACTATTAAGTTTGGTATGAGCGTTGGTGATCTTAGACGTGTTGATTAGAGATGTCTTCCTATCCCTGTGTTCGTGCGTGTTCCCGTTAGCCTACCTATGTATATTCCCTCCCCATATATACATACTGTCTTATAATAAGGAATCAGCATTTTATATATATATATATATATATATATATATATATATATATATATATATATATATATATATATAACAGAGGATGTATGAGTGTCTGTGTGATACCTTTTCATTCGAGATCCATCCAACCGATTTTGACCAAACTTGACACATCCATTGTACTATGTAAGAGATAGGTTCCTGGCGCAAAAATCAATATTTTTTCAAATCAATAATCGATAAAGCGGATCAAAAATGGATAAATTCAAATTTTTTCCTCTGATTTCGTTCAAACTCGTTATGAAGGTTACTTACATCATGACGAGCCCAACGATACCTTATTTTTATTTCTACTCCCTTGCGTTTAACGAAAAACTGAAAAATCGATTTCAACACCAATTGATTTCAAAAACAAATTTTAAACTAAAACACCTTCAATTTTCAAGCGATCTTAATACAAACTTCGCTCAATTGTAGCCAACAATAAGTTGATTGTTTACCAGTCATTTAACTTGTTAACTAAATCTACCCATATAGCGAAAACCTGCGTAAATAGCGAAAAATGGCGATTTTTACTTGTTTCTTTCTTATTTTTCGTTGATCTTTCAACCAATTTTCATCAGATTTTATAAATGTATCTTCTTTTAGATCCCTGGTTGCACACTAACAAATTGAATTTCAAAATCTCCTAAATAACTTTGGTCTGAAGTGGGTTTACATGTTACCTGTTTTACCCCTTCATGTCCTCGGCTAATTTCGATTGAATGAATACAGACTACTTCTGTTATATTAGTAACTGCATTAATTCAAAATGTTTTTAATGAAATTACTTTAAAGTGATTTAATATAGACTCTGTTACATCAAAACATGATGCTGTTTTTGCTCCAGTCTAATTGAACGGTTTTTTCTGATCGACCAGCTGGGTATGGCAGCTATATATCGATAAAACAAGATCTGCATGTCTGTACATGTAGACGCTATTAATGCATGTCCCCATTTCGTGACAATGAAATTGTACATAAATGTGGCAGATTTTGTAATATATTTCAAGACCAACGATTCAATCTCCAATCTTCTGGGTGTGGCAGAAAATTGATTAAATTGAATGCGAGTACGACTTTTGACAAAAAAAAACAGGCAAAGTTACACGTGAACATATTTTTATTGGATGAGCTGATGTTCTTTGCACTTAATGCAAAAAAATGATCTGGAAAGACAAGCTTGTTAACCATTACACCTGGTAAAGAACTTTTAGTTAGGATAAAATGCTCCTTTGGTTCCCCAAAATGGAAATTATTTACAGTGATTTTCTAATAATGGCTTAGATGTGGCACAAGGTCGAACATATGTGGCACCAATTAAATATCGAACTCACTATTCAGTTGTAATTGGTCTAGCGAGACAAGCTTGTTAACCATTACACCATACTTTTAAACGGGAATTATTTATGATCCAAACTAATAATTTTAATTTCTACATGATTATATTTGGATATTTTAACAATTTCTTTCACTGAAATGTTGTTGTTTTTTATTAGATGGTAGAGCAATTGTGGAATGGAACTCAACACGAAGAAATCCAAAATGATGGCAAGTAACAGAACTCCTACTGGGAGCACAAAACCAATGACTATGTACGGTCCAAGGTCAAAAACTCGCGAGCTGACAGGAATCTCCCTTCGCCACTATTAAGCGTCGGAAGATGTTAGGGTTTGGCCACGTCACACGACATAACAGCTTCTGCAAGACGATAATGCAAAGCACTGTTGAAGGTAGACGCAAGCGAGGACGAGGACGCCGCAAGAACTGGTCAGACAACACCAAAGAGTGGACAAACATGACACTGCCGGAACTCATCACAGCCACAGCCAACAGATCATCTCGGAGGAGGTGGTCTGTGTTTTTCTGGCCATATGTCCTCTGACGATTGAAACAGGCGAGGGACTGATGATGATGATGATGATGATGATGATAATGATGATGATGATGAGGAGGAGGAGGAGGGTCATTATTGTTATCATTATTCCAAACACCATTATTATCATTATTATTATTATTATTATTATTATTATTATTATTATTATTATTAATACTAATACTACTACTACTACTACTAATAATAATAATAATAATAATAATAATTCCTTTGATTTCTGTTGTATACACATTTCCTTCGGGGTCTCAACCAGAGACCTAAGGTCTGAAATAGCTTAATGAGATTTACCGGTGATCATATTTTTTGTTAAAAAACAACGAAACAAAAACCACAAAACTAACAGCACACACATTTTACATACATAGGGCCACATTTTTCAGATTTCCACTTCAAGATGCTTGTATTTTGATAGTCTTTTTTAAGCTCTTCAAAAATACATTACAATCTGCAGGGACTGCCATGTCAATAAGAAAGCACATTTGTTCCTGGGGGTCTTTGGTCACGAAGCCTGGTCGATTAGCCTTGATTATTCAGTCGGTGTGTATTGTAAAATCCCATAAAATTGTTACAGGTCCTATCTATGTAATCGGATTTGGATGATGGTCATACCAGTTTCTTGTAGTTTCCTTCCCGTAAAAGTTGCATATTTTCCAGTGAAATATTATTGACACACTGTCATGCAGCGTTTTATATTCAGTGGTTGCTAACACTGTGCAACCTGGTACAAGATGGTTTATTGTTTCTGAATATTTATCAGAGAATCAGTATTTGGGGTCAACAAAATTTTTCAGTATGTGTCCTTGGTAATTTCTAGTTAGCAAGCATTGGTCCTGTGAGGCAAGAATTTTATTCCCATGTCATTTTAATTTAGAAATTTTGTAAAATTCTTTTTTGAGATTTTTTTTAATCAGATGAGATGACCAATGACTATGCATTAGCATTTATGTCATTCGAAATCTTGTATTATTAGATCTGATCTATTGTCTTGTTTTTACTATCTGTTATATTTAACAGCCCCGCCCCCACGAGGGATGTATGTGGCACAAGGCCGAGTTCACCGTGGGTTTCACCGAGCCCGTAGGCTCGGACAAAAATATTCCCTTAGAACCCGCATAAACGAGTTCAGGGACTGTCTACCTCCCCGGACGAAACTTTGTCCTTCGGCAAAGCCTCGTCCGGGTTACTATCTGTTCAAGGGAAAGAGTTTGACGGTAACGAACAGTGGTGAATTTACAGAGTACTATAACAATTTTCATCTTCTACCATTGTCAGTGTTTTTTGTTCCTACCGTTTCCTAGGATTATCATTGTTGTTGTTGTCGTTCCTTCATCTTCTGTGATATTATTATTATTTTTATTTTCGTTGATATCTGGCGTTTACACATTTCTTTCCGGGTCCCGCCCAGGGACCTAAGGTTAGAAATGGCATCATGACACTTTCCACTTCAAAAAAAAAAAAAAATGATAATTATATAGATAAATCCCTACGTAAAGTGTAGGCTGTACGTGTCAGAACAATTTTTTATCTCTTTGAGGCATTGACTTCCAGGGATCCCTTCACTCAGCCTACTGGAATCTTTTCCAACCAGTCCAAGGGCTCCAACTACAACAGGGATTGCTGATGTTCCCATGTACTACATTTTTGAGATTTCTATTTCAAGGTCCTTGTATTTTGACAGTTTTTCGAATATCTTCAAAGATACATTGCAGTCTGCAGGGACTGTCATATCAATAAGGAGGCACTTATTTTGTTTGTGGTCTTTAATAACAATGTCTGGGCGGTTGGCTTTTATTGTTCTGTCAGTGTGTATTGTGTTGTCCCATAGAATTGTAACAGGTCCTATCTCCGTAACCGGGTCAGGATGGTGTTCGTACCAGTTTCTTTCAGTTTTTTTCCCGTAGTATTATTATTATTATTATTATTATTATTATTATTATTATTATTATTATCGACGTTAACATTGTAGGTTTTTCTTCCTTAAAGATGGAATGGGTTTTTATTAAGAGTATTATTATTGTTGTTGTTGCTGCTGCCGTTGTTGTTGTTGTTGTTGTTGTTATTGTTGAGTGAGTAAACCAAAAAAGTGAGGCTGGCGTACAACGCCCAATATACCTACCATCAGACCCAATCTGATGAAGATATACCCTCTCGAAACGCGTTGATGATATTCATCCCAACACTATTACTTACTCACGAACCAGATGCAATGTGTGTCAGTAATCTCCAATTGGTTAAGATCAGACATCAGAAAAGTAAAACCTTAATCCACGAATATAAAATCATATACATGTCAACACCTTTAATCAATTAAATTCTGAAGCCACGAGAGACATGGCTTATGTTAATTAGTAGTAGTAGTATTTTCTTTTACGTCGTTTTCGCTTTCAACCAGAGATCTTGCAATATGGATGTTCCCCTTCAAGTCGAGCGACCTCAGTCCAAGCGCCCATTACGGAGAATATTTGCACAGGCAGCCAATGCAGAATTCTGAAGCGATTTTGTACTTGGCTTTATTCCAATTTTCTCAACCTAGGACTTTACGTTTGTGGGTATTCGTCCAATCACCCTAATGATAACTAGGACAATATTGGCCTGACTATCCCACATTCTGGCAAATTCAATCCACATTTCGGTGTATTCCTCGAGCTTGTCGCTTTCTTAGACAATACTTTCTCCAGTAAAATGCATTTTCATTTTTCTTTGTTAACAGCGATGATGCCTGATTTAGTGGCCTCAAGGACGCGCTGTCGTTACATCTTGAAATCCCAAAAGGTCTTGACTAGGTCGTTTTCGATCGCCTTCCCTGGCCTGTGGCGGTATCATTTTTCATCGACTGCATACATAGGTAGCAATGCACTTTCTTGTTCTTTCATGGCGATGCTAGGATTCTTTCTGCCAAAGCATTCCACAAAGCGCTAATGATGTGGGTGACGTATTCCACGTCCTTGTCACATAGCCTGCATTTGTCCGATTCCATTTGATGTTCTTCCAAGCAGAATTAGAATTCAGGGCTTGGTATTGGGCGACTACCAGTAACTTTTGTGTCTTACGTTCGTATTACGTCAACCAATCCAATGAATCCTTTGTCTTAAAGGCCTTGGAGTAGCTCAGAACATCTCCATGGAGAGATATTGACGCCATCACTTTTAGCTTTTATATTATTAATATTAGTAGTAGTAGTAGTAGTAGTAGTAGTAGTAGTAGTAGTATTTTATTCAAATGTGCTTATTTTATTTTATTTTGCTGGTCTTCAGGCTTATTTGCAGTCCCTGGTCAATTTTGTTTCTTTCACAATTAAACAATTCATGACTTCCAGGTGATAACTGTTTAGCAGACCCAAGTTTTACTTCTATACGACCATTGGAAAATTCATTCATTCCATCCTTGAATTGCAATGCTTAAAGGCACGGATGAAAGAAAGAAAGAAAGAAAGAAAGAAAGAAAGAAAGAAAGAAAGTGCTAAAATCATCCCTACCAATACCAAGCCTGGCAAAGTAAGAAAGAAAGAAAGAAAGAAAGAAAGAAAGAAAGAAAGAAAGAAAGAAAGTGCTAAAACCATCCCTACCACTACCAAGCCTGGCAAAGAAAGAAAGAAAGAAAGTGGAAAAATCATCCCTACCAATACCAAGCTTGGCAAAGAAAGAAAGAAAGAAAGAAAGAAAGTGCTAAAATCATCCCTACCAATACCAAGCCTGGTAAAGTAAGAAAGAAAGAAAGAAAGAAAGAAAGTAAGAAAGAAAGAAAGAAAGAAAGTGCTAAAACCATCCCTACCACTACCAAGCCTGGCAAAGAAAGAAAGAAAGAAAGTGGAAAAATCATCCCTACCAATACCAAGCTTGGCAAAGAAAGAAAGAAAGAAAGAAAGAAAGTGGAAAAATCTTCCCTACTAATACCAAGCCTGGCAAAGAAAGAAAGAAAGAAAGAAAGAAAGAAAGAAAGAAAGAAAGAAAGAAAGTGCTAAAATTATCCCTACCAATACCAAGCCTGGCAAAGAAAGAAAGAAAGAAAGAAAGAAAGAAAGAAAGAAAGAAAGAAAGAAAGAAAGAAAGAAAGTGCTAAAATTATCCCTACCAATACCAAGCCTGGCAAAGAAAGAAAGAAAGAAAGAAAGTGCTAAAATTATCCCTACCAATACCAAGCCTGGCAAAGAAAGAAAGAAAGAAAGAAAGAAAGAAGTAAGAAAGAAAGAAAGTGAATATTGTGTGTGCGCGCCCGTGCATGGGTGTGCATGAGTTAAGGAAGGAATCGGAAGCGGGAGACCTAAATTTGCCAAAGTGATCCCTCCCATGTCAGTAATCATCCTTCGATTTTCAGCTTGTTTCCAATTCTCCCCGGCTTAACGCACCGATCCAAAAGCCAGCCACCCAGCCTTGCTCCCGTCCCTGCTCTTCCATCTTTACCCGACAGCCAATACCACTCAAGGCCGTCCTCTGTTTTCAGAGTTACGAAATTGAGACAGCCTGACGGATTAATCGGACGCCTCGGGTGAGTTCCTGGCAGGACGGTCAAAATTGCATGAATTTATTTATTTTTAAATTTTGGTTTGATTCAGGTTTCGAGTCGTTCTTTTCTTTTCTTTTTCAGGCGTCATTATCTCCTCTTCCGTTTCTGCTTTCAATTAGTTTTCTACTTCTTTTCTTTGCTTTTTTGTTTTATTTTTCTTTCTCCTGACGACAATTTTCTCGCCTTTACTTTTCAATGCTAATTCCCCTAAGAGTTGCTTAATTGCGTAAAGTGTCATTATCTCTCACATTCCTTGAATAATAATAATAATAATAATAATAATAATAATAATAATAATAATAATAATAAATCAACGACTATAGATTCATCGTAGCTATCATCAGGAATTTTATCTTCATTCTTAATAATGATCTCTAACTTCGTAATTTTTGAAAATCCTGAAGATATACGGTCTGATCAAAACGTATCAGGGCTGTTGCTATGGTAATGGAGCTAAAGGCAGAGTGAAGTCGCTTGGCACAAATTGACCGCCAACTCGATCGCGCCTAAGTTATAACGTTCTCGCACCTTTCCTTGTTTATATTTTTTTTCTTTGAAGGAGAATGTGTAGAGTGTGGTCATCTCACCAAGGAATAGAAGTTCCATGTCAGTGACCGTGACATGTGCAGCAGTTTTAGGCCACAGATAACATTTCCCAGATCCAATAACCACCATATTCCCCAGATCTCGCCCATTTGAAAGGAACAAGACTTGCTGACGTCGTGGAAATAAGTAAATGCGACGAGGCAGCTGCTATCTGCCCTAAAAAAAAAAGGTGTTTGAATAATGTTTACATCAACGGCAACGACGCTGGCGAATGTTTGTAGATTCAGAATGGGACTATTTCGAATGAGATTAAGTGGCGAATTGATATGTGCTGTAATTTTAGACTTGTAACAGTAGTGTCGATATTTTTTTATCAGACCTCTTATAATAAATTTTAATTTTATAATGCAAAATATAAAAATAAATAGAGCTTATTAAAGGGATATTCTCCGCTTTACGCCACTTAACTTTACGAGAGACGATAAATTTGTATACGTTTTTTTTCGATATACTAAATAGCGTCAAGGGAAGGGAAGAAATTACCATTAAAGTTCACCTAATACAAACCTCGAGAGCACCTCAAGATAGAGGGTTACTTTTTAAAATGGTTGTGATGAATGAGACGTGATAGAGGAAGTGATAAGAAGTGAAGATTTTGAGGATGAGGAGGATAGATAACGACTGACTTTTGACTAGAAAAGGTTAATATTGTAGTTCAGGAAGGATCCACAGGAGAGTCTGTTCCACAAAATGGCAGTTCTTGGGAAAAAAGGCGATCTAAAGGTTTCTAGTTATAGTAAGAGTACGGGGAAAATGACGGCGATACAACTCCGTGGAAGTCGCAGAAGCAGAGGGTGCGATGGATAAATTGTTGTCTAAATAAGGCAGAAATGAAAATACCACTTACATGTCATATTAACAAATATATTTACCAAAATTATAGAAAATTGGTTTGGTTTGGTTTGGTTTGGTTTGGTTTGGTTTGGTTTGGTTTGGTTTATTTTGTTTTACGGCATATCAACACCTCAATGAGTTATTTAATGCCGACATTTTTTTTATTGCTGCTAATATTTTGTTTTGTCAAAAATCTGTTTCTGTTAATATTTTTTCTTCAAAATTGTATTGCTGCTGATAATTTTTTTCAGAAAGGTATTGCTGTTAATAGTTAAATATTTGCCCATAGCTCCGACCCTAACAGGTGCTACCACCCCAAGTCAGGATGAATCGGGGAACACCAGCAATTAAGAGGTGGTTCCACGCTCCTCAAAATCTCCTAATCAGACAGGATTTGCTGCTGGACGTAGTTTATCGTCTTACCCAGTACGCGAATGTAGTTTAACATCTTACCCAAGACGATATAGAAAATTGTCTTCAAATACTAAAGAGTAAATTTATTCAATAAAATCGTCATTGGCTTCAACTGCGACCTAGATACGACTTTGGAATCACCTGCATTTCTTCTGGAAGATGTCCTTGTTTAAGTTGGTGAATGCTGCCGTAATCCTTGCCTTCAGTTTATCTTTGGTGATACAAGGAGTTTTGTTGGTCTCTCGCTCAATTGCGCCTCACATATAATAATCCAGCGGGTTGCAGCCTGGGGAGTTAGGTGGCCAGAAATAAGGAGTGATGTGGTCGATGAAATTGTCCGACAGCCATGACAGGTTTCTCCTGCTTGTGTGGCATGGTACAGAGTCCTTTTACCAGGCATAGGGTCTTCCAACAGCCACTTTCTTGAACAGGGCAGCACGACCTCCTGAAGTTACTTGATGTAGGCCTCGCTATTGAGTGTGGGGCATTGCGGAAAGATGAATGGAGGCACAACGTCGCCATCACTAGTAATCACTCTAAATACCTTCGTAATCACCATTAGACTCACCCAAAACTTTCCATATCCTCTGCATTGTCCTCAGATTGACACTCAAACACTCTGAAATGTTCGTATTACTTCCGCTGTGAATGCCAATCAGTACAGCATGTTGGAGTTTTTGGGTACCCTGGTGTACTAGTGAGCCAGCCAAAATGAGCTGACTCATTTTATAGTTCACCAATGGAAGAATTACAATCAGAAGGCTCAAAATATTCAATTCCATGTGTATAAAGGCGGCCATGTTTTTCCCGAATATGCAATGTCAGCCTTTGATGTTTGAAGAGTCGAACTCTCTGCCTTCGCGCATAGAGGAACCCGGACGAGGCTCCGCCACGGAGCAGAGTCTCGTTCGAGGAGGTAGACTGTCCCTGAACTCCGGAAATTGTGTGGTTCGCTTCCTGGCAATTTGGTGTTCAGTTTAAGCAAATTCACGCCATCAGCACTTTCTTCTACTCTAATTTTCTTTCAGCTCCAAACAACTCTTGGAAAGCCAAACGACAATAGGAAATGGATGACGGGAGCAGGTTTGGTGTTTCGTGAACCTGAACGTTGGCGGTTTAGTCATCATCATAAAGAAAGCGGTCCGCAAAGTAGACTTTAAAGACGTGATAAAGTTGACGATGACGATACGACAGTTAATGATGGAGAATCTCGTCGAAGATGAAGAAGAGACTTGAGGCAACAGGGATGTGGTTCTAGAAACAAGAATGTTGAAATTTGCATGATAAATAATGAGGACAGGGTGCTTAGAGAATCTGACACTGAAAGGAAATATTGGAGGAAGGGTGAACAGAGGAAGGCAGCGTGTACACCTCCTAACGAGTTTGGGTAAATTCATTGTAGAACCGGGACCGAGATAAGATGGTAGAAAAAAAACTAAGAGCTACAAAAGATGGGGAATTGGGGAGAGCCATAATGAAGGAAATTTCATGTAGTTCCTACTAACATGTCGAGAAATAAAAATAGTTTTTCACGTTCGTAGTATATCAAACGAATCAAGTATATGCTTCTATGTTATATATATATATATATATATATATATATATATATATATATATATATATATATATATATATATATATATATATATATATATATATGAAGAAATACAGTTTTAAGTTGTGCTATATTTAAGAGATAAAGTGCTACGTACACTAGCTGAAAAGCTTGAATTGGAGAGAAAACTACTAGATTTTGAATACATTTTTCTTGTTTTCGTGACTTTGATTGTGATATATATATATGGATAGCGGATTGGATTGAGGAATCGAAGAGGCGAGTTCGAATTCCAGTCGAATCCATTACATTCACTTACGTGCTAATACCCTTGGGAAAGGTGTGAATCCTCTTCTTCTCCCTCCAGCTATGGGTAAATGGCAGGACAGACTGGGTTCTATAGCCTTGGATTGCAACTGGTCTAGGGGAAAACAACTCTGAATTCAAACTCGGAGTGGAGCCCACAAGGCGGATGGACTTTGTGGTACCTTCCGGCAACTCCTGCAGCCGCGTTGGTGCCAAACTATATTGGTTTATGCTCTCCTTTGGACTCTGCTAGCAAGGCCGAGAGGGGGAACTAGACCTCTGTACAGCCCTAGTTCTCCATATATCCCGCCCACGCTCGTGAAAATTGAATTCAACACACAGAGGCGACAGGCTGTTTCATGCAAGACGCAATCGCCAAGTCGCCGATTGCGTCTTGCATGAAACAGCCTGTCGCCTTTGAGTGTTGACTTCAATGTTCACTTTTATTTATATTTATATATATATATATAGCTTTTGGATTTATGAATAAATACAAAATATTACTCTTGGTTTATTTGCCTCATAGAACATTGCACCAAATGAAAATTCATTAACAGTATTTCTAATAAGAATATTACAAGCTGAACTTTGAATTTGTTGGTCATATCTATATACAGTGCTGTTCGATAAAATGACTCACCTGAATTTTTTTTTACTTAAACATTTTTCCGCCTATTGTTTTTGGGGTCAAACTAATTTTTAATCTTACTAATATAAAGACCCCTTCCCAACCACCTAGTAAAAAAGTTTACTCACCCTAAGGTATTCTATTGATAATTATAATTTTGGATATAAATGAGATTTAGGGAAAACTCTGGGCAAAAAAAACGACTCACCTATTTCCTTCAACTCGTAATCAATAGAAACATAACCGAACAGCTTTAAATAAAGAATAATAGAGGTATAATTTATTTCTAATAAGTAATATAGTTCGAAATATTTAATAATCTATGGGTCCTCCTTTATTTTGAATAACCTTTTCAACCCATAAGTACATAAGTTGGTATTTGGTGTTCGGCATATGGTACCAAAAATGCCTTATAATTAATTTAACATAAGAAAATACGTTTTAGATATCTTCTCGAGAACAAGTTTCTTACGTTTTGCAGATTTAAATTAATGCTTTATCCGAAATTCTTGAAACCGGAAGTGATTCGGTTTTCAGATTTTCTTTCGTATTTTGAAATACAGGCTATTTAATTTTTATATAGCATCTATAAAATTAGATAGGTTGGGAATGGAACCCAAGCATAAACACGATATCCCTTTATATTTGATAACGCAGCTTATACACATACCCTAAAAGTAGTTTTATATATAATCTAATAATTTTCTGTACATGCAGATACAAGTAATGACGCTAGTCATGTAATGCTCACACTTATTTTAAGTGACGAAATTAAAATTTGACGTAAAATTAAAGTTTTGTACTTTCTATGCGTGTACAAAAAAAACATGGTTACTATTTACAAAAAATATATTAATGGAACACCAAACACTATTTCTACATCAGGTTTGAGAAACTGGTGGCAGGGGGGACATAATCGATGACATCACTGAATTTGAGGAAAAAAAATTCGGTAAGTTATCAATCTATACCGAAGATGTTGTGTTTTGATTAAAATGTTACAATGCATACAGGTACGGTATTTGTATAAAAAATAAAACACGGATTATTATTACGAGCAAATGTCATACAAACTGAAACATGTCAGCATTTTATTTGTAACGATACAACGCAATAATCATGCTACGGGCAGCCATGTTGCTTTCTGAAAGTTTCCATTTGTAGCAAGTCATATCAACACCTGAAAAATTTTCCGATTTTGGAGCTTTTCGAATTTTGGAATTTCGGATAAAGGATACTTTATCTGTATTTTCATTATTGGGAACATACACTAAAAACGAAAAAAAAATTGTCTCGAGTATTTTTTGTTAGCGTTATTCGAAGTTTGCTGACCAGAGACAAACTGCAAGGACACTATAGCAAAGAAGTGTAATTAATTCAATTGAATGTTGTGTTCTAAAATCCATTTGATTCCAATCATTTTTTAAAAGAGTATCAAGTTAAACCGGTCTATCCCTTACTCATTTCAACAAGACTCCAATGACTTTCCGAGCAAAAACAGACAGAAAAAAGCAAATATCCAGAAGTGATTATCTAAAATACAAATGATTAAACATGTCTAAGTTTTGATTAATTTCAAACGATCATAACTTGACAAATATTTTAGACCAGTTCTGAAATTCTAAAACTGTCTAATTTCAGACTAGACATAGAAACATTCAAAAATTGCTAAACATCTGCTTTTAAGCTCTCCGGGGAGTTGGGTGGAGATATCGGCATAAAGTATTAAAAAATCTTATTTTTAAATCTAATTATTTCAAATTTTTCGTTAAGGCATAGGTAACACGGGGCGTATAGGGAGTTACATGTCCGGGCTTTTCTAATCAATTTCCATTTAACCTTAAATGTTTTTAATAAACATCGAGATTTTTACAATTCTGCACTCAAAAATAGTGGATACAAAAATACTACTATTCAATATAAAAGCCCTATTAATAGCAACCATAATAAGAGAAAGAGATCTAGAAAAATCATATGGTTTACTCTCCCTTTTAATATTATGGTTAAAACTAAATTGGGGCGCATGTTTCTAAGTAACTATAAGTATATGACTTCATTTTCCAAATACTTTTGGAGTCTAAAAGAAAAAAAGAAAACACCTAAGGTTAAATGGAAATTGATTAGAAAAGCCCGGACATGTAACTCCCTATACGCCCCGTGTTACCTATGCCTTAACGAAAAATTTGAAATAATTAGATTTAAAAATAAGACTGATCTTTTAAATCAAAGATATGAACTAGCAGTTAACTGTAAACACCGTTTTAAGTTTAACTTAGTATAGAGATCATACAATTTCAATGATAATGATAAGTTAAATTCAAGAGACTATTACCTTTATAACATGAGGGTCACCTGGCCGATATGAAGGTGTACTGTGTAATTACAAAGTGTTATACATGCCTGTATTTGTATGTATATATTTGTATGTATATGTGTTTGTACGGTTGGATGTGTAGGTATCTATATAGGGATATATATATATGTCAATAGCTTGTTTAGGGAATTCTATGGGCATACCTATATATATGTAGGTATGCGAAAAAAATTTTCTTTAAAAGGATGTATGGTGATACTGATACGTGAGATTGCCCGTGCGTGATTTCTTTGAAATATATATATGTATGTGTGTATATATATATATATATATATATATATATATATATGTATATATGTATGTATATGTGTGTATATGTGTGGGTGTGTGCGTATGTATGTGTGTATATATGTATGCGTGGGTGTGTATATACACATATATATGTATTTACATGGGTTTAATTTACGTTGTTTGATTTTTCATGTATATGCGTGTAATTATAAATGTCTGTCTATAAGTTTGATTCATATACATATATGTATGCATACGTAGGTATGTGTATGTAAGTATGTATGTGTATGGGTATGATTGTATGTATTTGTATATATGTGCATGAAGTTCAGGCCGAAGGTGATGTCGCCTTGATAATCAATTACAACTAGAAGTAAACTTATATTTGAGAATAACATCTGTAGTGTATTAATGTAAATTCTATAACTATTTCTCTAATCAACTATTTCATACCAGAATTTTTGGTAATAAAGGTCTTCTTTTTTTTTAAAACTCAAACATATAATTAAATTTCTTGAACCGTTTAAACATTCAAACTTATATATAAAAAATTGTGGTATTCATAAATTCCCAAAGTAAAAGGAAAAAACAACGTCCATTCAAAAGAAAACTAATGACACCTTATCACAATCTCTTTATCCCTCTCTCTCTATTTGTGTCTTTTTGACCTATCACCCTCCCACAAATTCCGTTGACAGGTTTGGGGTCGGTGCCTGGTTTTCCTCAAAAGGATTTAGGGAGGAAGGAGTCGAAGTGTTGCGTCTAGCTCAACCATATCTCTCTACCCCCTTCACACACCCACAGTGATAACGTTGCTTCGTGATCAAGTTTTTTGAATCAACATATACTTGCGTTTTGATTGGTCATTCTGACTTATGTTACAGCGTTTACCCCTAGCGAAGGACCGTTAATGAATTTGGAACTTTTAAAAAACCATTTATTCTACATTCAACATCATCACTTGATAAGACACTGGAAGTGTCGAAACAAAATGGCTATTTTTGTAGTGATTTTATAACATATTTATGTTATAATATTTAAATAAATGATTATATCTGCTCTACTCTGTATTGAGCACTCTTTAAAGAATAATAATTGTTGGTTATTGGAATTTACTCCGTATATACCAATCCCACACTTGTGTGTATATATATATATATATATATATATATATATATATATATATAATTCTAGAAGCCCTTAATATATAAAAATTACAACCCAAAATAAATCAACAAGGAAACAAATGCATCTTAGGCTACGAGAAATATGACAGAGTTTTAATTTAATAACCATAACACCTGGTCCTTACAATTGATACATAATTTTAAAAGAATTAAATGTTTATAAATTCTTCTAAGTGAATTTTTAAAAGATGCAAACAATTCTTGTAAAACTTCATTATACAGGGATTTTTTTTTATCTCAAGACAATAGAATTCATAATATATTTTATTCATAAAATCAATTAAAATATTCTCCAATAAAAACGTTTTATTTTTAATACGTCCTGTTTTGCCCCCAAACATTGGGGATTTAAATTCTCCGAAGAATTGTGCTTATAACAACTATAAACTTTCTTCGATATAAAATAATGGACTTCTCGAAATTTCATAAAAATCAACAGAATAAAAATAAATATTTTTAGAAAAATAATCTAAAAAAGAAAAATTCCAAAATGCAGAGTACCCCACAAAAAATGAAATTTTCGATTTACTATATGATGAAAAAAAAATTGACTAACATATAAAAAAAGTCATCTATATATTTTAGTAAAAGAATGGACTAAAAAATTTAAGATTTTTTTAAAACAATTGTTTTTTCCAAGATGCCGCAGTTATCAAATTTTCAACGCGAGGTGACGGTTCTCTTTAAGAAAGAATATCCAACTTGGAGACTAAAAATGCCAATAAATTTTGCCAGAGTTCTTTAGTTTGACACAACATTAGTGTTTTTGTTGCTTTAAGCTACTAAATTTTTATCATTTTCTTTTGCTTCCATTAAATTTAGCAAAAATTCCAACAATTAAATAAACTGTACCAAATTTCGTGTTTTTTGTGGCACACTGTAATTTAATTCAGTTCTGTATAAATGCTAAAGTTTAATTAAAATCAGACTGTTATGTAATTTTTTTAACAAAATTCCAGATCATTATTTTTAACTGCAAAAAAAAAAGTTCCATTTCCTTTGCCAAAATAACAAGACTTGTTAAAGAAAATATTCAAGGTTCTGTCAAGAATAAAAAAAATATTCTAACATGAAAAACTTTGATCTTTCCTCTTAATAATGTCCAAAAAATTTTGACGATGAAATTCTATTTTTATTTATGCTATGGGCATTTTTTTCATCATGCATCCTTCTCTTAGAGATTTTTTGGAGGTAAGTCTCTTTTGACGATCTGAAAAGACGAGTTTTCATTGTAATTATTCACTATGAGCCTATGAATCATTTTGCGTAATGCAAAGTTTATATCTCTCTCTTTCTTTGTCTCTGTCAGTCTCTGTCTGTCTCAAACTCTCTCTCTCTCTCTCTCTCTCTCTCTCTATATATATATATATATATATATATATATATATATATATATATATATATATATATATATATATATATACAGGGGTTGGACAAAATAATTGGAACAGATGCAAATTCCACTCCAATATTTCAAAGACCTATTATATTAAGAACTTTAACTAAAACTTCGTAATTGCAGGTTATATCTATTGTAAATACGTTTATTTATCTAATTTACTGTATTTGTCTTATTTATTTTTAGAATTTAGTAAAATTTAAGCTAAATACGTGACATCTCTGAGTTCGAAAAAGGGCAAATTGTTGGAGCTCGCATGGCAGGAACCTCGATCACTGAGGTTGCTGAAATGTTTGGTTTTTCAAGAACTACCATATCAAGAACTATGACGCAATTCGAGAAAAAGGGCAAAACCTCTAGCAACCGTAGGAATTCGGGCCGGACTTGCAAACTTACTGACAGGGACCGACGTGCATTGAAACGCAATAAGGCAAAAGATCATCACACTCCTGCGGCCAAAGTGACTGCTGATTTGAATAATCATCTGAATAGCCCAGTTACTACTAAAACTGTTCGTCGTGAGCTCCATGAGGCTGCATATCATGGAAGAGCCGCCGAAAGGAAACCTCTTCTCTCTACTCGCAATATTCAGAAGAGGTTGAAGTGGTGCAGAGATCACAATGCCTGGTCTGCAGACCAATGAAAGCAAGTCATATTCTCAGCAGAGTACAGTTTTTCTCTTTTCTCAACTTCAGGGCGAGTTTGTGTAGAGGCAGCCCAAAGAAGCTTACAACCCTAACTGACTTCTTCCAAAAGTGAAGCATGGCGGTGGATCAGTGATAGTTTGGGCTGCCATATCATGGAAATGTCTGTGTCCAATAATTGCCCTGCATGGTAGAATCAACTGCAAAGATTACCTGAACATTTTAGTGGATCATGTTCATCCAATGGCCCGGACTTTATCCCCTGATGGTGACTGCATCTTCCAAGACGATAATGCTTCAATACATACCGCCTGAGTGGTTAAGAATTGGTATGAAGAGCATGAAAGTGAGCTAGAACACATAGAGTGGCCTCCCCAATTTCCAGATATCAATATTATTGAACATTTGTGGTGCATTTTGGAGTAACAAGTTAGGAGCCGCTATCCTCCACCGCCGTGTCTTAAAGAGCTGGAGCAGGTGTTAATGGAAGAATGGCTGAAAATTCCTCTGGATGAAGACAGGAAGCTGTATGATTCCATTCCTAGACGAATTAAAACTTTATGTGAGGCTAAAGGAGGATCAACTCCATATTAAATAAATTTTCTTTTAATTTAACAAATGTTTCAATTATTTTGTCCAACCCCTATATATATATATATATATATATATATATATATATATATATATATATATATATATATATATATGAAGGGAAAAGGTTATAGTTGTTCCAACGAGAGAAAAGTGTATATATTAAAAAGAAGAGAGAAAGCGAAAACGTTTTTGGTTGTAAAGTGGAATTTTTTTTTTAATATATTATGCTTTATTATCCATAATTTTGCTACACGGGTTTCCGGTCTCGCGACCTTCATCAGGCAAAGAATGGATATTTACACATATTATTAATCGGAATTAATTTTTCTTATGTTTTTCGATGTTAAACATTCTCGATGGTAAACATTCTCTTTTTTGTGTCTTAGTAACAAAAATGTCTCCCTTGAACTGGCAGTGAAAATGTTCTTCGTAAAGTGTAATAAAACAATTAAGTTTTTTAAAAAATCCACATTATAACCAAAAACATTTACCGTTTCTCTCTTCTTTTTATATATATATATATATATATATATATATATATATATATATATATATATATATATATATATATTGTGGTGAACAGCCCCGTAGAAGCAAGCGAGCCAGAGTTTCTAGTATCTGGTGCATAGGAAAATAAGGGTCTTGATTTAACCTGCGGCACGTGACATCGGCAAGTTTGCTCCGTGAAAACTGCATTACTCTCCCGTCTAGCAATTTTAGCAGTATGGGCAGTAATGAGGGTTTTTTGTAGAGTCTGGCATGCTTCCACCAATAGGAAGTCGTGTGCGGATTGGTCGAACTGGAGGAGGCTATTTGCCTGGGTAACTGAGAATAAAAGCGAAGAACGCTGATTGGTTGGTCGACCGCGGTTTCAGCCTGATAAAAGAGGGCTGAAGCAGTGAAAACATGAAGCAGGAAGGACGGTTATATGTGGGGACGTGTTCACAAAGCAAAGACGGCGAATTGAACCAGCGGTATCTTGATTTGAAACGAGTCACGTCGTAGCAATAGAGACTTATTTAAACTATATATATATATATATAACTTCATTTTATCGAATTATTACCAACAACACGGGACCTCAAAAATCCCACCCCTGTAAAAAAAATAATATTGTCTATAAATTTCCATGTCTCCTGGGAGATTGCATCTTCAACCTTAATAATAATATCAACATCATTAATTACTTACATCGGTCAGGTATGCGCCACAATCTCCCAAGGATTGACTTATCTGTCACCTGTCAAAACGTGGCCAACACATCACAGACGACCAAAATCCAACAAGCAACATATGATAAATATTAGCGGATAATATTAAATTACTCTACAGCGACCAATGCAAGGAAAGATTCAAAACACTAGAAGCTATAATGCGGAATAAACAGCCCACTTTAAATAGAATATCATTCACCACAGGGAGATACCTTAACATGAATATGATATATTTAATGTGCCCATATATATATTAATAAATATACTTTTTTATCACTATAGAATGGTTCGAAGTTTCACGCACAAAGCAATCTTCAGTTGCAATCTCACTATTGCATAATTTATATTTTAATAAAAATATCTCTCTTCAAACATTTCTGGCAATTAAAGAATCGTAGTAATACACCCATAATTACATGGGATATAACAGTTAAAGCCAAATCATATAATGGGAAAGGCGATAGATGTAATTTATGCCTTACAGAAAAACTATTTAAAAACCCCAATTTATTAAAGAAGAGAAATAAATTGATGGTCACATGTAGGCATAAAAATAAATATCTGTTGAAATACGTTGATCCAAATTAATTTCTACTGCAGATTATAGCCTTAACTGTTGTTAATTTTCTTCTGTTTACTTTTATACTGTCAAACATTTATAATATTTTAATAGATATAGATATATTTTAATACAACTTTTGCATATCATTAATCCCTGTTTAATTTAAATATAAAATAAAATTCCACTTATTTTAAATACATTTTTTAAACCAGTAATCCCCAGATATATATGAAATTCGCCAACATTGCGTTAAATATATAATTTTATTAAAATTACAATTATGTACCAGTCAGTCTGTACTCAGCGCCTGAAGACTGCGTTGTGCATGAAACTCCGTATCGTGCTACCTGTGAAAAAAAGATTTATATTTATTAATGTATACTTAATAACCCTTGATTTTGTCTAAAAACAGAATACAGTGGCCTCTCTGAATTCTTTTGAGGGTTTGACAGGTGTAACTAACATCAGTTATTCTTTTATTTTGTTTTAATATTTTAGTTTGTTTTGGGGTTCATCTCCTCCCCATCCTTTCATCTACAGATTTCTGTATACAGAATTTTATAATAGTTAATTTTTATGTCATGGTGTGTTTTTTCTAAATCCGCTGAGAGTATGCGGTATTGTGGTATATAGGGGATTGAATAAGGATGGATGAGTTGGTGAATGGGCAAATTATAATGAGTGAATAGGTCGTGAATCTGATTAGCTAGATATAAGATAATAAATGATGACAAGCCTCAGCTCACCCTCCCCATTTTCGGCCTTGTGCCATAATTGTATTTTATATACAAAAAATCTAGACAACGGAATCCAGATTTTATTGCAGTTACAATAATTTTGTCTTATAATTACTTTTATTTATTAAGCGTAGCACTGTATGACCCACGACTACAAGCGCGAGAATCGAACTTATTACGACGTAATAATGACAACGCAGAAAAATTCTATATCCATTACGTTATGGTCCAGTAGATCTTCAAGTCAATATTAATCTATTTAGATTTGATATCTTTGTGAAAGGGTATTCAATGATATCCGTCAAGCTGATGTCATTACGCTCTCCTTCGCTAATTCTTTCCTTAAAAAAGGGTTTTCCTTAAATTTTATGCTGATTTCTTCTCTGGTTGTATCTTATATGAATTTTTCGAAAGAGACGCAATTTTAAAAAAAATTATTCGGTTGTTTTAAGCTTTTGTGGTTGTCTAACGTTAAACAAGAGTTCTACCCAGTTGTGTAAATTGTTTTGACGGACAATGGAGGAACTTCGGAACAATGAGCAAAGCCCAGACCCAAATCTGATTTTTCGCAACCCCTGCGGAGAGAAACCAAATTAATTATTTGGAATTTTTGAAACCATTCTCTTTCCCTTCCCCTAACACTACTATTTCCCCAACTTTATTTCCTTTGTAAAAAATCATTTTTAATATTGTTACTGTTGGGTTTTGTGTGTGTGTGTGTGTGTGTGTTTGTGTGTGTGTGTGTGTGTTTGCGTGCGTTTGTGTTTTTTTGTGTGTTTATGTACGTTTCTGTGTGTTCGCTCATTGTGCATGTGTTTCTTGGGTGTATCATTTTTGCGTGTGCGTGTGTATTTATGTATGTTTTTTATGTGCGTTTTTGTGCATTCGTTCATTGTGCATGTGTGTCTCTGTGTATCTTTTTACGTGTGTGTGTGTGTGTGTGTGTGTGTGTGTGTGTGTGTGTGTGTGTCTGTTTCTGGGTGCGTGTTTCTGTATGTGCTTTTCTCTGTGTTTCTCCCTGTCGGTTTCAGTCTAGGTTTAAGCGCGTCTGTGTGTCGATGTTTTGGTTTCTATATACGAACTGTGGTGCATCTGGGCGTCTTTGTTTGCACTTCTGTGTTTGCCTGTGTATCTGTGTGCATCTCCGTGCTTCCCAGTATGTGTGCGTCTGTTTCTCCGTTTGCGTGTCTCTATGTCTGTGAGAGGTAACTCTGTGCTCGTTTCGTTTTGCATGCATTTTTCGGCGTGCATACGGATGCGAATTGTGCATGCTTACGTGTGACTTTGCATGTGTTTCTCTGGGTTTGCATATATGTGCATTTTCCCGTTTCTGCATTTATGTCCTTGTGTATGTTCATGTTTCTCTGTTTCTGTTTGTGTGTGTGTGTATGGGTGTGCCTCTGTGTTTCTCTGTGCACATATGGAGCTGTGTATTTTTGTGTGTGCTTGCGTGTGTGTGTGTGTGTGTGTAGGTTTTTCACTGTGTTCCTCTATGTGTACTTTCATGTATGTTCATGTACATGTGTTCGTATGTGTGATTGTTCGTATTTTGTTCGTATCTGTGTGTGTGTCTATGAGAACGTGTGTGAGAGAGAGAGAGAGAGAAATGTGCGTGTATGCGCATGCTTGTTTTCATCAAGAAAATTCTCTGGAAATCACTTTATTTTTCAATAATCTTTTCTCCTCCGTCTTCTCTCCTTTTAGCTTCGCCCTTTTTCTTGTGTTCTCTCTTAGGATTCATCGTATTCTGAAAACAGCCATGTTTTTCATTTTGGTTTTTGCCTGAAATTATTCAACTTCTCATTTTCCTCCCACTCTAGAATTTTCAGCATCGTAACAATTATTATTATTAGTAGTAGTAGTAGTAGTAGTAGTAGTAGTAGTAGTAGTAGTAGTAGTAGTATTTAGTCATTTATTCGTTTTGATTTACAGTAATTCACCAAGATTTTTCACTTAATGCCTAAGGTAAGCGAAAGTCTTGCTTAGAAAATTATAAATAATTTTGAATTGTTATTATTATTATTACATTATTTCGTTTGATTTCTGGTGTGCACACATTTCGTTCCGGGTCCAACCCAGAGACCTATGGTCAGAAATGGCAACATGATATTTTCCACAGAGCAGTTTTGAAAAAAATACCACACATATTTTACATATACAAAGCCCTTTGTAACGTGTGTTCAGTACTCGTGAGAACAATTTTTTTTGTATTTCTTTAAGGCATGGGCTTCCAGGAATCCCTTCAATGAGTCTATTGGAGTCTTTTCCAAACAATCCGAGGGCTCCAACTACAACAGGGATAGTTGATGTTCCTATGTGCCACATTATTATTATTATTATTATTATTATTATTATTATTATTATTATTATTATTAGTGATCTTTCTCTACTAAGTTTACCAATAGGTAGGACTCAAGAGAAACCATACCAAGACAAAAACTGTGATCTTAGAATTGAAATGCAGAAGTGACTGCACCAACCGTCAATCCATCATAAAAATTCCGAATATGGAATTAGTAAATACTAAAAACTTCAGAAAACTAGTTTATGGATCAGCTATAACAAATTCAGGATAGGATATAAGGAAATTGAACAAAGAATAGTTTGTTCTATGGTTAGTCTCTCCCCAAACCGCAACTTGCCACAAAACCAAAACATTAACCCATCAACTCAAGTAATGTTTTCAAAGATCCTCATCAGATCTTGACTTTAATATGGATGTCATGCATGAAGGGTCACCCATTCAGAAATGTCCAAACTGTCAACTGTATGCAAGAGCTTTCTCAGATCAATTAAGGACTTAGCAAGGATCATCCTTCTTTGAACCTCGTCGACTGGCGCTACATAATTATAAAAAAAATAAGAAAACCCATATTGCTTGAGGACATTCAAAATCAGCAAAGACTAAAATTGACAGGTCATTCTCGAAAAGAAAATAATGTCATAATCAAGTTAACGCTCACACTACTTCGGACGAAACGTTAGAAAGGACACTGGAAATGATGTCCTTGGTAAGACGATAAACTGCATCCAAAAGCAAGACCTCTAATCAGGAGGTTTTGAGGAGCATGGAACTACCTCTTAATTGCTGGTGCTCACAGGTCCATCTGACTCGGTGGTAGCACCTGTTAGGGTCCCAGCTATGGGCAAATAGTTAACTCCCAGACTATATCCACGTCCTGGGTATGACGATAAACTACATCCGCGTCCATGGGTATGAGGATAAACTACATCCGCATCCTGGGTATGACGATAAACTACATCCGCATCCTGGGTATGGTGATAAACTACATCCGCGTCCGGGGTATGACGATAAACTACATCCGAGTCCTGGGTATCGCGATAAACTACATCCGCGCCCTGGGTATGACGATAAACTACATCCGCGTCCGGGGTATGACGATAAACTACATCCGAGTCCTGGGTATCGCGATAAACTACATCCGCGCCCTGGGTATGACGATAAACTTCGTCCAACAGAAAGGCCGTTTTTGGAAAAATAACGTTGTCGGCTATGCGTTTTTGAAAAGTTGTATCACCAGCGATACATTTTTGAAAGAACAATGTTGTCAGCTGTGCGTTTTTGAAAAAATGATATTACCAGCTATACATTTTTGAAAAATAATATTACCAGCTATATGTTTTGAAAAAAATAAAAAAATATTACCAGCTGTACGTTTTATTAAGAAAGAATATTACCAGCGATACGTTTTCTGTAAAAATAAGTAATATATTTTTAAAAAATAAATAAAAAGAAAAATATATATTACCAGCTAAACATTTTTTGAAAAAAAAAGAAAAATATTACCAGTGATACATATTTGACAGAAAATTATTACCAGAAATAGATTTTTTGAAGGAAAAATTTTACCAGAAATAGATTTCTAAAAAATACTACATTAAAAATTTTTGTCAGCATTAAATGACCCATTGAGGTGTTAATATGCCGTAAAACCAAAACAAACCAAACCAACACTGGAAATGGTGATAACAGTGAAATTAATAAACCTATTTTCTTGATAAATTGTTTCAATAAAAATATTTTATAAATTTCAGCCGGCAGTAGCACTGGCTCTTCGGCCAATGGATGCTGAATGTTTCTTTATAAGGAAACTGCTAATATTACAATTACCACGTGTCTATATTTCTGAGATGAGGGATTATAACATTTTACACTATTTACATCGTTCGCACTGATGACCTTATCCTGGTTACCATATTTACGACGTTTCGGCCGCTCTATGCTCCGGCCTTCTTCAGGTGGTATATGTTGGAATTTCGAATTTATTTATTCCGCCTGGGGTAGATTGTTCTAATTCTACGTGACATGACTCTTTCTGATATCTCAGTTTCCATTAATTCACTTTAGTAACTCAACTCTCCAAGTTTTTGTTCTTTCTTTTGGGATTAAGTCACTTTTTGGATCACTCAAACTACGCTTTTATCCACAGGAGCTTGTGTCCCCTGAAGAAGGCCGTAGCGTACAACGTCATTAAAAGTCGAGAATATGGTAATTAAAAGGAGTACAACAGTCCGAACAATGTAAATAGTGTAAATAATAACTAAGAAATCATTTATTGAACAAAGTAACTAATAATAACAAAACAAAAGTCATTGAAACAAAGCAAGTTCAGTCAACCAATGATGACAATTCCAGAACAACGTAACTATAAACAATTTTTTCTATCCTCTGCCAGCCGCTATCATGGAGAAAGCATTACCTCGAACCGTCGCCAGTGAGACACGCTGCAAGAGCCACTCCGTTTCGCGAGGCTCGTCTCTTAATCGAGACGCAATCGCGCCAATCCCCCGAAGGAACGCCATCGAACGAGGGCCAATAACCCCTGAAGTCTCCACTGCCACAGGAGTAAAAAAAATAAAAATCTATCAGCAAGAGAAGAGTATTTAACTATTTTTTTCATCTCTGCGTCTCGGGCGATGGACCCCGGCTCAACCGCGCACCTGATCAAATTACCGGCCGAAAATGTATCCGCACAGGTCGCATCCCAAATCAACGACTTATAATTACAATTACTATTATCATTTGTTTTAGCAGTACGAGTTGCCTCCAAGTTTCGACCAGGGACTTCAAGCGACAACTGGATATTTTGGCATCAAAAGATAAAATACAGATGAGGTGCCATGAATGATTTCCATTCAATCTCTAACAAACGTTTCATAATTTCAATCTGAAAGATAATATGAAAGTATAAATAAATTTAGAGTCGCCAATAAGTAAAACAATTTGGGAAATTTATTACTTCGACATGTTTCTCCGACATCATCAGAAAATAATAGATACTGTGAAAAAATGATTTGAAAATAATCTTGATTTTAAAACTACAAACCAAGTGTCGTATCCCTCACGTAGAATTTATTTGTGTGAAACACAATTATTTTATCTGGTTAATCAGCGAATAAACGAAATAAAAAAAAACATTTCCAATTTGTCACAGATATTTTTCATATTAAATTATCTTTAATAGTAAAAGTACTAACTTTTTTTTATATATAATATGTGCTTTAATGAACTACTTAATAATATTTAATTAACTTGTAGTAACCAAATGATTAGCAGCGGAGAAATGTGTAACTGCAGGCATTGTATGGAAAGAAATCTACTCAAGATGTGAGAAGTACACTTAAGTCCTGTGTATGGCGATAAATTACATCCGGCAGCAAAGCCTCTGATCAAGAGATTGGCGGTTTTGAGGAGCGTGGACACATATTTTAATTGCTGTTTTTCCCAGGTCCACCCTGATCTGGGGTGGTTGCACCTGTTACGGTCCCAACTATATGCAAATAGTGAACCCCCAAACAAAAATATGAAAGTATAAAAATATTTTTTTTATACTTCCAACTATAGTTATATGTTCGGTACATTTTAACTGTAGTTGAAGGTATACAATTGTGTTCAAAATATATTTAGTTGGAGCCATGTTCAAAATGTTCAGATTTCGGCATTATTTAATAGACCCATAGAGTTGTTGATATGCCGCTAAACAAAATCGACTCACCAACAACCAATAAGTATGACTTTTCTGTAATTCAAATATGTTCGGAATGTTATGAATTTGATCCAGACATGTTTCCTCCTTTTGATATCCTTCCTAGAGCCTCCGTCACGTCAGGTAATATCGGTGTCTTAAAATGCCACATTCTAGTGATTTCTATCTCAAAGCCCTTGTAATTACTTAGTTTTCCCAATCGTTTTCAAATATGTCTTCCTATTGTCTGAGTCTACATCTATCAGAAGACAGGTCTCACCAACAAGATTTTTTCGCACTTACGTGTGGTTCATTTGCCTGTATTTGCCCTCTCTATCTGTTTCCCACAAATGAAACGGCGCAAGCCCCTCGTTTCTGTGCCGTGATTTTCTTGGAAAGTCTTCAGATGACCTACATTCCTTAGTTCCTCCAGTTCTAATACTCACGGCTAAGACCCACCATGCCACGCCCATTGTAGCGAACCACCTTCATTCCCTACGTATTCCACTGGGGGGATGAAACCTCCATTCGAACAGCTTCTTCCCACGAATTGCTGCTTTCTGGAACCAACTCCCAAGAGGATGCTTCCGCGATCACTACGATCTGTTGGGTGCTTGGTTTGTTTAATGGCATATCAACTCCTTATGGGCCATATAATTTTCTTGAGCGCTTTGGTCATTTCTTTTAATATTAAGATATAGTGCTGGTAATTTTACTATAAAAATGTATTTTTTTTACTTTTATAGTGTTTTGATCTTAGTTTGGAGGGTTCAGTAATTGCTCGTAGCTGGCACCGTAACAGGTGCTAACAACGCGGGTCAGGTTGGACCTGGGAATAAGAGTAATTAACAGATGGTTCCACGCTTCTCAAAATTCCCCGATCAGAGTCCTTGTTGCAGGATAGAGTTTACCGTCATACCCAGGACGGTCTTAACCTGTTCATGTCTGGGGTTAACCTATATTTCTCCATGACACTTAAACTGCAACCCTCTACCTCGAGTGTCTCTTGAGACTTTTACACGGTGAACATCATTGTAAAAATATCCGGAGGATGGTAGCCTCATCAATCTACAATATTTCGAAGGAGATTGAATCCGCGGCATATCGACCAATGTATTATTATTATTATTATTATCATTATTATTATTATTATTATTATTATTATTACTACTACTACAATTACTACTACTACTACAACTGATGATGATGATGCTATTACTACTATTTTATATCGCTTCCATTATTCTTTTTCGTTGTGTTGTACCTATGGTCAAATCACGCCGAGAACAATTCTAGTTCGGTCACTGATGTTAAGCAGGATGAAACTCGGTCAGTATTAGATGGGAAACTGCTTAGCTACACCGGATGCTGTAAACAATCTCCAACAATCCGAAATTTGTTCAACACCCACAGAGCCGACTTTTGGTTTATACCGAAGCTATGTCCAGCAGACATTCGATGGAATTTCTGGGAGAGATCGCATCATCTGGTGTGATCAACAGTTTTAACAAGGTCAAGTACGCTCAAACCCTCGTTCACGATGACTCATCCGTTCGTGCTAGCACGACCATCGACGGATTCTGAACAGTTTCATCTACCTAATTTCAGTCACAAGTCTTAGGTCAACCCTTTCCAAAGGTGGACCTTGTTTGGATCACCTTCCTGACAAATCGACTATGGTGAGATTCAAGCCAGGGTTTTAAGGTCGGCAAGCGACTTTCCAGTGTCGATGTATTCTTGTATATTCACTTAGTATCGTATGCATCTACGTATATATTTTTATTCCTTTCTAAAGGTGAAACTTGCTTTTATCGCCTTCCTGACAAAACTACTATGGTGAGATTCGAGGCCGGGTTTTAAGATCGGGAAGCGACTTTCGATTGCCAATTTGTTCTTCTATATTCACTTAGTATCGTATGCATCTACGTATATATTTTTATTCCTTCCTAAAAGTGGAACTTGCTGGGATCACCTTCCTGACAAATCGACTATCGTGAGATTCGAGCCCGGGTTTTAAGATCGGGAAGCGACTTTCGATTGCCAATTTGTTCTTCTATATTCACTTAGTATCGTATGCATCTACGTATATATTTTTATTCCTTCCTAAAAGTGGAACTTGCTGGGATCACCTTCCTGACAAATCGACTATCGTGAGATTCGAGCCCGGGTTTTAAGATCGGGAAGCGACTTTCGATTGCCAATTTGTTCTTCTATATTCACTTAGTATCGTATGCATCTACGTATATATTTTTATTCCTTCCTAAAAGTGGAACTTGCTGGGATCACCTTCCTGACAAATCGACTATCGTGAGATTCGAGCCCGGGTTTTAAGATCGGGAAGCGACTTTCGATTGCCAATTTGTTCTTCTATATTCACTTAGTATCGTATGCATCTACGTATATATTTTTATTCCTTCCTAAAAGTGGAACTTGCTGGGATCACCTTCCTGACAAATCGACTATCGTGAGATTCGAGCCCGGGTTTTAAGATCGGGAAGCGACTTTCGATTGCCAATTTGTTCTTCTATATTCACTTAGTATCGTATGCATCTACGTATATATTTTTATTCCTTCCTAAAAGTGGAACTTGCTGGGATCACCTTCCTGACAAATCGACTATCGTGAGATTCGAGCCCGGGTTTTAAGATCGGGAAGCGACTTTCGATTGCCAATTTGTTCTTCTACTTTCATCGTATGCATCTATTTGCATTTCTATTTGTCATTTAGATTTTCTGTTCATCTGGTTTTTGTCTGCACTGTGATTGTATCCAAGCGGTCTCACTTGCTCGACTTTAGAGCCTCTTCCCTTCTTTCTTTTTAAATCAGATAAAATTATTTTCTTTCTATGGATTTTCGCTGGTTTACTTCTCTGGCACCGCCAAAGTTGCGAAATTACTGGCATTGTTAAGGATTGCTGGTGCATAACTTTGTTTTGGTTGCTAATTTAATTTTTATTTATTTTCTCTAATATTTTAGCGAAATATCTCCATTGTATTTAACATGTCGTTATATTGCTTATCCTTTTTATAGTTAAGGAAGAAAACGCGAGAGAAAATCATTTGAAAGGAGTGTCCGGACGAAGGGTAATTTCAGCCCTTTGCCGAACAACTGCCGATTACACCCCTTGCTATCGCAATTACCACGGGAAATTGCGTAGTTGTATTACGAAATCAAATAGAAGTAGACACGTTCGCCTATCGCCCGGTTCACACGTCTCCCCAGTCTTTGAAACAGAAGTAGAGGTGTATCCCCCATTTCCTGTTTAGGATTTGATTTCCGGTTCTTTCTAAAGTCTTCTTGAACTCTATACTTCTAACATCTGCGCCTAAACTCAGAAATTTTATTTGTTTTACAGTTTAGTTTATTTTATTTATTTTTCCTCAATAGGAGTAGATAGGTTCGCCTATCGCCAGCTTCACACACCTTCACACATTTCTCAGCAAAGGCAAGACATGATCTTTTACAAGTTGTTTATAAATACCTGCATTTACTTTTTCATGTAATCGCACCAAAGGCCCACACCATCTCCAGATATCATCCCCCAAACCGTGACACTTACTCCACCGAATTTAACACTAGTCTTAAGGCATTTTGGCGACAATTTTGCACCTACTTTTCGACGAACGTACCTTTTCCCATCTGAGTCAAATAACATAAACTTAGATTCATCACTGAAATGCACCATTTGCCATTTTTCTTGAGACCACAACACATGTTCGGTTGCAAATGTAAGACGACACTTTTTATTCTTGGAGCTGATCAGTGGCTTCACTGCAGGTGCTCTTGCTTGTAGGTTATGTTCAACTAAACGACGAGACACAGTTTTTCGAGATAAAGTTTTCTTCGATACAATGCTCATTTCCCGAGAAATCTGTCCTTTTTAACCAACTTTACCATAGCACGATCTTCTCTCTTGGTAGTTTTTCCTGGCCTACCTGTAGACTTTCCTGCTTCACACGAACCGCAATCATCGTAGAATACCGTGAACAACACTTTTTGACTTGTTAACAATCTTTGCAATAGACCCGATACTTAAATTATCCTTCTTTCGAAGCTTAATAATCTGCTGACGAATTGGTAACGGAGTAAGTGGCATTATATTAGCAAAGTACACTGCAGATATTCTTACTAATGTTTAGTAAACGAACCGTCACGTAAACAAATTAAAAAAATTAGAGTTCGCCGGTTAAATATACTAAAACACGGGGTAAAAGCAACCGTTCTGATCATTTTGGCCGCCCTGGGTTTTGCAGTAAATCACTAAATCATCCATAACTTTTGTATTATCGTCTCAAATTACACCAAAATCTCAGACAATAACAATATCATATTTATTGTCTGTGAAAATTATAGAATATAAAACAACTTTGATATATGTATTTATATATATATAATGTTGGCATTAAGTAACCCTTATATATATATATATATATATATATATATATATATATATATATATATATATATATATACATACATATATATATATATATATATATACATACATATATATATATATATATATATATATATATATATATATTATAAATTAACTGACTTAAAATATGTTTTTTTCGCTACACAGTAATAACCATGTTTCAGAAATGGAAGCTAAAAACTTCAAATTTAATTTTGTAATTAAATTAAAAGCATTAGTTCCATTTCATCTTCAAGCGAATATTGCAATAACTTATTTTTAAATTTACTGAGTTTTAAAGGCACAGATAAATTCATAATTCCCTGTTTCCAAGGATACAGAGAAATCCAATCATTGAGACAAGGGACGGTAGCGTGTTCATTTTTATTAACTATTGTAGTATCAATTAAGAGTTACGTTCGAAAAATTCGAGGTTAAATTTAGGGAGGGTAGGGGTGTATTTCCCAACAAATACGTTTTACTTAACTACAATTTTAAAATATTTTTACTCTTAATTAGTAATAGACTATATTTCTTTTTAAATCAACTAAATGTAATAGAATTACTTAAATTATATAAAAGTATTTTTTCATATCAAATATAAGTATGTATATTACCAGCTCGCATTTTTTAATTTTATTTTTAAATATTATTTAAGGGAAATCTTTGACAATGACGGCAAAAAATAGCAATTTCATTTCTCTGATTCAGTAATTTTTTATTTTTTATAAACTTAGTAATATATAGTTTATCATATATATATATATATATATATATATATATATATATATATATATATATATATATATATATATATATATATATATATATGTAAAAGTGAACATTGAAAAAGAAGATTTCTACATTTAATCGTCTCAGTAAAAAACAAAACAAAAAATGATACAGAATATATATATATATATATATATATATATATATATATATATACATATATATATATATATATATTCAGGATGGTCAAAAAGTAGATGGATAGCAAATAATTACATTTATTTTGCGATTCCATATACATGCAATTATATTTACTAACACAATTATTACATTGACAATTAAATTTTATTGTGAACAATAATACAAAAGCCCTTAAATTTTATTGTGAACAATAATACAAAAGCCCTTAAATTTTATTGTGAACAATAATACAAAAGCCCTTAAATTTTATTGTGAACAATAATACAAAAGCCCTTAAATTTTATTGTGAACAATAATACAAAAGCCCTTAAATTTTATTGTGAACAATAATACAAAAGCCCTTAAATTTTATCAACGCAGGTGCTCAAACTGTTTTTCCATCACAATTTACACAGCTTTGAAGTCTACCTCTAACGCTTCGACAAACTTTTTTGCACAAGTCTTTTTGGGTATTAATTTCTTGAAATACATCGCTTATGAAATTATTCAAATCACTGACACTTCTTGGTTTTCGACTATAAACTTTGTCCTTGAGTACTCACCAAAAGAAGAAATCCATTGGGGTCAAATCTGGTGAACGTGCCGGCCAATCAATTGGACCTTTTCAGCTAATCCATTTCTCAGGAAATGTTTCATCAAGATACTCAGTTATAATAACATAACCGATACATAAACCTATTCCACATACAGTCCACCTACTTTTGGACCATATATATATATATATATATATATATATATATATATATATATATATATATATATTATAATTATTTTTTTAAAAATATGATTCCTTCGCAACATAACAGTTGTCATGTTTCAAAAACGAGAGCCGAAACCCTCAATATAAATATTAAAATAAAATAGGGCTTGATACCTTAATTCAACTTAATTTTAATAATTATATTGAAGGTTTCGGGTCTCGTTTTTGAAACATGTGAACTCTTATGTAGCGAAGGAATCATATTTTTTTTTAAATAATTATAATTTAAGCTCTACTTCTGTATGGAGCATTGTTTTTTTTTTAAAATAAAAACAAAAATACTAAAGAACTCCGGATTATTTACCTAACGTGTTCTTTCCTATTTTTCTACATACCTGACACACACACACACACACACACACACACACACACACACACACACACACACACACACACACACACACACACATATATATATATATATATATATATATATATATATAAAGATAAAAGGAAAACGCGTTTGATCCTGTGAGGGACTTCTATCAAGGCAAATGTATGGATTTTATTTTGTGACAAGAATTTCCATACAAGACTATAAATGTTACTGGTTTTTTAAAGACTTTTGGTATAGGAGTGCCTATGAATATTCATCAGATTAGCGGAAAAGTCGAGCAAATTCATGGAGGTCAGCTGATACAGTTCAATGTGCAGTAAACGAAAATGAGGAGAGCGTCAAAAAGAAGACGATTCAACAAAAACATTATACAAAACAATAAAAAAAATCGGTTAAATCCCCTAACTTCATCTTATTCAAAACATAACACATACATCAATCTAAATCCAAAATAATTTATATTCTAATTTACACACACACACGCACACACAAACGCACACACACACACACACACATATATATATATATATATATATATATATATATATATATATATATATATATATATATATATATATATATATGTATATATATATGAAGAAATATAGACTTAAGGTGTTACTTAAAGTGCTCAATATCAGAGATAGAGCTTGTGTAAATATAAAAGTGAAAATAAAAGTCAACACTTAGAGGCGACAGTCTGTTTCATGCTAGATGCAATCGTCAGGCCACTAGTGCTGTTCTCAACACTCGTGGCCTGACGATTGCGTCTAGCATGAAACAGACTGTCACCTCTAAGTGTTGACTTCAATGTTCACTTTTATATATATATATATACACCGAAATATAGGATTGGTGTATGCGGAATAAATTCCAATAATCAAAAATACTATTCTTGAAAAGTGGTCAATACAGAGTAAAGCAAATATAATTTATAACATAAATAATATAACATAATAAATAAACATAATTTATAACATATTTGTGTTATAATTTTCGAGTAAATTATATATATATATATATATATATGAATGAAACTTCTTACTATGACGCTGGCCGTCTAAAAATGCCAAATGTCATTGCATGTTCCTCATCATGTATCTCCTCTAGGTTGTTGGCATTTAGTTCCTCGATGTTAACATTTAATCTATTTTTATGTTTTCTCGTATACTTTCGAATTCTATGTCAGGTAATCTTTTTTTCTGGTGATGTCATGCCTGACATTGGCTAGTTTGTTAGCGTCGATATTTAGTCTGTTTATGGGATGATTTTCTCGCCATATAGGCGGCTTTGGTCGTTGTTGTCGTCGGATTTATCGTAGCAGTGTAAAATGCTATCATTACTTCAATATACGATTTAATTATTGTCCTTTTTGTGGGATTTTCTTTAAATGAATATAGAGAACCTCTTTGAGGACTGTCCTCGACGGGATTTTCCTCTAGTTCTCGTTAGGTAGCGTTTGTTCCAGATGCAGACTTTTCGATCCCAGTCTGGTTCCTCACCGGAGATCCCGGTCCTTCTTGACAGGCGTCACATCCAATGCGGCTTAGTAATATTTTTCATTGTGTCAGTATTATAGTTAGTTCGTATTTACCCATACGTGGGGGCTGGTCCGTGGACATTTCCTTTGATTTCTGTTGTATACACATTACCTTCCGTTACCTTCCCAAGAGACGTAAGGTCAGAAATGTCTTTATGGCATCTTCTAATGAAAAAAAAAAGATCACACACATTTTACATAGATAAAGCTCTTCAACAACATAACATACGCAGATGACACAGTACTGATAGCAGACACGGAAACGAAATTACCAAATCTCCTACAGAAGGTATCGATGTAGAGTGTGAAGAAAGGACTAAGTATAAACTACAAGAAAAAAGAATGCATGCTCATCAGTAAAAAGATAAGCCTGAAATGCGATTTGCAGGTGAGGGAACACTAGATTCAAGCAGACTCGACAGTTTAAATATCTGGGAAGGGTTCCGACAGAGGACGGTAAGTGCGACAATTAGATACGCAGACGTATTGGGATGGCCAAGGACGCATTCCAAAAGCTGGGCAGAGTATTGCGAGACAGGAGGATTTCTTTGGTAACAAAGAAAAGAATACTGAACTGTTACGTGACATCTGTCCTTCTTTACGGCAGCAAATGTTGGACGATTTCCTCAAAGATGAAGAAGAGACTCGAGGTGACAGAGATGTGGTTCTACAGAAGGATGCTAAGGATATCATGGACAGGGCCTGTGAGCAACGATGAGGTCTTAGAGAGGATGCAGACAAGGAGGAGGCTTAGACTTAACATCAGGAAGAGGCAGCTGAAGTTTCTGGGAAAGTTTCACAAAATGAGGAAGGAGGGCCTGGAGAATCTGATACTCACGAGTCGAATAGAGGGAAAGAGAGACAAGGGAAAAAAAACGCATGACATACCTGGCGGGTTTAAACAAGTGGATGACAGAACGTGGTCTCGGGGAGGAAGTAGAGGGAAGGAACTTGTTGAGAGCTGCAAGGGATAGCGGGTTTTAGAGAGCCACGGTCGCCTACGCCTTGAAAGGACACGACACATAGAAAGAATGAATGTGTGTGCTGTACGTGTGAGTACAATTTTTGTATTAGCATGGGCTACCAGGAATCCCATTCAGTGAGTCTATCGGAAGCTTTTCCAATCAATCCGAGTGCTCCAACTACAACTGGAATTATTGATGTCCTCAAGAGCCACAGTTTTTAGATTTCCACTTCAAGATCTTTGTATTTTGATAGTTTTTTGAAGATTGTCACAGGTGGAATCCAATTTGCAGGGACTGTCATGTCAATAAGAAGGCACATTCTATTCTTGTGGTATTATTATTATTATTATTATTATTATTATTATTATTTTTATTTCCTTTGATATCTGGCGTTTACACATTTATTTCCGGGTCCCGCGCAGGGACCTAAGGTTAGAAAGGGCATCATGACACTTTCTACTGCAAAAAAAAATAAAATAAAATAAAAAATAATTACATAGATAAAGCCCTTCGTAAAGTGTGGGCTGTACTTGTCAAAACAATTTTTTGTATCTCTTTGAGGCATGGACTTCCAGGGATCCCTTCAATCAGCCGACTGGAATCTTTTCCAACCAGTCCAAGGGCTCCAACTACAACAGGAATTGTTGATGTTCCCATGTGCCACATTTTTGAGATTTCTATTTCAAGGTCCTTGTATTTTGACAGTTTTTCGAATATCTTCAAAGATACATTGCAGTCTGCAGGGACTGCCATATCAATAAGGAGGCACTTATTTTGTTTGTGGTCTTTAATAACAATGTCTGGGCGGTTGGCTTTGATTGTTCTGTCAGTATGTATTGTGTAGTCCCATAGAATTGTAACAGGTCCTATCTCCGTAACCGGGTCAGGGTGGTGTTCGTACCAATTTCTTCCAGTTTCCTTCCCATAGGAGTTGCAAATTTTCCAGTGCAGATATTGGCCCACAATATTATTATTATTATTATTATTATTATTATTATTATTGTTGTTATTATTATTATTATTGTTATTATTATTATTGTTATTACGCCATTTAAGAACAGAAAAAGAAAAGAAAAAACACAGTGCTTGACAATGTTAAACAGTATTTCATCAATATCTGTCTATATTTCTGAGATGAGGTATTACGTCCTTTATTTACAATGTTCGGACTATTGTGCTCATCTTTGTCGCCATATTTATTACAATGTTTCGGCCCTTGTATGCTCCGGCTTTCTTCAAAGGGTTGGAATGTCGAACTGAACCCGTTATTTCGCTCACTGGGGTAGACTGTTCTAGTTCCACATGCCATGTTTTAATGGATGTCAGTTATCAGTTATCTCCTGTTAATTTTTCCCTCTGAAAGTTCTCCACTGCCTTAACCGGGTATTGAACTCACACACTTTGGGTCCTGTCACTGGATCTAACCAACGCCTTTATCCACTGTTAGATCCACTGTTAGGCCGTAAAAGTATTTCATCAGTATGTATGTGTCCTTCAAGTTACTTTTTTTTTTCTAAATTTCAAGTGTAAAATTATATAAATCTAAAAACAAATTATAAACCTTTCTAAAACGTTATTTGAAATTTTATCAAATGCCAACAAATTCTTCCCAAATAAATTAGCGTAAGAATTCTCACATTTAAATGATGCTTATTATTTGTTGTTGGGGATATAATCCATCTTGGCCAGTAGGTGTAAGACAGAAATGTCGGCAACTCATTGTGACTATAACGTTAAGTACAAAACTGTCACGGTTCACTGATGGCATCCGGGATTTACGGCGAGCTGTCTAACGGATTAGCAAGTGTTATGTCCCTCCACGCGACGTGTTTGACTGGTTCTATGGCCACCTGATTGATAGATTCGAATGAACGGCCAGCGTTTGGGCAAGTATATTTCATTAAGATTGACAACCTCGACTATCCAAATCGACCCCTTGATCTCTCCTGGTTAAATCGGCTTGACTGTAAAGAGAGAAGAGACGGCGAAAATACAGTATGGGGAAGTAATCATAATAAAAGTAGATGGCATTGCTGTTGCTTTTATTTCAAAGCCATTATGACAGAGACGAAGGCGCGCAGATAAACTCACATAAAAGTAAGATTTTATACATGGGAGTCATTGGAGATTATTACGTTTGCAAATTTCACGAATTAAATGAGAGTTCGGAAACTTGTTTTGAAGGATGGCTATTTGGTTTGAACAGAAGAGACAATGGAGGGAGTGTTGTTTTTTTTTTTTTTAGATGTTTAGCAAATACTCTAAAACTCCTTTCGATGATCTGATACCGACGCATATAGTAATGGTTATCCGTTTCCATACAAGAAACTTTCGACATTCGTTGTTAGTGTTATTGTTTGCTTACATGAATAAAATACAGGGTGTCCATAAAGTTCGTGTGCACTTTTAAAAAAATTTGTAACTTTATTTGTATTTGCGATAGAAATAATCTGTAAAAAATGTTATAACGTTTAATGTACCTAGTTTTAAGTATAGCTAAAATAACTAATGTGATTTCAGGCATTACTGTAAATCAGTTGGCAAATGTTTTCCGTGAACTGCAAAATCGTATTACCCTTTGTATTTCTAATGATGGGGGACATGTGGAAACTTAAATAAAATTTCAATAAAACCTTAAAAAATATAGAATTACTTCTTTCTAATCCTTTTTACAAATTATTTCTATCGCAAATACAAATAAAGTTATAAATTTTTAAAAGTGCACACGAACATTATGGACACCCTTTATTAAACTTAAAACAATTTCTCAGAAAAAAAGGCTTCTAAAATCTACTAAGGTTTATCGTTCTTTCTAGTATGAAAACCGGTTTTCTTCCTAACTTTTTTTTAATCATTTCACCCCAAGCAAGGCAGTAAAGCCGCGAAGATGCAAGAGGTTTCTATGTTAGAGAATATAAAAAAAGACACTATTAAAGAGAGAAGACATTAAAAAAACAAGAAATAAGAAAACAGAAGATATCGATTAACATTGCTTTTGAATTTCTGGATATCAAAGTTGACTGGGGAGCAGGTTCCACAGGCAAGAAGTGCGATAGAAGAAACTGTTAGCATAGAAATTACGTTTACATCCAACCATTTTAACTGTCAAATGATGGGACCTTACCGCCAATCTAGTACTGCACTTAAATTCAAAAAGTTGAGTCACCAGAACAATTAACATGAAAGTATTTATAAAAAGGCAGAGGGAAGTATTTATATTATGAAATTTTTTTTTAATCATTTCACCCCAAGCAAGGCAATAAAGCCGCCAAGATGCTAGAGGTTACTAGAGGAATACGAGAAAAACATACTATTAAGGAGAGAAGACAATAAAGAGATAATAAGCAATAAATGAGAAGACATTATTTCATTTTTAGTTACATGACTTATGTTTCTTTAACTACCGTATTTGACGGCATATAAGGCGCACTGTTGTTTTTGTTTTGTTTTTTACTAAAAATATCTTTTAACGTTTACTTGCTTCTTATATGCCATATGTAGTTTTACTAATTTCACTAATTACTAATTTTTTCTTATTTTGCCCTGCTGAAATTGGGGTGCGTCTTATACACAATTTAAAATAAAAGCGTTGTACGCGAAAAGCACAAACACTAATATCTGTCTATATTTCTGAGATGAGGTATTATGTACATTATTTACATTATTCGGACTATTGTCCCCATATTTTTCGCCATATTTATTACAACGTTTCGGCCGTTGTACGCTTCGGCCTTCTTCAGTATCTTTCTATATTTCTGAGATGAGGAATTATGTACACTATTTATATTATTCGCACTACTGTCGTCATCTTTGTCGCCATATTTATTACGTTTCGGCAGTTGTACGCTTCGGCCTTCTTCAGTATCTGTCTATATTTCTGAGATGAGGAATTATGTACACTATTTAGATTATTCGGACTATTGTCCTCATCTTTGTCGCCATATTTATTACAACGTTTCGGCCGTTGTTCGCTCCGGCCTTCTTCAGGTAGTTGGAATGTCGAACTGAACCTTTTATTTCGCTCACTGGGGTAGACTTTTCTAGTTCCATGTGCCATGTTTAATGCATGTCAATTTTCAGTTATCTCCTGTTAATTTTCGTATGAAAGTTCTCCACTGCATTAACCGGGTATTGAGCTCTTTGGGTCCTGTCACTGGATCTAACTAATGCCTTTATTCACTGTGCCATGTGTCCTTGAGGACATCTGTGCATGGATTTCTGCGTATTATAAAGCTAATGTCTTCAGCAACGATTTTTTACCAGTGCTCATATTATAATTTCTGCTGTTATCATTGCATTTTTTTTATCATTGCAATTTTCATTGTTATTATTGCTTTCATCTGGCACTCCTTATTACTGGTTTTCATATTGTATTCATTTCTATGCTTGGTCGGCTCAGGAGATTTTTGTGGCCTAGCATATGTGCTGATTCCTTAAATATACGAATTTTCCCATGGTGTTCTTTGTCTATGATCTCAACCTGATCTCACAGAGGGCGGTGATCTCCCTTCTCTCTCCACTGGATTAGACATGTTTCAAATTTATCCTTCTCATTTTCACTCTAACGCCATTTTCATATCAGATCGAGGGTTTGTAGCTATAAACACTTATCTTCTTCTTCTTCTTCTTCTTCTTCTTCTTCTTCTTCTTCTTCTTCTTCTTCTTCTTCTTCTTCTTCTTCTTCTATATGCCGTTCCCCTTCAGGACGTTAACGATCATAGCTCTCCATAATTTCCTATCCTTTGTAGATCTTAATAAATTTTGTCTTTTTGCCATCTGTCCTAAACCCTGCTCGCCAGGTAGGTTGTGCGTTATTTTCCTCTGGACTTCTTACCTTCAATCTTTCATGACAATATCAAATTTCCCAAACTCTCTTTCATCCTTATGTGCGCCAGAAATTTCAACTGTCTCTTCCTGATGGTAAGAATATGTGTTTCTTTTCTTGCCATTGTCTCCAGAATTTCGTCGTTGCTCACATGTTCAGTCCATGGTAATCTCAGTATCTTTCTGTAGAACCACATTTCTGTTGCCTCAAGTTTCTTCTTCGTCGGTGCAGAGATTGTCTAACATTCATTACATAGCACTTCAGTTCTCTTTTCTTTGTTTCTGACGATGTTTTTTTCTGTTTCTTGGTTTAGGGATACGGTTAAGATTAGGGTTGCCTTTTGGAAGGCGTCTTTCATTAATCCAACGAGTCTTCGGATTTCCGTGTCGTAGTTTCCGAATTCGGTTAAAACACTTTCCAGATATTTAAACTGTTGCCCGTGTTTGATTTTGGTATCCCCAATCTGTAATTTGCATGTTGAGCTGTCCATTTTGCTAACAACCATTCATTCATTCTTTTTGCAATTGATGTTTACACATTTCTTCTCGCTTTCCCTTATTACATTATTGTAGAAGTTCTTGTCGTTTATTTTCTCCGTCTGCTATCAAAACAGTGTCATCTTTATATCTTATGTTATTAAGGTTGTAACCGGTAATAATGTATCTTGATTGGACTTCGAATTCTCTCATGAGTGTCCTTTTTGTTTGCATTTTCTCTAATGCTTTATCATTGCTAATATATTCAGCCCATGGTATTCTCAGCATCCTTCTGTAGAACCACATTTCTGTTGCCTCATGTCTCTTCATCATATATCAGGCAGTTGGCCAGCATTCAATGCCATATAGGTGGACCGATAATACATGATAGTTCATTACTCTTTTCTTTGTATCTAACGAAAATTTCCTTGTTCTTAATACTTTGCTTAGCGTTTGAAAAGCTTCTTTAACTATTTCGATGCATCTTTGGATTTCGGTGGCTGATTTTCTTTTCCTTTTTTCTTTAAAAATCAGTCATTCTCGACAATATTACTATCATATATACTATTCACTGCTAAAAAAAATAGGCAATTTATTCTATTACTCCAAGAAATACCATTTATGCTATCTCCTTAAAAGGATCCTCGGTATAACAATAAACTACATCCGGCAGCAAGACCTCTGGTCTGGAGATCGGAGGTTTTGAAGAGTTTAGAACCAACTATTATTTGTTGTTGTTCCCATGTTCACTCTGACAGGGGTAATAGTACCTGTTAGGATCCCAGCTATGGGTAAATAGACAACCCACAAAGAAAAACAAAATACTATGCGAGTATAAAAAAACGTTTTATAGTAAAAAATACCAGCAATACCTATTTATAGTAAAATGACCAATAATACTTATTTAAAATAAAATGACCAGTAATACCTCTTTATAAATTTTTAAAGTCAAATGACAAGTAATAAATTTGATGGTAGAATTACCAACAATACATCTTATAGCAAAATGTGACCCCCCCCCCACAAAAAAAAACCTATTAAAGTATAAATATACATTTTATACTAAAATGACCAACAATACCTGTTTATATTAAAATGAACAGCAATACATTTTATCTGTATTGGAAGCAATATGTACTATTCATTGCTAAAAAATAGGTAGTTTATTCTATCACTCCAGGAGATATCATTTATGCTATCTCCTTAAAACCATGCATTCATTTTTTTTGCAATTGATGTTTATTGATTTCTTCTCGCTTTCCCTTATTACATTCATTTAGGAGTTCTTGTGGTTTATTTTCAACGTCTACTATCAACACCGTGTCATCTTCATATCTTATATTGTTAAGATTGTGACCGACAATAATGAATCCTGGTAGAACTTCTAATTCTCCCAGAATCGCCTCACTGTATAGGTTGAAAAGGTCTAATGAGACGAAGCATTCTTGTGTTACACACCTTTTCATTTTTGTATATTTACTGATCTCATTTCCAAACCGTATGCCGGCGATTTGCTGACTATATAGGCTTTGACTAATTTTAATATCCTTGCCATATACAGGGGTTGGACGGAATAATTGGGACAGTTGCAAAATCCACTCCTATATTTCAAAGACCTATTATATTAAGATCTTGAACTAAAACTTCGTAATTGCAGGTTATATCTATTGTAAATACGTTTATTTATCTAATTTACTGTCTTTGGCTTATTTATTTTTAGAATTTAGTAAAATTTAAGCTAAATACGTGACCTCTCCGAGTTCGAAAAGGGGCAAATTGTTGGAGCTCGCATGGCAGGAGCCTCGATCACTAAGGTTGCTGAACTGTTTGGTTTTTCAAGAGCTACCGTCTCAAGAACACTGATGCAATTCGAGAATCAGAGCAAAACCTCTAGCAACGGTAGTAATTCGGGCCGGACTTGCAAACTTACTGACAGGGACTGACGTGCATTGAAACGCAATATGGCAAAAAATCATCGTACAAATGCGGCCAAAGTGACTGTTGTGTTGAATAACCATCTGAATAGTTCAGTTTCTACTAAAACTGTTCGCCGTGAGCTCCATAAGGATGCATATTATGGAAGAGCCGCTGTGAGGAAACCTCTTCTCTTCACTCGCAACATTCAGAAGAGGTTGAAGTGGTGCAGAGATTACAATGCCTGGTCTGCAGACCAACGGAAGCAAGTCATATTCTCAGCCGAGTCCAGTTTTTCTCTTTTCTCATCTTCAGCGCGAGTTTATGTGTGGAGGCAGCCCAAAGAAGTTTACAACCCTGACTGCCTTCTTCCAACAGGGAAGCATGGAGGTGGATCAGTGATAGTTTGGGCCACCATATCATGGAAATGTCTCAGTCCAGTAGTTACCCTGCATGGTAGAATCAACAGCAAAGATTACCTGAACATTTTGGGAGATCATGTTCATCCAATGTCCAAGACTTTATTCCCTGATTGTGACTGCATCTTCCAAGACGATAATTCTCTAATACATACCGCTCGAGTGGTTAAGAATTGGTATGAAGAGCATGAAAGTGAGCTAGAACACATGGAGTAGCCTCCCGAATCTCAAGATATCAATATTATTGAACATTTGTGGTGCATTTTGGAGCAACAAGTTAGTAGCCGCTATCCTCCACCGTAGTGTGGTAAAGAGCTGGAGAAGGTATTAATGCAAGAATAACTGAAAATTCTTCTGTATGAAGTCAGGGAGCTGTATTATTCCATTCCTAGACGTATTACAGCTGCCTGTGAGGCTAAATGAGGATCAAATCCATATTAAATAAATTTTCTTTGAATTTAACAAGTGTTTCAATTATTTTGTCCAACCCCTGTAGATAGATAGATAGATAGATAGATAGATAGATAGATGGATAGACTATATAGGCTTTGATTCCCATATATGTTAAGGTTATCTGGAATTTTTAGCAGTTCTTTGTGACGTACTTTATCAAAAGCAAATTACTAAACAAGTATCAAAAAAAAGATGGCGGCTGTTATCGTTCGATTTTAGTCAACAGTACCGCATAAGAAGAAATATTTTCTATACAAAATATGGTTTACTTTATAATGTAAATTTTTGACAAAGTGTGAAGAGATGAAGATCGCTTTTCTTAATATAATTTTTAATCAATGAAAATCGATAAGTTGAGGTCCATATATTACGAAACAATTGTGAATAATTTACGGAGGGAAAATAAAAGATTTGAAGCTGATGACTGGTTAACGTGGAAATAATAAGAATATCATAGCAACAGTAAGTGTCCAATGATTTCTATGGACTCGGAGGTGAGTGGCTCACGTGACTCTAGATACCAGATGTTTCGTGTATATTCTTAGACGTATTACAGATGATTTGTGGCGTTTATTTTTTGTGGAAATTTTCCCGGTTCGCACGACCTTATTAAAATCGCCTCGTTTATTAATTTCACAGTTTTGAAACTTTTAAATGATTTTCCAACTCGCTTTTATTAAGATCCATTCCGTTTATTTCAGGCTGAAAAAAAAATTCTCCCCCTAATTAATTAAGACCCCACACTTTGTAATAGGCACCAAAGACGAAACGACCTACGCATTATTCCCTTTGCACCCAGCATCTGTTGGGAATAATTTCCGGCGTTTTCATTCTATTTCTGTTGTTTAAATTTATCTATGCGCAGTGGTTGCTGCGTGTTTGAGAATTTTTTTAAATCAATTCGCCCCAAGTAAGGCGATAATGTCATTAAGACGCAAGGGGCTACTGGGAGTGAGATATGATGAAAATATTTTAGAAGTAACCGGAAATCTAATCCCGAACAGGGACCAAGACATACACCTATAGTTCTGTTGAGAAAAAAACGGAGAGGGGTGAGAACCGCTCGATAGCGGAATCTATCTACTTCTATTGAGAAGAAAAATTGAAACAAATTAATAAATGTTCATAAATAAAATTACGGAGTTTTCGCTGAAGATGAAGTACAGAGATGAAGTAGACTTTAGAAGGAGCAAGCAACCAAACCTCAAACAGGAAACAAGGGTTAGGGTTAAGGTTAACCCTAACCCTAACCTCTACTAATGTTCAAAAATCCGGAAAGGTGAGTGACA
>OZ038493.1:20436627-20464127 GCA_964036315.1 Acanthosepion esculentum | reverse complement strand
CTTCCTGTTCTTCTTTCATCTATTACACCCTCTCTCTACAGTTTTCATACATTTCCATCTCACACTTGTTTCCCACTCCCACACATACACTCTCACTAAAATTTTGTTTTTTATACCCGGAGTTATATTTTCCAATTTATTTTTGAATTTGTAGGTTTGATGAATTGGATCGTAATTATGATTCCAATGTAATAAATTATAACCATGGAATATTAGTGTTTGAGCCTTTTATATTATATATATATATATATATATATATATATATATATATATATATATATATATAATATAGAAAAAACAACTGAAAAGTTGCAAATTAAAAAAAATTGAATGTTTTTTTGTAAAAGTATTTATTTATATTTTTATATATATATATTTGATATTTCAGATCGGCCCCGATATTTCTTCAGAAATGGCTGTTTTCAGAAGTTTGTTATATATATATATATATATATATATATATATATATATATATATATATATATATATATATAATATGTATGTATTTTTATTAATACGATAGGTATTATGAGGTTATTTTGGAATTTATTGTATGGCTCTGTAATAAAACTGAGCACTTTTTGTGGATCAGTTTTAATATATTGGATTATATACAAACGGATTTATTACATTTACCATATGTATATATATATATATATATATATATATATATATATATATATATATATATATATATATATATATATAATTGCTGGCTACTTATTTTCGATGCACATCCATCTGCTAAGAAAATCCCTATTAAACAGGCACCCGCTCAGGCACATTACTGTTTGTTCAACACCAACGGAGCCCACTTGTGGTTTATACTGCAACCATACTCAGCAGACCTTAGTTACAGTTTCCGAGAGAGAGAGCACATGATCTGGCCTGACCAGCTCTCTTTGAACAAAGGCAGTACACTCAAATTCTCGGTCACGATGACTTGTGATTTCGTGCTCGCACAACCATTGGTGACTCCCAAACAGTTTCCTCTGCCAAATTGCTCTCACAAGGCTTGGGTCAACCTGTTGTAAGGTTTTTCAGGGTGCTTTCCAAAGGTACTGTACGCTGGGATCGCCTTCCCAGGCCGATAACATCAAGAGGTTTTATTGATTTCTTGATATATGCACTGCAGTCAATTTTCTTTTTTTAATAAAAGATCAAATGTTCGTAACTACATTTGTTTTATTTTTTAGTTTGAAGGCTCCTCTTAATACTAAAATGTTCAAATTTGTATTCGTCGGTACACAATACATTTTGCTATATTATGAATATTTTATATATTTTTTTAAGCATTTCACCCCAAGCAAGGCGGGAAGCCACTAGCACGCAAGGGGTTACTGAGAGTTGGAGTGAGACCAAATAGGAGTGATAGAGGAAAGGATGAAGAGAAGGATAGGGGATAGATCAAGGCATCTGGAGACGTCGATTGACATTCATTTGAATAGTTGGAGATTATAGCAATCAGGAAAACAGGAAGAGGGGAGGGAGTTCCACAGGCGAGAAGTGCGAGACATGAAGCTATTGGAGTAGAAGAGACGGCTACATTTAACAGTTTCGACAAACAGAAGGAGCTCCAGACCATATATAGCAGCAATACTCCATGCACGGGCGAGTGGTTGATTTGTAGATTTGAAGGATCGACTCTGACGAGAAAAACTTCCTGGCGTAACACAGGGAGCCAACTTTTGTTTTTACCATTAACCTGGCAGTAGACCTTTTCCGTTTACCAAAGTTTTCAATGAAGTTAAATAGTAATACAGCTTATAAATGTTAAAGTAGCAGTGAGTAATGTCGTTTAAAAACATATGTAGCTGTATCTGTTTGAGAAAAAAATGAATCTACCATTACGACAATATTTTCATAGTGTTTTTATTTTTTAAAATTTTGAATTTGCACAAAATAGCAGCTAAGAATTGCGGTGAGTTCACAAATTGTAATTTTATGCCAAGTAGACTACTCTCAAAGACAAACTGCCAAAAAGACTACCATCAAAGACAAATTGCCAAAAAGACAACTCTCAAAGACAGATTGCCAAGGTGTTGAAGCTTTCTAGATATGAGGTGAAATATTAGTTACTACAAATACTTTAAAAATTGACGCAAATTTTGACAGAAAAAGAGCTGGAGCAACAACTGGAGTGACAACTGCTGTCGAAGATAAACACATTTTTATTGAGCGCAAAAGAAACAGAAGGTAACTGCACCAAAGTTGAGAGCTGAACTTAAAAACAGCAACCAGTGTTGCTCTCAATTGAAACATCGGCATAAATCAAAGGCGCTCGGAGGATGCATAGCTATCAATAAATCTCTGTTACAGAAGCTGAATAAGCAGAAAGAGTGGCAAAATGTATTGTGAAAAGGTGAGTTCAAATTTAAACTTTTGGGTAATAAGACGAGATTGAATGTGAGAAGAAAGCCAGAAGGAGCGTATGGTGATTGTGCAATTCTAACAGTTAAGCGTGGTGCTATGTCTTTTATGGTGTGGGGAAGTTTTTGGGGAGAGTGGGCCAGAGATTTCATTCAGGTCAAGGGAATCATGAAAAAAGAACAATATCATTTAATTTTGCAAAAATATACTATCTGGTTTAAGCATAATTGAAAAAAATTCAACTTTTAATAAAGCAACGATCCAAAACACGTGTTAAAATTATGTCAAAATTACCTCCAGTCAAAATGAAAGAGCAAACATTTTGGAAATTTTGACTTGGCCGTCTCAATCTGCTGAATTGAATAGGAGATTTCGAAAAGAATACCCAACGAGTGAGAGTGAGCTTTTTCAGTGTTTGAAGAAAGTTTGTGATGCCCTCTATCTATTATTTCAACCACATCCCACAAGAGGCGGTGATCATCCTTTTTCCTCCATATGTGGTCAGCTACGCCTGATGCTTCTATTTCCCCTCGTGTTCCCACTTTAGGGTGTTTTTGCAGTCTTACATTGGAGGGGGGCATGTTTCTCCTTTGTATTTCTTACCACAGCTACACGGGATGGCGTACACACTGTCTTAGTCATGTTCTCTTCTATGGGGGGTTCTTACTCGGAAGAGGTGTCTGTAAAGTGTTGAACCACTTTTGACGGTCGTCCTGATGTTATATGGATCACAGATCCTTTGTATTTTCTCCGATAATCCCTTCACATAGGGTAGGCAGACTGTTTTCTGGCTGCTGTTATCGTCTTGTACCCTTCTATCCCGGCTTATTGGAGCTGCTACCATTAATAGTTGATAATTCACGTCTATAAAATACAATAAAATTAATAATTTTTAATAAATAATTATGTTTTATGCTCATATAGTAATATCGGCTATATTGCTAGATTTAATGTCACGAGAAGTATATTTATTTTTTAAAATAAGTGTTTGAAAAAAAAAACTATATCCCAATATGGATAATGCTTAACTACGACAGTATTACGGCAAACAGATATATTTTCAAATTATATATAATTAACAGTCAGTACAAATTCAGCACCTGAAGATTGCGTTTGGCTTGGAACTCCAAATTATGCTAACGCTGTGGGATAATATACATATTTATTAATATATATACTTTATAGCTCTGTTATATAACATCGAGCACTGTTTCAATAACACCAGCACTTTATGTGCAATTCACACACAGAGGAGGACGAATATTTTCTATGAAAAATTCTCGGACATTCAGGCCGGTAAATGTTGTTTAATACTGTTTATTATAAACAGAGCATATACTGAAATATTTGTATCTATAAAAAGAATGTTAAACATAAAAATATCTTTAAATAATTGTCGAAATTTGTCCATTTCATCATATATATATATGACAAGAGGAAAAACTATTCTTAGCCAAGAAAAGACCTAATTACAAACCTATCCGAATCAAAACCATCGGACATACAACAGGAAGGTCTTAGTTTCTCTCAAAATTTGGAACCGGACTGCCGAAAAAAGACTTCACGGATTTTACGATTAAAAACCACCGCCTAAAAATAATTTTTCCTCCTCTTGACTTTTTATTCATTTTGTTTTTTTTTACAGGTACTATCTGTCTGAAAATAATTTACATACATGCATGCATACATACATATATATACAAATGTCAAGGTGTGTATTACATGCGCAAATATATTCTCAAAATGCATATATTTATATGGACACGGTAAAACCTTCATTCAAGAATGAAAAGCCAAATACGACTGGAATCAAGAGCATTATACATAGAAACGTATCTGTGATGTTAATAAAATAGAATTATTCTTACAATCCAATATATGTTTTGGCTTTAAATAAACCACGATATTTTAATAAGTCTGAAAATGCACAAATACTGAACGTGATATATATATATGGATTATAGTATCGAATATACAAATTTATTCTCAAAATGCGTTTATTTTTATGTACACTCTAAAGTACTTATAGAAATATATAATAAATATTATAACCTATAAATATGTTTATAATATATAAGTGTGTTAACCTATATATTTTGAGCAAAAGTATATTTTGTGTAAGCACATGCAGCTATTGACATGATATTAAAAGTAACATGCACTCAAACACGGAACTAAAACGTATTTACTCATATCATGCAATCTCATGGAACCCACTCACACAGGCTATTACGCTGAAATGAATACGCCTTCATAGAAAGAAACCGGCCTGGCTTTTGATTTGTCAAGAAAAGAAAGAAGAGATTAAGAAACATGGGCGACAAGTAGAAGTGAGTTACCGGAAGTAGTTTCCGCGAAACGGAAAGGCCGGTTTCTGAGCTCTCAAAATTTTGCAGGCCAGTGGATCTGTTGACTTCACACAAGGATTTGGGGAGAAAGCTATAATGGTAGTCACGTGATATGATCTGACGTTCAGGATTCTCAACTTTTGCTTCCAAATCTTTCATTCTTCCTGATGACGATGATCGATGGGCGGATAGCAACGAAGAGAGAGCAGACGGTGGAGATGTGGCTTCAAGGGACATGGGAATAATTTGCAACAGACAGATGGAGGGTTAGGACGATGGATACACAACGGTCGGTTGGCGTACAGAATTACATAGATACGCAAATGTCTGGATGTTCTCAATGTTTAAGATATCGAAATATTTTAATGAGATTTAAGCGAGGCTTAGACTATCCAGGTGAAATTCATCAAAAGTCTCAACCCATATCACCTGTTCTTTCCAATTATATATATATATATATATATATATATATATATATATATATATATATATACATTGAGCTCTCTGGATTTTATCCTCCTTGGGTCTATCCATACAGATTACCTAGTTTTTCGTAAACTATATATATATATATATATATATATATATATATATATATATATATATATATTATACAAAGAAATAATCACCCATAGAATCAATCAATCAATCAATATATATATATATATATATATATATATATATATATATATATATATATATATATATTAAATAAAAACAGACCACTTTAAGTTTCCATGTAATAAATTATTTCACCACAGCCCTTTTAAAGGACCGCGGATCATCAGACTTTACTTCCAAAGGTTGAAACGAAAAAAAAAACAAAAAAACTTTGGAAGTAAAGTCTGATGATCCGCGGTCCTTTAAAAGGGCTCTGGTGAAATAATTTATTATATGGAACCTTAAAGTGGTCTGTTTTTATTTTTATTTAAATTATTTTAATTATTTATTATTAAGCTCTCTGGATTTTATCCTCCTTGGATCTACCCATACGGATTACTTAGTTTTTCGTAAACTATATATATATATATATATATATATATATATATATACAAAGAAATCACCCATAGAATCAATCAGCAATATTAATGCGATTATTGGCGATATCACATCGCTAGTAGAATATAATATTGCTGATTGATTCTATGGGTGATTATTTCTTTGTATATAAAATACATGCTTCCTAATGTTTTATGTTTATAAAAAAACTATCGATCCGCAGTACAAAAAAATTCCTAAAAATAACTACTGAGACATTACACTAAATTAATTGAACTATATACTTAGTTCATGACATAGTAAGTGAAAACACTTGTAAAAATAGAATACGTGGATTTACCACATCACACATAAATTCAAATAAAAAAATTCTCACTTAAAATTTGAAAAACCTGGCATTGCGACTTTGCATGTTTCGATATTGTATACAACCGTCAATAATAGCACATTCTTAAAAATACATCTTTCGGTCTACAAACAATTATTTCGTCTCGCAGTATTAATTTTAATGGAAAAACTATGCCTGAGGATGAATAAAGGATTATTCGAAAGAAAAAATATAAACTGGAAACAACTGACAACAGTTTTATTAATGAGGATCACATCATTCTATGGATTAACAGTATTTTAATGCATCCAATATATTCTACTAGCGATGTGATAGCGCCAATAATCGCATTAATATTGCTGATTGATTCTATGCGTGATTATTTCTTTGTATATAAAATACATGCTGCCTAATGTTTTACATATATATATATATATATATATATATATATATATATATATATATATATATATTGTGTATATTTCGGCAGCAGTTTTTCATTAATGCATGTTTCATTAAATAATATAGACAAGTTTGAAGTAAATTCCTTTCATATTGTCTGATAAGCTTAATAACATTATCGTTGAAAGACGAAAGGAAAACACCATATTGATACATGTCTAAATCCAATGTAAGATTTCGGCTTACATAAGCCATCATCAATTATCATTATCTGCCCGCGGACTCAATTCCGGAAAATCCTTGTTGACAACACAATTATACTTAAACATGGAAACAATAAATAAAATTAAAAATCCTTGAAGCTATATACATAAAACAGTTGAAACCTAACCTGAACAAAATAAACTATGAAATCTCAACAAATATTCTTAAATGCCTATAATTTATAACAGAAGCCATTGGTTTATACCAACGGCTTCCCATACGTAATAGTTCTCGTTTTTCACTCTCGCATGGTCATGTGTGACGTCACGAGCTGCGAAGCGATTTTCGGCTCCTTGTCTCGTATATACGAGTTTGTCGTTACTTTGAGCTTATTCAAGCTTATTCAAGCGGCGAGGACGGACTATCGTTGTAGTTTCGTCTGTGTGTTGTTTGATTTATTGAAATTGTCATCTTTGATAATGGCTTATGTAAGCCGAAAGCTTTGATTGGATTTAAACATGTATCAATATTTCGTCTTTCAACGATAAAGTGATTAAGCTTATTAGACAATATGAAAGGAACTTACTTAAAATAAACAGACAAAAGCTTTTTATATTATTTAATGAAATGTATTAATACATATATATATATATATATATATATATATATATATATATATATATATATATATATATATACATATATACACACACAAACAGCCTGTTTCACTGTATCACAGCTCATCAGTGTGGCATAGACATTCGATATCTTCAAGCCGGGATCGAACCTCGACCGATTTGACATCAATCAGAGACTCTTACCCCTAGGCTATCGGCGTATGACTGCAACTCTTTTTACAGCGATTATATCGCTGCATCTATCCTCATATATGGGCAGCGTGGATGTGCCTTTTTAGTCCTGCAGGGGTCTTAAATTCTCTTGCTAGGGTGCGGTAACGTTGGAGCATCTTTTGCAATACTTGTTGCATAAAATACGCATAACGTGTAATGATGGAAAATAGTAAGCGTGTAAAATTCAAGAAATATAATTTCTTGAATATTATTCGCTTACATTTGTCTTACAAAACTTTGAATTATGGTACTGTGTGTCCTCCATATATTTCAAGTGACCTTTCAACCACCTGATGAATATTCATGAACATTCTCAGATTTAAACTAATGCCATCCTTGCCCTTGTATATAAACACGCACAACAAAATACATTTTCAGAGGATGAAATGCGTCGGCTTGTTTTTTTATACATATATATATATGTGTGTGTGTGTGTGTGTGTGTGTGTGTGTTTGGGTGTGTGTGTTTGGGTGTGTGTGTGTGTGTGTGTTTGGGTGTGTGTGTGTGTGTGTGTGTGTGTGTGTGTTTGGGTGTGTGTGTTTGGGTGTGTGTGTGTGTATGTGTGTGTTTGGGTGGGGGTGTTTGGGTGGGGGTGTTTGGGTGGGTGTGTGTGTGTGTGTGTTTGGGTGTGTGTGTGTGTGTGTGTGTGTGTGTGTTTGGGTGTGTGTGTGTGTGTGTGTGTGTGTGTGTGTTTGGGTGTGTGTGTGTGTGTGTGTGTGTGTGTGTGTGTGTGTGTGTGTGTGTTTGGGTGTGTGTGTTTGGGTGGGTGTGTGTGTGTGTTTGGGTGTGTGTGTGTGTGTGTTTGGGTGTGTGTGTGTGTGTGTTTGGGGGGGGGGGTTTGGGGGGGGTGTTTGGGTGTGTGTGTGTGTTTGGGTGTGTGTGTTTGGGTGTGTGTGTGTGTGTGTGTGTTTGGGTGTGTGTGTGTGTTTGTGTGTGTGTGTGTGTGTGTGTTTGGGTGTGTGTGTGTGTGTGTGTGTGTTTGGGTGTGTGTGTTTGGGTGTGTGTGTGTGTGTTTGTGTGTGTGTGTGTGTGTGTGTGTGTGTGTGTGTGTGTGTGTGTGTGTGTGTGTGTTTGGGTGTGTGTGTGTGTGTTTGGGTTGTTTAAAATGTCTTATATTTATTAGGGAAGATTGCTCAATATAAAAGAAAGACCGTTTATAGATGTAGATAATGCTGATTCCTATGTCCACGATCTCATCTCTCTCTCTCTCTCTCTCTCTCTCTCTCTTGCTAAATATATAATTCTGTTGATAGCTATCTACCTATCTATCTATATATTTGATCTATTCTGTTTCCTCTGCTCGTCTATGTCTGTGACAATACAGCTATGTCTGTGTCCAGTCATACCTTAGTCTAATTTTCTTTATTGCAGATTTGAACAACCATAGTCGTAGATGCGATCACCTTGTTCATATCTATCTATCTATCTATCTATCTATCTATCTATCTATCTATCTATCTATCAATCTATCTATTTCAACCAGTTCATATCTCTTTATCTACCTATCTCAATCAGTTCATATCTATCTATCTATCTATCTATCTTTAAATGCCATGTCTTCGGGAATGAGGCGATCATGGCTCTCAATCGATTATGGATTCTATTAATAAATATACATATTATCCCTCACCTATAACACGACTAGTTTCATACACAATGCCTATGCATGAAAATTCGAGTCGTGCGGTGTAGGGTAATATATATATATATATATATATATATATATATATATATATATATATATATATATATATATATATATATATATATATATATACCCAAAATGAGGGTGCGATGGATAAATTGTCGTCTAAATTATGCACAAATGAAAATAATACTGACATCTCATTTTAACAGATATATTTACCAAAATTACACAAAAAATATCTTTAAATACTAAAGAGTAGATATATTCAGTAAAACCGCCATTGGTTTCAACCTCTGTCTCCAGGCAACTACTTTGGAATCTCCTGCTACTCTTCCGGACAGTCTACTTGTTTAAGTTGATGAATGCTGCCATAATCCTTGTCCTTAGACCAGGAGCATTAGCAAAATGAATGTAACCTGGAAAACATATAGAAAGTTAGTTTTTTCAAGGATGCTAATCTGTGGCCTACTGTTTCAAAATCTATAAAGTCCCAAAAGACTCTAGTCATCTAAATGGTCGGGGTCCGAATTAACACGTATAACTTTTTAATCTTTCAGCTCTCAAACCTGTATAACACCTATTTGATGATGAGGAATCGAATGTTTACCTTATTTTTAAGATATGAAAACAACCTGACCTAAATAATAGATTACTAACCTAAACAGTATGGAGAATACGCCATTTTACTATTGGTAGAACGAATATTTTAAGACAGTCTATGCAGCGGTTCCTGATGAATCTATACAAACAAGGTGCAGCAACTGCTATACTGCAATCTTGTTGAATTTGAGTTTCCCGAGCGTAGCTAACAGTTATGCAAACAGTTAAATCTTGTAAATGTCGTTGTTCTGTCATTCTAAATTGTTCATCAGTATTATCGTTAACGGGGAAAGCCGACGTAGAATTTAACCCGATATACACTATTTACATTATTCGGGCTATTGTCCTCATCTCTGTTGCCATTTTTATCACAACGTTTCGGCCGTTGTACGCTCCGGCCTTCTTCAGGTGGTTGGAATGTCGAACTGAACCCTTTATTTCGCTCACTGGAGTACACTGTTCTAGTTCCAGGTGCCATGTTTAATGGATGTCAGTTATCAGTTATCTCCTTTTAATTCCCCTCTGAAAGTTCTTAACCAGGTATTGAACACACACTGTTTGGGTCCTGTCACTGGATCTAACCAAGGCCTTTATCCAATGTGCTATGTGTCCTTGAGGACAGTGACAGGTCCCAAAGATTGTGTGTTCAGTACCCGGTTAAGGCAGTGGAGAACCTGGAAAGGGGAAGTAACAGGAGATAACTGACATCCATTAAACATGGCACATGGAACTAGAACAGTCTACCGCAGTGAGCGAAATAAAGGGTTCAGTTCGACATTCCAACCACCTGAAGAAGGCCGTAACATACGTCGGCCGGAAATTACATCGGCCGAAACGTTGTAATAAATATGGCGACAAAGATGAGGACAATAGTCCGAATAATTTAAATAGTGTAGATAATACCTCATATCAGAAATATAGACAATTAACCCTATATAGTTGGAACACAATTCCGTGAAGTTTAGTCCTGATTTTCTGCATCTTTTACTACATCCTGGCTTACATCCACATACGTAAGATATGAGAACGAGCTGGGTCATTTTCATTAAATATTGGATTTAGCGACCCATCACACAACTGCCAGCCCCACTTCATTGGCTCTAATTAGCTACATTTAGTCGTTTCGACAGTGAAATGGTGGGACCGAAATGCCAAACTAGTAGCAGGTTTAAATCTATGCCTTTGCTGCAACTTCTTAACCAAGGTAAAACTCCCTGTTTGTATTGGCAGATGAATTGGTACAACTATTGTGACAACGCTTACCAATTTAGTTTCATACCCTTCGTTGCAGGACAATGGTAAATATATGGATAGGTAGGAGCTGATCTTGATAAAATGTACACCATACTGTACAGTAGCAGTAGGCCTGACGTCTTTGTGTTGATCTGTAGTGGAAACGTGTGTACCACAGAAAGTTTCGAGGGAGGCACATACAGGGGTAGTAAGCGCTAGCATGCAGTCCATTTTTGACTCGGTACTTGGAGTTATTCCTCGACCATAAGCTAAGCCTCCAATCGTCTTAAGCATTCTCTTAAGTCTTTGGTCTTTTAAAATACCAGACCAGAATCTATGAAACTGCCTAATTGTCCAATATCCTCCCGAAGTATGCTTTGCAAACTGGGCTTCACTCATAACCTGTGGTAGTTGCTTCATTTGATCTAGGTAGAGACTTGATCACTTTGCATTGGCGATATGCCTGTCATCATGGAAAATTGGGATCATTCTCGAAACACAGTAAGTGAAGTGCCCAATGCCATGTATGTTGTACCTGAATGAAGAGCAATAAACGTTTGACCATTTTCAGGTATTAGATCAAGAGATTCCCGGTTTTACTGGACATAGATAATTCCTCTTGTAGATCCTCAACAATATTTGGGATATCTGGGTAGTGACACGCTCTGTAAGAAGACTCTCAGGTGATGATAAGTGATTCAAAAGCCTCTCATGAACCATTCTGACTTCATCAAAATTTATGCCACTCGGACAGTCGGGAGTCGCAAGTATCCTATCCATGACTGATGTACACTTGCGACCAAAATGTTCAGAACGGCATTGTTTTCGTCAGAAAAGTAGGTATAAGTTTTTATCAAAGTTATTTTATATTCTATAATTTTCATAGACAATAAATACAATATTATTTGTTATTGTCTGAGATTCTGGTTTAATTTGAGAGGATAATACAAATGTTATGGATGATTTTGTGATTTACTGCAAAACCCCAAAACAATGTCGTTCTGAACATTTTGGCCGCAACTATATATATATATATATATATATATATATATATATATATATATATATATATATGATAATATGGAGATGGAGACTTTAATTATTCATTTCGATTATAAATTTATGTCGTGAACACCAAGATGTTCAACTTTTCGAATCGAAATCTCCTCCGTAAACGGAAAAATACACCGGACGGACACATTAGATTGGTAGTGGGAAGGGAAGTTGAAAGAGAAGGGATGGGTAAAGAGAGGGCCAAGAGATTAGTAGTTAGTAGTAGTCGGTTCACCTAGCCGAGAATGTACTCTATTATTTTGCGATTTTTATATTGGGTTGTATTTTACATTGACCGATAAAGTTTGTTTTTTATAGACAGGACACACCAGGTCGACTCAAATTCATTTAATGAAAGAGATCTTAATCTAATTAAAGGTTGGTATTAATATAGTAACATTTAAGCATTTTTTTTTTGTCTAATAGTTAGTGAAGTCATTAAGTTGAAGGGAACGCAAGAGGGGGATATAGAAGGGGCGAGGGCTCTGTGAAGGGTGGGATGGACGGGGAGGTTTGGAGGAAGAACAGGGTGAGGAGGTAAAGGTTGTGTAGTCGTAGTTCTAGCAGACTGATCGGCCTAGAAAGCATAGAGCCGGAAAAGAGTCTCACAGGCAAGAAGTGCGAGAAAAGAGACTGTCAGCATAGAACTTACGGCTACATCTAGTCAATATTTATCAATATCTTTGAGATGAAGTATTATGATTACTTACATTATATACAAGGTAGCCAAAAAAGTTCTGTCCGTTTTTTGATTAGTCATTGAATGTAGTTGAAATATATACGAAATGCGTGTAGCAATTGTTTTCAAATTCGGACAGCCGGAAGTAGGAACATCAGACGTTATAAAAAACACGCGCACCGTGCCCGGCCATCGGTTATAAGCCGGACAGCTGTGAGAAGGGTGGAGGTGTCTAGAGATCTCGTTCGAGGCTATTTGCTTTACGACTTCAAAGTGGGCTTATCAGCAGCTTCATCAAGTCGCCGCATATGTCAAGCGTTTGGGGATAATTCTGTGGATGAACGTACTGCAAGGCGTTGGTTTCGAAAATTTAAGTCGGGAGATTTGTCTCTCCATGATGAGCCTCGCATTGGACGACCACAGGTCTTGAATGACGGAGTCCTGAAGGCAGCCATTGAAGAGGACAGTAGTCTAACGTGTGGTGAACTTGCAAGACAGTTCAACGTTTCCGATGAAACAGACTTCACCTGCACCGCCTAGGTAAGACGTACAAACTGAGCACGTGGGTTCCGCAAAAGCTGTTGGCGGTCCACAAGGGACAACGAGTGGCAGTCTGCGTACCGCTGCTTTCTCGCCACCGTACCGTATCCTTATTCAATCGAGTGCTTACCAGTGATGAAAAGTGGGTTCTGTACGAAACTCCCAAGCGTTCCAAACATTGGTTGTATCCTCAGGATGCTGTCCCTCACACCGCCAGACCGCCTATGCACCCACGCAAGATTATGCTTTGTGTCTGGTGGACAGGTCGTCAAGTGATTCATTATGAACTGCGACCAATGGGCCAAACGGTCACTGGAGACCTATACTCGCAACAATTGAAACGTGTGCAACAGGCATTGCGCCAGAAGGAGCCAGCACTGGTGAATCGCAAAGGTGTGCTTTTTCTCCATGACAACGCCAGGCCGCATGTCGCGCGAGTGGTCAGAGATACCATACAGCAATTTGGGTGGGAGACTTTGTGCCATCCACCTTATTCACCTGACCATGCGCCATCCGATTACCACCTTTTCCACTCCCTGGATAATCACCTTCGTGGGAAATCCTTCACCAATGAAGCAGACTTGCGCAAAGCCCTCACGGACTTCTTTGCGTCACCCCCCCCCCGAGTTCTACCGCAAGGGCATTGAACAGCTGGAGACACGTTGGCAGAAGGTGCTGGATGCCGATGGCGATTACTTCGAAGACTAAATATAAGTTACACATACTGTGAAGCGTTTGCTTTTTTTCCTTTAAAAACGGACAGAGCTTTTTTGGTTACCTTGTACATTATTCGGAGTGTTATCCTCATCTTCATTGCCATATTCACAACGTTTCAGCCGTTGTACGCTCCGGCCTTCTTCATGTGATTGGATATCTGAGATGAAGTATTATGATTACTTACATTATTTACATTATTCGGATTGTTATCCTCATCTTCATTGCCATATTCACAACGTTTCAGCCATTGTACGCTCCGGCCTTCTTCAGGTGATTGGATATCTGACATGAAGTATTATGATTACTTTCATTATTTACATTATTCGGATTGTTATCCTCATCTTCATTGCCATATTCACACATGACCCAATAGGTAAAGACGTTGGTTAGATCGAGTGACTAAGACCCAAAGAGTTGCGAGTTCAATACCAGTCAACAGAAGTGGTGAACCAAAACTTGGAGAATTGAGTTAAAGGAAAATAACTGAAACAGCCGGAAGAAGCACGGCACGCGGAACTAGAGACAGGGAAATACTCATGTTGATATTGTTAAATATTGAATTAATGGGAAATAACCGAGGCATCCCGGAGAGGCATGGCACGTGGAACTAGAACAACCTACTGGACAAAATAAAGGGTTCGGTTCAAAATTCCAGTCACCTGAAGAAAACCGGAGCGTACAACGGCCGAAACGTTGTGAATATGGCAATGAAGATGAGGATAACAGTCCGAATAATGTAAATAATGCATGTACATCTAGCCAGTTTAATTTATAAATTGATGATTTCTCGATGTCAGTCTATTACTACGTATAAATCTTAGGTACCATAGCGAAGAGCTCATCCGAACAATTACCATGTACACCTTTATCTGTTTACAATGCTTAAACTTTCGTGCTGTTAATATTAGAGTTTATTATTTTCAACTGCGTTACGTTACTTGTTTGAGAGCGCATAATCTTTGAAATGATCGGAGCTCAAAGGCGAAACATTATAGAACTATATGTGCGTAACAATTGTCGACTGAAGTTTTGACATGAAGTATTTGCCTGACGTAAATTCTTCTTCAAGGTCAGGATTCCTTATGAAATAAGCATGACCAAAACCCGAGCGCATAGCATCCTATTCAGTTGCGACAGGGAATATAAGCGAAACCAACTGCCTCTTAAAGATCTGATTTGAAGAACATCAAAAAGCACTAATCCAAGGTGAAATATCACGAATAAACTTGAGAGAATGTGCTTGCAGGGGAAAAATGTGCACACCGTTCCCGCCGGGACGTGATCAGAATAATAGAGGGTGAAACACACGGGAAAATGCGTAACGTGAAAGAAGCAGCGTGTATAAGCCTGTCAAAAACGGACAATATAAATAATCCGGGTATTAAATTAAACTCTTTACAGAAACTGGCGCTCAGAAGCTTTCTGTATGCTTAAGTTTTATCATAATTATTCGCGTATAATACGCACTTTTCTCCTGTGTACTTTAATAGTTAGGAGTGCGTATTATAAACGACAATTATTAGGTCATTCCATAAGTTCTGTCCGAATTTTAACTTTTTGTTAAAATTAACGAAATTTAAAGAGTATTTTATAATGTCTAATGGAGCTGAACATTATTTTTATGTTTAGATGCATTTAAACTAATCAAATTTTATTTTAGAGAACAATAAAATTAAATTTTGTTTGATTAAAATCCTGCTAACATGGAAGTACCCAAGAATCATTTGAGGCACATAATGCTTTATGAGTTCAAGAAAGGAAACTCAGCAGCCGAAGCGGCTAGAAACATTCACTCAGTTTATGGAGAGGAATGTGTGAATGAAAGAACTTGCAGAAGATGGTTTGCAAAATTCAGAGGTGGAGATTTCACCCTTGAAGATGAAGATCGAACCGGACATCCAGTTGAGTCCGATGAAAAGCTTCTTGAAAAAAAATGGATCTTTATCGAAATGTTAAGCGTCGTAGACAGTGGCTTGGTAAAGGGGAAGGACCCCAGCCACAGCCGAGAAGGGAACTTCATGGGTAAAAGGTTCTTTTTTCAATCTGGTGGGATTGCCAAGGAATAATCCACTTTGAATTCTTACCACCTAATGCAACAATTAATACTCAAATATACTGTCAGCAATTAGAGCGTTTGAACCAAGCTGTGAGGAAAAAAAGACCTACTCTAGTGAATCGAAAACGCGTGATGTTTGATAGTTCCAGATTACTGTATTCCGGAAGGTAAGTAAATTAAATCACTTATGAAAAAATCTCGTCTTCTTTGTGCTGTGTCTATTCAGGACGTTAGAGATAATGGCTCTCCACAATTTCTTGCTCTTTGTAGCTCTTAATAATCTTTTCCGTTTTTTTTATCTCTCTTAACCCCAGTTATGTCATCTATTTACACAAGCTCGCTAAGTAGATTATGCGTTGTTTTGCTCTGTCGATCTTGCCTTCAATCTGTCCTGTGAGTATCAAATTTTCAAAGCTCTCTTTCCTCATTATGTCCTCAAGAAATTTCAACTGTCTCTTTCTGATATTGAGAATAAGTGTCCTTTCCCATTTGTTCAGTGCATGATATTCTCAGCATCCTCCTGTGGAACCACTTGCTTCAAGTTTCTTCTTCATCTTTAGGTTTCTCGAGCATTCGCTGCTATACATGTGTAACAGTCCAGTACTCTTTTCTATGTTCCTACTGAGATGTTACGTGACATCTGTCCTTCTTTACGGCAGCAAATGTTGGACGATTTCCTCAAATATGAAGAAGAGACTCGAGGCGATAGAGATGTGGTTCTACAGAAGTATGTTAAGGATATCATGGTCCGAGCGTGTGAGCAACGATGAGGTCTTAGAGAGGTTTCAAACAAGGAGGAGGCTTATACTTAACATCAGGAAGAGGCAGCGAATGTTGGATGATTACTCAAAGATGAAGAAGAGACTCAAGGCGGCGGAGATGTGGTTCTACAGAAGGATGCTAAGGATATCATGATCCGAGCGTGTGAGCAACGATGAGGTCTTAGTGTGGTTTCAAACAAGGAGGAGGCTTATACTTAACATCAAGAAGAGGCAGCTGATGTTTCTGGGACACATAATGAGGAAGGAGGGCCTGGGGAATATGATACTCACGGGTCGAATAGAGGGAAAGAGAGACAAGGGATAAAAATGCGTGACATACCTGGCGGGCTTAAGCAAGTGGATGACAGAAGGGGGTCTCGGGGAGGAAGCAGAGGGAAGGGAGTTGTTGAGAGCTACAAGGGATAGAAGGATGTGGAGAGTCATGATCGCCTACGTCATTAAAGGACATGACACATAAAAAGAAAGAAAGAACGCAATTATTAAATACATTTTCGTCCGCTTCACTTCTGTCCGTGTCAAAGATGACGTCATGACAGCGTGATGAGCGTAGATGATGTCTTCGTAATCTTCGATGTCGTCATCGTGTACAGAATCATCTTGTCCTTCTTCCACGAAAAGGACTTTCTGTTCGCTGTCCTATAGTAGTAATGTTCGCTTGTCTCCGTCTCAAAAATACCTGTTATGACAGTTTCATTTATGTTGTCAGCGTGGATGTCTTCGTGTAATCTTCGATATCGTCATCTATCAGGTCATCTTGTACTTCGCTTGTTTTACGCCGCTACAGAGGAACAGTCGCTAGCCGATGCAAAACAAGTTTCTTCATTCTATTTCTCTTAGTGTGAATGTACAGGGTGCGGCTGGTATTTGAGGACAGATTTTATGGATGAGTAAAAAAAACTTGCTGAACAAATGAATATAATTATATTTGATTACGAACAAGTAAACATGAAATTTAGTTAACTATTATTTAACTTTATTCAATAAAACCACCACTAGCATCAATAATTGCCTCTACACGAGATCGAAATCGGCTAGTTCTGATTAATTGGTCCTTATTTATGTCATACATTACTCGAACTATTGCAGCTTTTAGAGAGTCTTTGGTGTCATGAGGCTGTTTATTAACCTCCTTCTCAACAACGCCCCGCACATAATAGTCTAGTGGGCTGATATCTGGAGACTTAAGAGGCCAAATGTTGGGTGTGATGTGGTCGTACAAATGGTCAGTCATCCATTCTTGCAACTCTGAGAAAACGTGCAATATCCAAATCGCTATGATCAGCCTTTAATGCCACAATCACAGCATGCTTTTTCATTTCATTTGATATCATAGGGTTTGCCATTCTTGATTTCTGAAAAATAAAAGTATTAGAAGTTAGTGGGAAGCAGTATTAATCTTAAATCCGTATGTCCTCAAATACCAGCCGCATACTGTATTTTCCCCACATGCTCGTTGCATTTGTGCATGAACATATATCTGTATTTGTTCAAAATACTGTGTAAATTTTGTATTTCGAAAGCTAATTTAAACTATTTAAGTTCTTATTCTAGGAGACGCGGTGGAGTAATGGATTAAGGAATCAGAGAACCGAGTTCGAATTCCAGTCGAATCCATTACATTCACTTACGTGCTAATACCCTTGGGAAAGGTATGAATCCTCTTCTCCCTCCAGCTATGGGTAAATAGCAGGACAGACCCGGTTCTATAGAGTTGAATGGCAACTGGTCTACCGCAGAAAGAAATGGCAACCTACAACTGGAAAAAATCTGCCTCGTCAGTCATGTATCAAAAGATACATGATCGCCTAAGAGGGTATCACGCATGGCGCATAACTGACTGAAGTTATTATTTCTACTCGATAAGAAACGGATAAATTGTTGAAAATATATTAAATTTCGCCGGTACAATTTCTAAAATGTTATTTTGTATGATATACAAAAGAATTTTCTTTAATTTTGTAATCTAAATTTAGGGTGGGTGTTTTTTACACGAATAATTAAATCACTTTTTAAGGATAGAACTTCTCCAAAACTGATATCGATGTTTTAAACTAACTGATATTTAACAAAGAGGTTAAATTCCGAAACTAAATTTGTTTATATTTTTTTTTAATTATTCAGATTGATATTGAACCCACTTAATCTGTTTCGCTTTGTCAAAGTTAGACGTCTCTGTTCTTAACGGAACAGATATCGAGTGATTTTCAAAGCGAAGCTTAGACGTAGCATGAGGCCGAAAGTATGGAGCACCCAGTGAGGATCGAACTCAGTACTCAGTCGGAATTGATCTAGCGAGGCAGGCTTTCTAAATATTATACCACGTTGAGGTGTCCCAAAAGTGATTTTCCAAGCGTAGCTTAGATGTGGCACAAAGCCGAAAGTATGGGGCACCCAGTGAGGATCCAACTCACTACTCAGTCGTAATTGATCTAGCGAGACAAGCTGTCTAAACATTATACCATGTAGAGGTGCCACAAAAGTGATTTACCAAGCGTAGCTTAGATATGACACAAGGCCGAAAGTATGGGGCATCCAGTGGGGAACGAACTCACGACTCAGTTGTAATTGTTCTTGCGAGACAAGCTTGTTAACCATTACACCGTCTCGAGGTACCCAGACGGAATATATATCTAGTAAGCAGTAATAAGGCCCACTTCATTTTAGAACACCTTGAAATAGTCCCCTGCAACAGGAAAGTATTTTTTTAAAATAATTTTATCTTTTTTTGTTAGTTTACTTTTGCCACGTGTTATTTGCTTTTTTGCGTGTACACTTTTGGGAGTTAAAAAAACAATACTCTTCATGAAAGGATAAAAACTCTGGGGTCGTGCAGTATTTCTTTATGGTTATATAAGGTAACGTGACGATTATCTGCACGGGAAACGGAATCAATACATCGATTTCGTATCCCGGTTGAGGTGGCTGATGTTCACGTTGACGAATGCCTTGGGAATCTTCAGTTCAGTACTCTCCCCCATTCCAAGGTATCTTCTCACTGGCCTCTCGCACTGACTGACGGAAAAATAGAGGCGGTAGAATGCACACTACACTTCCATAACTACCCTGGCATCAAGGATAAACTGCAAAAAACTTAAAACATATCCGTTACATCCGTTGCTATCCACAATGCTACCGATATCTGTATTACCGGATACAATCTACATCTGAAGTACTTGAATTTTTAATTGCTTGATTTGTTTTTTACGGCTTATCAACCTTTTGCAGGTTATTTAAAGCCAGAAAATTATTTTAGATTGCAGGAATGCTTTTGGAAATGATAATGATTTACTGATACAAGTCCTATTAATTAACCAATAGTTGGGATGAGAAGCGGCGATTTCACACCTTTCCGAGTGGTATTTGCACGTAAATGAATATAACGGACCTGACTGGAATTAGAAGACTCCCCAATGAATAATTCTGAGCCGTTATCCACTGTACCACCCGCACATCCAATCTTACAGCACATGATATTCTGAAGAAGTCAGCCACCTAGGTACTGACCAGGCAAGACGTTGTTTAATTTCAATGGTCATACGTGAACTGGTTTTCAACGTGATATAGCCAGGAATTCGAAAAATATATCAAAGAAATATTATCAGAAATAAATTATATATATATATATATATATATATATATATATATATATATATATATATATATATATATATATATATATATATAATATATATATATATATATAACTTTATTTGTATTTGCGATAGAAATAATCTGTAAAAAATGTTATAAAGTTTAATGTACCTAGTTTTAAGTATAGCTAAAATAAATAATGTGATTTCAGGCATTACTGTAAATCAGTTGGCAAATTTTTTCCGTGAACTGCAGAATCGTATTACCCTTTGTATTGCTAATCATGGAGGACATGTGGAAACTTAAATAAAATTCCAATAAAACCTTAAAAAATATAGATTTACTTCTTTCTAATCCTTTTTACAAACTATTTCTATCACAAATACAAATAAAGTTATACATTTTTTTAAAGTGCACACGAACTTTATGGACACCCTGTATATATATATATATATATATATATATACATATATATATATATATATATATATATATATATATATATATACATATATATATATATATATATATATATCTATATATATATATAAATTTCAGATAGAATATATCTGTAAAAGGACAATGTGAATAAAGAAAAAAGGAAAACTTAGCTTAACCGATGCGTTTCGTCGTCTGATGAACATTATCAGATATTAGTAACTGTGATAAAAGCATTTGCCTTGATAACGTCCCTCAGAGGAGGAAATACATCCATTAAGCCAAGTTTTCCTTTTGTCTTTATTCACACACACACACACACACACACACACACACACACACACACATATATATATATATATATATATATATATATATATATATATATATATATATATATATATATATATGAGAATTTCACTCCGAGTATGGCGGAAGTGCCACTAGCACGCAAGGGGTTACAGAGAGTTGTTTGAGGAAAGGATAAAGAGAAGGAAGGGGATTAGCATCAAGGCATCAGATGTCGATTGACATTACATTTGAATATTTGAAGATTATAGCTATCGGGTATGCAAGTGAGTGGAAGGGAATCCGACTATCTGGAAGTGTGAGAGAAGAAGCTGTTGGAGTAGAAGAGGCGGTTACATTTAACTGTTTCGACATTGAAAGGGTGGGACCGATATGACAACCTAGGAGCACGCTTAAATTTATGCAGTTGGGGCAGCAGTGAAAGTAGTTCGTCAAAGCAGTTGCCCTGAAAATATTTGTAGAAAAGACAAAGGGAAGTCGCATCATGTCTGTGAGAAAGTAGATTAGGACCAGGACCTACATATATATATATATATATATATATATATATATATATATATATATATATATATATATATATATATATATACAAGTATAGGATTAGTGTATACGGAATAAATTCCAATAACCAACAATTATTATTCTTAAAAGAGTGCTCAATACAGAGTAGAGCAGATATAATTATTAATTTAAAAATTATAACATAAATATGTTATAAAATCACTACAAAAATAGCCATATATACATATAAAATTATATGATTATATATATATATAACATATATATATAATTATGTATATATATATAAAATTATATATATATATAAAATTATATAATTATATATATATATTATATAAATAAATTATATAAATATATATATATATATATATAAAATATATATATATAAAAGATAATTATATATATACATACACACATATATATATATATATATATATATATATATATATATATATATATATATATATATATATATACATTCCAGAAAAGATAATTCTCTGGGTTTTTTTTATGCATAAAATATATTTCGAAAAGAAAACTGAAGAAGACTCTTCTCGGAAAGGAAATGTATCACTAGTTTTCATCATAGCGTTTATTTTATCTGGGCCTACGATCAACAAAGTTAAGGAACGTCGAACAATGTGAGTACCTAGATGGCTGACCGCTTGGGAAAAGGAGGGGCTGTAAGTTTGGTTGCGCGAATTGCGTAATAGATACTGTCTCGGAATTGTGAATTGGAGACCCACGTTTCAATTACAGTCGGGTTAGTTATATTCACTTCACAATGCCCTTGTGTAAGGTATGAATCAACCTCTTCACTCCCCCCCCAAACTAAGGGTTAATTAGTATAATTTATTTAGCATCATTAAACCATTACTCGTATCACTAAAACATTATTAGCTCCCCTCACACTCCAAAAACAAAATTCTTACAATCTAAAAATAACTTTTCTGGCTTTAAATAACCGGCAAAGGGTTGATAAGTGGTCGAAAACGAATCAACTAGCACACCAATGAGTCAAAGAAACGATACGCAAACGTCCCAGTTCAGTTGACAGAGTATGTGAAATTGAGAGGTATACTTAGTTAGCTATTGACTTAGCGACTTTGAATTGAAACAGACGACACCGCTCTCATTTATTTTATTATTTGATTAGGGCCGGCCTTCGACATCGGAGATTTCATTTGCCAACTTTGCTATGGGAAAGAGAAAGTTGTTTTCACTGAAACCCGACGCGAAATTTAAGTGGCCGTCATGGTCACAACAGAAGTGAGGCACAACCCCACTCTGGGATTTCAGTTTCCCGACACATTCGAGTTTCGATTTAATTAGCCTTAGCTCTGCAAAAGAAACACGGATCTTCACTGTAATCACTTTATAAATCTTGTACACAAAGGAGACGTGACTCTCCTATTTAAAACATTTTGTGGCTTTGATTGGAGGAGAGTTTTTGTTTGGAGAAAAGCGAACCTATCCACTGCTCTGTTTGTGTTCATACACACCTACACGCACACACACACGTACGCGCGCACACACCGATATCAAATGTACACGTGTATACTCCATTTTTTATTTCATCCTCTCCCTTTTCCTCTCTCTCTCTCTCTCTCTCTCTCTCTCTCTCTCTTTACATAGGTAAAGAGAATGAAAAAGAGAGTTTGCATTCGTGCCCACTCTTATATTTACACATGCTCTATCTCAAATATTTGATCTCACACGCACATATATATATATATATATATATATATATATATATATATATATAAAGGGAGAGATATATAATAATATCAGATCCGTAAATGGAAAAGGAAAATCCAAGTGGATCTTTTTTATATAAAATATTAGATCCGTAGATATATAGATCAAGTATGTGTTCAATTTTTCAGCTTTAACTATATATATATATATATATATATATATATATATATATATATATATATATATATACAAGTATACGATTGGTGTATACGGAATAAATTCCAATAACCAATAAATACTATTCTTAAAAGAGTGCTCAATACAAAGTAGAGCAAATATAATTATATATTTCAAAATTATAACATAAATATGTTATAAAATCACTAAAAAATAGCCATTTTGTTTCAACACTTCTGGTGTCTTATCAAGTGATGATGTTGAATGCAGAATAAAGGGTTTTAAATCTAAACCCAACATTAAAACATTAAATAATTATTATAACCTTAGATCGTTGTCAAGTTTTTTTAATTCTCGTAGACTGTTATTTTGATTGGTCATTCCAGCTTATGTAACAGCGTTTCCATTAGCGAGGTGTTAATTTGAATTTTTCTTTGTAAATAAAAAAGCACCAAATCGTCTTACATAGGATATACGACAAGCACACTTTCATGCATATTCACTTGTCATCTATCGGACTATTGTTCCATCAGACAACACATTAATAAGCAGTATAAGGACCATAGAAACATTAGACGGCTACTCACAATATCGAAATACTAGCGAAATCAAATAGTAAAGACAGACATGATCTTTGGAGCAATACTGATACTAAAAAACAATCGTCAATGTATAAAAACAATTATAACTTAATTTCCTGCATTCTTAAAAAAATATAAAAAGACACACCTCGCATACGTCAAAACAATATTTTCAGACGTCACACACATTCATTAGGTCTACGATTTTAGATCCCAAAAGGAGCTACACGCGCTCCAATCGAGTACTTCTAACAGCATACTATAAAAATAGCGTTGTTACACCATTGTTAGACCTAAGGAGATGATGACTTGAAAAAGCCGAAGGCTTGGACCATATTCCCTGTACTTTTTTTTCCGAAATGAACTTGTCTGAAAAGGATTATTCGTAACTTGGAACAGTCGATCATTGAAATCGCTTTTTTATTAGTATTTGCCGTAAAGAACATTTTCTACCTAAAAATACAGAATATATATATATATATATATATATATATATATATATATATATATATATAAGTAAACATAGAAGTCAACACTTAGAGGCGACAGTCTGTTTCATGCTAGATGCAATCGTCGGTGGCCTGACGATTGCATCTAGCATGAAACAGACTGTCGCCTCTAAGTGTTGACTTCTATGTTCACTTTTATATTTACACACGCTCTATCTTTGATATTGAGCACTTTATCCCATAAATATAGCACACTTTAAGACTATATTTCTTCATATATATATATATATATAGATAGATAGATAGATAGATAATATTAGTGGTTAATATACAAATATATATATATATATATATATATATTATGTCATTCACAGACAGTACTGTTTCGCTGTATCAGAGCTCCTCAGTGCAACTAGACTTCCGAATGCCTCAAGCCCGGATTGAAACACAACTAATTTGGTGTCAGCCAGAGCTATCTTCACTAAAATATATAAATACATACATATATATATATATATATATATATATATATATATATATATATATATATATATATATATATATATATATATATATATATGTATATATATATATATAATATATATATATATATATATATATATATATATATATAAATTTCCAAGAGGATAGAATCCAGGTAGAACTCAATGTCCAGGAAAGAGTAAGAATATAATAAAAAGGCTCAAACACTAATATTCCATGGTTATAATTTATTACATTGGAATCGTAATCACGATCCAATTCATCAGACCTGCAAATTCAAAAAAAAATTTTGAATTTGTAGGTCTGATGAATTGGATCGTAATTACGATTCGAATGTAATAAATTATAACCATGGAATATTACTGTTTAAGCCTCTTTAATATATATATATATATATATATATATATATATATATATATATATATATATATATATATATATACACGTGGGGCATATAAACCAAATATATAAACATTAGCAACTGTATTTACGTTAGCTTGCGTACATAGATAAGCGAATAAATATGTATTTAATTTAATATAAGGTGTAAACAAAACAATCGTTAATGTAGTTAAACAGAAGTAAGTATATATTCATAAATATATGTGCACGTAAGTTTGTAATGCAACTTTCCTGGTATTCCCACCTCGTTAGGCACGAACTAGTGAATGAAGCACTTATTACAGTTATAGCTTTTATAGATATAAACAGTGTGTGGACATAGAATCAACACTGTATGGTGACTGTCAGTTACACGCTTCAATCCGATTTTTTCGGACGCCTGATGTAAATGTCGCATTGAAGCGTTCAACTGACAGACACAATTCCGATAAATCCCAATCAAGAAGACATAGACAGATACATAAATAAATAACAAACTTAGATAGATAGATAGATAGATAGATAGATAGATAGATAGATAGATAGGTAGATAGATAGATATGATCCGACATAGATAGATAGATAGATATATAGATAGATAGATATGATCCGACATATATAGAGAGATAGATAGATAGATAGATAGATAGATATGAACCGACATATGAACAGAAACTGATAGATAGATAGATAGATAGATAGATAGATAGATATGAACCGACGTAGATAGATAGATAGATAGATAGATAGATAGATAGATAGATAGATAGATAGATAGATAGATCATGGACAGACTGAGATAGGTAGATATGAACAGACTTGAAATTACAATATATTGTGCAATATATTCGCTCTTAATTCAAAAGTTTCTAATATGGAGAGAACGTCCTTAAAGCCTAAACTAGAGTAAAAACACAGCCTGCATAAAATAAACACGCCCACACACAAAAATGCATGAACACTGGTTTTGCACGCTGGTAAAAATCTATGTAGCCAAATTGGTGCAAATATTGATAGCAGCCACAAAAGAAACAGCGTCTTTATCATATGAGCCGCATTAACTCCGACAAAAGTTTAGTCGAACAAGAAACATTCTACCGGGGACACGCCCACTCAATTTGACGTGTAAGCGTTTCCATAGAGACGCTTTTCAAGGGTTCTGGCCATAACTGCTTCGAGGAGCGACCGTCGCCGGGAGACAAGTTTTATCTTCCGTCATTTGCCTTCGGTGACGGTATTTTATAACCCCTTTCAACTCGCACCATCACCACCACCAGCTCGATCATTTGCGCAGTAGTGGCCGGAAGAAATGGCAATCGTGGTCATAATGTCCGGCTGGGGAAAGGACGTTAGGAGAATTTAAAGAGACAATCAGGCTCGATCCGCTTGAGCATAACTTGAAGGCAATTGTGAATACGATCATCTGATTGGGTTCCGGGGCATTTAGAAAAATCACACGGGCGAAATTTCGGGGATTTCATTTCAGAACGTCAGTCTGGCTCCATGTGGCAAAATACATTTTTACAGTTTTCTTCAGCCATGTTCATATTCTTCCCCTTATTACCACGGCTGCATGAATTTAAGCGTATTACTAGATTGGCAACTGGGTCTTCAAAAAAATGAAATGCAATAACAATCGCTATCTTTCAATTGTTCTAACGTACTTTCCTCTTTGGTACTTCAACCACATAAATTTTAAGCGTACTGCTAGATTGGCAACTAAGTTTTCAAAAAAATTAAATGCAATGCCAATCGCCATTTTTTAATTGTTCTAACGAACTTTCCTCTTTGGTACCTAAACCACATAAATTTTAAGCGTACTGCTAGATTGGCAACTAGGTCTTCAAAAAAAATAAATGCAATGCCAATCGCCATTTTTCAATTGTTCTAACGTACATTCCTCTTTGGTACTTCAACCACATAAATTTTAAGCGTACTGCTAGATTGACAACTAGGTCTTCAAAAAAATTAAATGCAATGCCAATCGCCATTTTTTAATTGTTCTAACGAACTTTCCTCTTTGGTACCTAAACCACATAAATT
>OZ038493.1:20299127-20431627 GCA_964036315.1 Acanthosepion esculentum | reverse complement strand
CCGGCTCAGGCTTCGTTCTCAGGCTTTACTACGTCCCTTGAAAAATATTCACTTGAAAAAAAAATTCTTACAATCCAAAAATATGTTTCAGCTTTAATTGACTCACAAAGGGTTGATAACACGTAAAAAACGTATCAAATTAACTCATTAGTAGGAACGAAGATTTTGACGCGTTTATTGTCTCATCCCTACTTGTGGTATCTTCTTCTTTTATGTGACATGTTCCTTCAGAAAGTGAGCGATAATGACTCTCCACAACTTCCTAACCTTTGTAGCTCTGAATCACCACTCCCAATCCGTGTTCTGTCATCTATCTGCAGAAGCTCATTAAGTCGGTTACACCTTTTCTCTGTTCATATTGTCTTCACTGTTTCATATTATCCAAGAACTTTTTTCTCATAATGTGTACTACGAGTTTCATCTGTCTCTGATTATATAAATAAGCGTCCCTTTCCTTAAAAGTTCCTCCTTACTCACATATACAGTTCATGGTATTCTCAGCATCCTAATGTAGAACCAGCCACATTTCTGTTGTCGAAAGTCATTTCTTCATCTGTAAGAAGATTGTCCAGCATTCATTGTCATATAGGCGGACTGATATTAGATAGCATTTCAGCACTTTTTGTTTCTAGTGAAACTTTCCTGTTACCTAATACGTTGATTTTGTTTTTACTAATAGAAGAGAATTTATTGAAACAAAGCAAGTTCTGTTGACCATTGATGACAATTCCAGAACAACGTAACTATAAACAATATTTTTTTCTATCCTCTGCCAGCCGCAATGATGGAGAAAGCATTACCTCGAACCATCGCCAGTGAGACACGCTGCAAGTGCCACTCCGTTTCGCGAGGCTCGTCCCTTAATCGAGGCGCAATCGCGTCAATCCTCCAAAGGAACGCCATCGAACGTGGGCCAATAATCCCAGAAGTCTCCACTGCCACAGCAGTAAAAAAAAAATCTATCAGAAAGAGAAGAATATTTAAGTATTTTTTTTCATCTCTGCGTCCCGGGCGACGGACCCCGGCTCGACCGCGGACCTGATCAAATTACCGGCCGAAAATTCCCAAATCGAACCCGTAGGTCTCGACCTTGGTGATGGAAAGCGGCCGGATGGCATTATCGTTTTCCCTTTTAAAATGGGTAAGTCGTTGATTGATACGTTGATTAGCTTTTGAAAGGTTATTCCAATGAGGCTTTGGATTTCACAGTTTACATAAAAAAACATTCATTGTTATGGCGACAACGTTTATACTTTCGCTCTCTTATTATTTGACGTGGATAAGAAAGCAACGAGTGTAAACAGTGCCGAGAAACTGTTCGAAAAGAAAGGAAAAGGGACTTCAAGATACTCTCGGCCGACAAACAAATTAATGCCACCTCATGCAAAGGCAGTAAAGCCACTAAGACACAAGGGGTTACAGGGCGTGGAAGAATTACGAACAGAAATATTAATAATGAGCTGGAAGGGGAAAGAGGTAATCAGGAGGACAGTAGATAGCGATTAACATTGCATTTAAATTTTAGCAGATTAAAGTTGACTGGAAAGCATAGAGCCGGAAGGGAGTTTCACAAGCTAAAAATGCGAGAAAAAGACTGTTAGTAGGGAACTTACGATTAGATCTAGTCAACTCAACTGTAAATTGATGAGTCTAGGTACCATAGGGAAGAGCTTATCCGAACAATTATCATGAAAGTGTTTACAAAAAGTCGCAGGGAGCTAACGTTACGGCGGTGGGAAATTGACTGAAGCCGGGCCGCCAGATCAGGACCATTAATATTGCTGACTCTTCTTTGGATTTTATCAATGAGTTCCAGGTAAATACCAGGGACAGTGGACCATATGCGGCAGCAATATTCTAAGTACGGGCAAATAGATATGTAACACAACACAGTGAACCAAATTTCTTAGTAGGTGACCTAGCAATGGATTCAATATAGTCTTTCCACTTCATGTCAGCTGAGAATGTCAGCCCAAGAACGCGCAACGAGTCACTTTCCTAGAGGTTAGCATCAGCCATGATGACGGGGGGCAGAGAGGGGTCTCTCAGATGATTAATAGAGAGTAGGTTAGTTTTGAAGGAGTTAACGTTAACAAGCCATATTTTACCCCAGTTAATGACGGACATGGTCATTTTGGACATCGGCCCAGATATTCTCTTTCTCCATTTTGTATCAGCATAGCTATAAGGCTAAATGAGTTTAAATATTAAAAAAACATACCGTATTTTCTTGTGTATAATGAGATCTCGTCTTTCCGAACCTCAAAACATGGAATAAATTATATCCTTGTGTTTAATATGACCCCTATAGTACAGTTATCCCAATGTAATTTTTTTTTCAAAGTTGTACCATATTATCCATTAAAATCTCAATGTTATATATATATATATATATATATATATATATATATATATACATATATATATATATATATATATATATATATATATATATATATATATATATATATATATATATATATATCACAGAAATATGATAGAAGAAATTATTAGCATAGTATTTATGGCTACATTTAAACCCAAAGAGTTGTGAGTTCAATACCTGGCTACTGCACTGGTGAACCCAAAATTGGAGAGTCCAATTAAAGGGAAATAACTGAGACATCCTGGAAGAAGCATGGCACGTGGAACTAGAACAATCTACCCCCCCCGGTGGACGATAATAAAGGGTTCGGTTCGAAATTCCTATCACCTGAAGAAGGTCGGGATGTACAACGACCGAAACGTTGTGAATATGGCAATGAAGATGAGGATAACAGCCCGAACAATGTAAGTAATGCAAGTAGGAAAGTTTCCTTCTGAACTACTGGAGTGAGGAGATTATCAATATTTACACTGTTTACACGCGGACTATTGTCCTCACCTTTTGATGTTCCCTGCGGCTTTCATTTGGTGTATGTAGATCCTGGTAACGTACAGGAAATTGTGAACTGAACCTTTTTTTTAATCTATGGGGGTATCTCCGTTCCGCTGTCCATGTCCAGTGATATCTCATCCGGTTCTTATTTTAGTACTTCTCAGTTATTGCCCGACTTGTTTCCTCTCAGTTTAAGTACACACAACCAGGCCCAGAGATTGAACTCAAAATCACTATGTAACCAAATTAAAGAACGAGCACTTTAAGCCACTAGGACATTCTCTTTGGAGAACTTGGAGCCTTAAACCTAACCTGCCTCCTGATGAGTACTGCTGTTGTCATGCTTGACTGCACTCACGGAAGCTTCTCTCTTTTTTTGTATACATCTGATGAAGTCTGGAAAGCACCACGGCTGAAACGTTGTGAACTACGACAACAGATATGAGGACAATTGTCCACGTATTAAAAAGTGTACAACAAATGACAAAGGGAAGGTTTAAGAAAAAAAGATTTCTGAAATAATGATAATTTAATATTTATTTCCCTTTCATGTTACTCTTCAAATAGGACCTTGAGTCGTGATTGGCTCAATTTTAATATATCTAATCTGGTCGGCTAATGATTTGTATGTAACTTGCGCGAAAGAATTGGTCAAAAAAGAAACAGTCGCTCTGAATCAAAATTTAACTTACAGGACAATATCATTAGAGTTGATTTAATATAATTTATGTTTATCGACTAATTATTTGCATGTCTTTCAGAAAGGACGGGTGAAAAGGAGGAAAGAAAGGAACACCCTGAAGAAGAATTCAACTTAGGAGACAGTTTATTTAATATAACAACACACTCATGATTTGCATATGGATTTGTAAAAAAAAACGAACAAAAAAATCAGCCATTTGAACCAAAATTTAACTCACACAATTGATTTAATATAACTCATCCTGTCTTCTAATGTATATGACTTTGCGAAAGAATGTCCCAAAAAAGGAAGAGCTCACTGTGAATCAAAATTCAACTTATAAAAACACTAACTTTAATATATTGATAGACGATTTAATATATTTCATCCTGTCGGCTCATAATTTGTATTTGGCGTTGCGAAAGAATGCATCAGAAACGAGACAGCCATTATAAACCCAAATCTAACTTACATGACAGTCGATTTGGTATAACTCATCCTGTCATCTTACGTGTATGACTTTGCGAAAGAACGTCTCAAAAAAGAAGAGGTCACCCTGAATCGAAATTCAACTTACACGGCAGTCAATTTTAAGCTCTCTCGACGCCAATGAAAATTATCTTCGTGTGGCACGCACTACGAAACAGATACAAGGCGCTGAGCCAAGAATGAGCGCAATGGGCCATCAAGGGAAAGTGTAGCTGGAGACGTGACGAAGAGGCGCGGGAAGAAGCAAGTCTGTCCGCTATTGCAACACAGATCAACTGACAAGTTAATTAGGCTCGCGAATTCCATCCGTTGAGCACTGAGGCTTTCCGCCTACTGCCTATTGTCCACTGAATAAACTCACCTCCCGTTTGCCTTGCTAGAACTGGCCTTTCGAGCCACCTCCGTCCTCATCGCCTATAGCTTGATAAAGATGATTCCATGAGTGGTAAAAGCGGCCAAGGTTGACAGGTCTCCGACACACTTTTATGCATCAGCCGCTCTACCTCCTATCGTGGCTACTGTTAATGCATGACATTCGACAACACAAGACACTGAGATATGGCCGGAAGCAGTTTGGCCGGAGCACGAATCTGAGCTGATAGTGACCATTTATTGAGACAGTGGTCAGCCTTTAAAGGCACCGTATTTATTGGCATCTATTATTCTTCCTTTCTCCTTTTTTACTTAAGTTTCCCCAATTACTAATCTTTTTTGTCATTGTTTTTATCGTCTTCACCAAGGAAAAGAAAGGAGAGTAAGAATACTTACTCTCCTTTCTTTTCATTTTCCTTTCTTTACTCTGGGGTTGAGGATTTCCTTTTGAGCAGCTACGATAATTTCTCCCTTTCCTTCTTACCTATCTTTTCTTCTTCATTACTCTTTTATAACATTTCCCGTGTTTTTTTTTATCTTTTCCTACGTAAACTGATTCGTTCTACTCTTTTTGCTTATTTTTCTCTCTGCATTTTTTTCCTCTCGCTACAATGTTTTCTCTATATCCTTCTCACTTATCTCTTCTTTTTCTTCTTCATTTCCACTTATCTATTTCAGTGCTTCTTCCTCTCATTTTACTCGTCGACCTTTTTAGCTATTTTTGTTGTTCTTTTTCTTCTTCACCTTTCCTTCTTCTTCTTCATATCACACTTTCTATTTCAACGCTTCTTCTCCATTTCGCACCTTCTACTTCAAGACCTTTTTTTCTTCGTCTTCTTTTCAGCTTTTCTTCTTCTGAGATTCTTCTTCATACTACCTTTTCTTACTCTCCTTCTTCTTCTTCTTCTTCTTCTTCTTTCTACTTCTAAAATTTTACTTCTTTCGACTTTTTTTCTTTTCATCCTTTCGACTTCTAAGTTTCTGTTTCTACATTTTCCTTCTTCTTCTTTTCTCGCTTACTTCTTCTTCTTCTTCTTCTTCTTCTTCTTCTTTTTGTTCTTATTCGTGCCTTCCAGTTCAAGGAGTCTTCCTACCACCTTTTCTTCTTCTTTCACACTGTCTCCTCCTCCTTCTTCTTCTTCGCGCCTTATACTTCAAGTCGTCTTCCGACCAACTTTTGTTCTTTTTACATATTCTTCTTCTTTTTACATTTTCTTCTTCTTCTTCTTCTTCTTCTTCTTCTTCTTCTTCTTCTTCTGTTTCTCCTTCTTCCTCTTCTCTTCTTCTTCTTCTCCTATTCTACTCTTTCGCGCCTTCTGTTTAAATTCGTCTTCTTACTAAATTTTCCTCTTGTTTTTACATCTTCTTCTCCATACATTTTCTTTTTCTTTTCCTTCTTTTTCTTCTGTTTCTTCTTTTTCTTCTTCATCTTCTTCTTTTCGCGCCTTCTACTTCAAGGCGTCTTCCTACCACCTTTTCTTCTTCTTCTTCTTCTTCATATTCTTCTTCTTCTTCTTCTTCTTCTTCTTTTCATCATCATCATCTTTTTACATATTCTTCTTCTTCTCGCGCTTTCATGATCATCTTCTTCTTCGTCTTCTTCAAGGCGTCTTCCTAACAATTTTTTACTTCTTCTTTTTACATATTCTTCTTTCGCCTTCTTTTTCTTCTTCTTCTTCTTCTTCTTCTTCTTGTCGCCTTCTACTTCAAGGCGTCTTCCTACTAACATTTCTTCTTTTTAAATATCTTCTTCTTCTTTTCTGATTTTCATCTTCTTCTTTTCCTCCGTTCTACTTCTGAAATTATTGTTCTTCATTTTATATTTTTCTTCTTTCTTTTCTTCTTCTTCTTCTTCTTCATTTCTCTCTTTCTACTTATTCTTCAGATTCTTCTTCTTTGCATATTTCTTTATTTCTCTAAAAACCTGTTTTTCGTTGTTTCTCATATTACGATTATTTTAGAAAATTCACATTTTTTAACATTCTCAATTTTTACTTCCATTTTAATTTGTTTCTTTCCTTCTCTGTTCGTTCTTTTTTTTTTCACTTTCCCTTTCTTTCTCATCTTCTCCCTTTTCTTTCCTTTTTATATCTTCCTCTCTCGCTCCCCATTTTTCTTTTTCCTCCTCCTCCTCCTCTTTCCTATCTCTTATTTGTTCTTCATTGTCGTCCCACAATTCCTTTTCAACTTCTTCATTTTATATCCTATGTTCTACCCCACCCCTACTGCCACAACCGTTTTCAATTTCTTCTTTCTCGCTTTCTCCTTCTTTCCAACTGAATACTTCCCCTTTTTTGTCAATCTCAATGGAGCGATGGTGGAATTTGTATCTAATAGTCGCCCTTGGAAAAGCTGTCATCTCTCACTGACACAACCTCACGCAAACCCCAACTGTCCTCAAGATGCCATGATTAGTACGCTGAAAGCTTCTTACTGTTTTCTGTAATTATTTATAATGAAGCTACATCTCGGCAAATTGCATCCCACACACACCCTTACTCGTATATTTTTTTTCTGAAGGACAAGGTTGTCTGCAGGTATGTGCAGTCAAAAAGAGCGTAGATTTTAATAGGATGCAAACGCATGACTGACACTTGACAAAGATGTCCACGGAATCTAGTGACTTTACTGATGGACGAATAGAAACTGCATATAGATCTCAGTTGTTTTGCCCAGTGAAAGATATTTCTTCTTCTTCTTCTTCTTCTTCTTCTTCTTCTTCTTCTTCTTCTTCTTCTTCTTCTAGTCATAGCTCTCCATAATTTCCTTTTCTTTGTAGCTCTTAATAAGTTGTATCTCTTCAAACACTTCTTCTTTTTCCGATCATAGCTCTCCACAATTTCCTTTTCTTTGTAGCTCTCAATAAGTTTTATCTTTTGTTATCTCTTCAAACACTTCTTCTTCTTCTTTATCTTTTTCCGATCATAGCTCTCCACAATGTCCTTTTCTTTGTAGCTCTTAATAAGTTTTATCTTTTGTTATCTCCTCAAACACTTCTTCTTCTTGATCTTTTTCCGATCATAGCTCTCCACAATTTCCTTTTCTTTGTAGCTCTTAATAAGTTTTATCTTTTGTTATCTCTTCAAACACTTCTTCTTCTTCTTTATCTTTTTCCGATCATAGCTCTCCACAATGTCCTTTTCTTTGTAGCTCTTAATAAGTTTTATCTTTTGTTATCTCTTCAAACACTTCTTCTTCTTCTTTATCTTTTTCCGATCTTAGCTCTCCACAATGTCCTTTTCTTTGTAGCTCTTAATAAGTTTTATCTTTTGTTATCTCTTCAAACACTTCTTCTTCTTCTTCTTTATCTTTTTCCGATCATAGCTCTCCAAAATTTCCTTTTCTTTGTAGCTCTTAATAAGTTTTATCTTTTGTTATCTCTTCAAACACTTCTTCTTCTTCTTTATCTTTTTCCGATCATAGCTCTCCACAATGTCCTTTTCTTTGTAGCTCTTAATAAGTTTTATCTTTTGTTATCTCTTCAAACACTTCTTCTTCTTCTTTATCTTTTTCCGATCATAGCTCTCCACAATTTCCTTTTCTTTGTAGCTCTTAATAAGTTTTATCTTTTGTTATCTCTTCAAATACTTCTTCTTCTTCTTTATCTTTTTCCGATCATAGCTCTCCACAATGTCCTTTTCTTTGTAGCTCTTAATAAGTTTTATCTTTTGTTATCTCTTCAAACATTTCTTCTTCTTCTTCTTTATCTTTTTCCAATTATAGCTCTCCACAATTTCCTTTTCTTTGTAGCTTTTAATAAGTTTTATCTTTTGTTATCTCTTCAAACACTTCTTCTTCTTCCTCTTTATCTTTTTCCGATCATAGCTCTGCACAATGTCCTTTTCTTTGTAGCTCTTAATAAGTTTTATCTTTTGTTATCTCTCCAAACACTTCTTCTTCTTCTTCTTTATCATTTTCCAATCATAGCTCTCCACAATTTCCTTTTCTTTGTAGCTCTTAATAAGTTTTATCTTTTGTTATCTCTTCAAATACTTTGTCCTCCAACCATTTATTCAGCACTCTAGGTAGTTTATGCGTTGTTATCCTCTGTCCCTCTTGTCTTCAATCTGTCCTGGGCGTATCATATTTTTCAAGCCCTCTTTCTTCATCGTGTTACCCCGAAATTCCATCTGCCTCTTACCGATATCAACAATAAGAATCCTTTTTGTTTCCATTTTCTATAAACTTCAGTCCATGGAATTTTCAACATTCTTCTCTAGATCTTCATCTCTGAGAAGATTGTCCATCAATCACTGGCATCTAGGAGGATCGATATTACATAATAGTTCAGTACACATTTTGGTTTCTAACGAATTTTTCGGTTTCTTAATACCTTACTTAGCTTTTGGAAAGCATCTTTCACTATTCCAATGCGTCTTCGCATTTCAGTATCGCGGTTTCCGTAAGTTGTTGTACTTGTTTGATTTTGATATCTCCCTTTTGTAATCTGCATTTTGGGCTGTCCCTTTTACTAACAACCAATAGAAGAAATCAATCATCCCCCCCCACAAGATCATAGAGTATTGCTGCCATATATGGTCCGGATTCCCTTCTGTTTGCCTCGGGGTTCTTGATAAGATCCAGAAACGGGTATGCAACGTAACAGGCCCTGATCTGTCATCTCGTCTGCAGTCACTCTCTCACAGACGCGCCGTCGCCTGGCTCTGTCTTTTTTACAAGTACTTTCACGGTAATTGCTCCGATGAGCTGATTTCGCTAGTTCCTCAGGCTTCATGAATTCAAGCGTCCTACCAAGCTGGCTCCCTCTCACACCCTTTCACTGTTGAAACTGTTAAATTTATACGTCTCTTCTACTCCAATAGCTTCATATCTCGCACCTCTCGCCTGTGGAACTCCCTTCCTTATTCCTGTTTCCCTGACAACTATAATCTCCAACTATTGAAATGTAGCATCAATCGACATCTTCAGTTGCCATGATCTATCCACTATCCTTCTCCACATCCTTTCCTCTTTCACGCCTATCTGCTCTCGCTCCAAATCTTCTGTAACCCCTTGCCTTGATCTATCCACTATCCTTCTCCATATCCTTTCCTCTTTCACTCCTATATGCTCTCGCTTTAAACCTTGCCTTGATCTATCCACTATCCTTCTCCACATCCTTTCCTCTAACTCTCCTATCTGCTCTCGCTCCAAATCTTCTGTAACCCCTTGCCTTGATCTATCCACTATCCTTCTCCACATCCTTTCCTCTAACACTCTTATCTGCTCTCGCTCCAAATCTTTTGTAACCCCTTGCCTTGATCTATCCACTATCCTTCTCCATATCCTTTCCTCTTTCACTCCTATCTGCTCTCGCTTCAAATCTTCTGTAACCCCTTGCGTGCTAGTGGCTTCCAGCCTTCCTTGTGGTGAAAAGCTTTAAAAAAAAAAAAAAATAATAATTTTGGACACTGTCAAGGCTGGATTTACATCTATGCGAATAATATGTCAGTCGTAGAGTTAGAAAGTTAATGAAATCGATCGTTGCTAGTTACTCAAAGAAATGTGACCTTAAACTGCGGGGATTTCTGTGTTAATATGCGGGATCAGAATCCTGTTTGTTTTGATCTGTGTATCATCTTGATACACATCAGTCCTTCTATATGGCAGCGAATATTAGCCAATCTCATCTCAGAGGAAGAACAGAATTATGCTTCTACAGAAGGATACTGAGAATACCCTGAACGAAGCGAGTGACCAATGAGGAAGTTTGAAGGAAAACGGAAATAGAAAGCCGTTTATACTCAGAATCTGATATGTCCCGGAAAGGGATATATTTATTCGAAATAGTTAAGTGGTTTTGGCTACTGTAACCGGGTAGGACAATCTAGCAGGTAGCCGTAATGGACTGGTACTCGTCGTAGTCGTAGTCAATAGGCGTAGGCGATGTACCTCCACATCAGTCTGTATTTATGGCTGACACCAGCCAATCATATTACTGTGAGGGGGAACCAGGCGTGTGCATATTCATTACATCAGATAGATAGATAGATAGATAGATAGATAGATAGATAGATAGATAGATAGATAGTGATATGTCCCGGAAAGTGATATATTTGTTCGGAGTAGCTAAGTGGTTTTGGCTACTGTAACCGGGTAGGACAATCTAGCAGGTAGCCGTAATGGACTGGTACTCGTCGTAGTCGTAGTCAATAGGCGTAGGCGATGTACCTCCACATCAGTCTGTATTTAAGTCTGACACCAGCCAATCAATATTAATGTGAGGGGGAGCCCAGGTGTATGCATATTCATTTCATCAGAATCAGAAAGCGACATTTGAAATTTGAAGGACATATAATGAGGAAAGAGTGATTGAAGATTTGTCAGATATTTCTGAGATGGGGTATTGTAATTACTTACATTGTTCGGACTATGGTCCTCATCTTTATGATTTGAATTTCAAACGCAGAATAAGACCCCCGCCATAAGGACTGTGACTAAGGACTGTGTGTACGCCGTCCCGTGCAGCTGTGGTAAGAAATATAAAGGAGAAACTGGCCGCACCCTTAAGGTAAGACTGCAAAAACATCGCAAAGTGGTAACACGAGGGAAAATAGAAAAAATCAAGCATAGCTGACCACATATGGAGGGAGAAGGGAGATCACTGCTCCCTGTGGTATGAGGTGGAAATAATAGACAGAGGACATCACTGGAAAATACGAAAACTTATGGAATCAGCACATATGCTGGGCCACAAAAATCACTTGAGCCGACCAAGCATAGAAATGAATACAATATGAGAACCAGTAATACGGAGTGCTAGAGAAAAAATATTAACAATTTCAATTTCTCTGTTAAAAAAAAATGGTTACTGAGACATTAAGTTTAAAGCCCCAAAAATTCATTCACTGAAAACATGGCTCTGTCAAGCTTTCGATAAAAATAGTCAAGCTCCGGCATGCTGACCTTTATCACAGGTTAAAAGGTAATGGTGTTTCTCGCCTTTTCTATGACTAGGATTTTTTGCAACAGGCATGAACGTGTTGAAAACCTCACAGTATTGTTGAAGTTATCGCTAACATTTTTTACCGAGATTTACAACCGATATATTTCGTTCAATTTCGCAAACCAATCAATGAAATTTAAACAGGCTGATTTGCTTGGAAAATACTGTGACAGAAAACCATACTTCGCTGTTTAATAATTACTTTAATTTAATTTATTTTTAGAAGACTTCACGGTAAACAATATTTTAAAGAAAATTCCTTAGGATTTCTTATTCTTGAGCATGCAACATACAACTGGCCCTGCGTAAATATTTATTTCTGGAGCCAAATTCCATCTTTTTGAATCGTTTGGCCTCATGATTTGTTTATAGTTCTCGCAAACGCTGGACGAACAGGAAAATGGATTCGTGTATATATAAAAACTTTTTTTTTAAATGCAAAAAACAATATTGCATTTTTATTAAATAAGTATTTGTTATTTTAATCATTAAATTGGCTTTAAAATAGTGGGAGAATTTTTTATGTTCAATAAAAAATTTTAATTCTTCCAAGAAGAAAATTTATTGTACTAAGCTACGCACCCTAGTAAAACCAATTGTACTTTGTACCCGCTTATGTGCTTGCATTTCACTGCAAAATTTAGTTTAGATCGGTCAATGTATGGCTATTTTAGAATGTGTGAAGGACGGACTAACGGAAGACACAGAATTTTATATGTAGATTTAATTCAATCTTTCTTATCAAACCGCGAAATGATAGTTGTCTTGAACGGCAAATCGTCTGGGTCTTTTTCTCCGGTGATCTTTTCTTGGACCTATTTTATTCCTTTTTTTTTTTTTCAGCAGCAATATTCCTGATGCACTCTTTCCTGGCTCGTTAACCATTGCTTAATAGTAAGTTTGATAGGTTCAATAAAATGAAATTGGCAACTAATTTTTACTTTCATTTACCTTCAGTCTGTTGTTAACTGGGGTAACCAGTGGCTTTCAAAACAAAACCTGCCGTCTAAAAACCATCTTAAAGAACTTCATTCGATGTCCATCCGCATGCAATTCACTGCGTCTGCTTGGTCTCATGTTTTCCACTGACATGAAATGGAATGATTATATTGAATCAATTGCAAAATCAGCTACAATTAAAAAGTCGGTACCCAGTGACATTCTAGACAATTATACTCTCTAGAATCTACCATTCGTCCGCGCATCGAATATTGTTGCCACATCTGGTCTGGTGCTTGAAATTTGAAAGGAGTAGGTAAAGCGATTTATTATTATTTCGTACTCACCACAGCCTAATGTTTCCTTATGAGGAAACGGCTAATATTAACATTACCATTAGAATGATCTTAGATGAATGGCAATGCCCAGTGATGTTAACAGAAGTATCTAAGAGTGACCATAGAAGCTAAATAACGTTGAACTCACCACATGGTACCTCCTGAATGTGGATATGTTTTGAGGCTGTGTGCAAACGATTTACTACAAACTATTCCAATCAGACGTCTCCGTCCTTGGTATGGCCATAAACTACATCCGGCAGCAAGGCCTCTGGTTGGGAGGTTTTGAGGAGCGTGGAACCACCTCTTCATTGCAGTTGCTCCGAGGTCCACCCTGAATCGAGGTGGCAGCAAATAGTTAACCTCCAAACTTGGGTCAAAACACTATGAAAGTATAAAAATAGATTTTTATAGTAAAAATACCAGCAATATATTTTTGAAAAAAAAAAAAATTACCAGCAATACACTTGACTCTCGACGAAAAACCCTCTTTACAAAAATACGTCTACGAAACCTGATCTACAATCTGATTTCTTACAAAGAATACGTATTCTTTTCATAGGAACCTATCCTAAAAACCTTGTTGGCATTGAATAACCCATTGAGTTGTTGACATTCTATAAAACAAAGACGTTTCTGTCACAATCATTAAGGAACCAATTTCGGGCAGGATGCTATCAACGGCCGTCGTCAATGCCTTCGATCAGGTATTCCCAGTGCACACGTGAAACCATAGATCGAGGGATGTGAAATTAATCCCACCCCCGCAATTTCAGAAACTGTATATCCCACCTGCCATTCTCATGCCCAGTTTGAAGTCTGGTAATTCACGTCGGTTTTCCATGCTCAGCCTACTCGGTGTTTACACTGGCTTACCAGATGTCAGAGCACAATTGAAATAGGTCTGGACATTTCCATGACGTCAAGGTGTGGTGGCGCAAACTACTCTTGTCTTTGCATTCTCTCTCCTTTCTTAACTTTTGGCACGTGCCGGTACATTGATTAATTCGAACCAGTTTCCTGGCATTTCTGCATTTATCTCAGCATTTCGTCGTTTTACATAGAAACGCAAAGATTCTCCAAGCTGTAACGAATCTAAAAAACAATATTCCAAAAGAAACTCGAAAGGATAATGTTCCAAAACTTATTTTGTTGCTGAAAATATAAACAAATATTCATTGCTAATTTTCTTGGTATTTAAGGTTTATTGATATTTAGAGAACTTAAAACGATTTCTTGGTTACTTATTTTAGTGCATCATTTTACTTAAAATTATTGCCACGTGAAGCAAACAATAGTCAGTGCATTCTTTTTTATGTACTGTGTTCCTTCAGGGCGTATGCGATCATGGCACTCCACATCTTCCTGTTCCTTGTAGCTCTTAATAAGTTTTGTCTTATAACTATTTCTTCCAAACCTTGTTTTAAAATCCATTTACTGAAGCTCATCAAGTAAGTTACACACTTCTTTCCGATGTCCCTATTTCCATCAACCTGTCCTTTGAGTATCAGATTTTCCAAGCCCTCCTTCATGCTTAGCTGCCTCAGAAACATCAATTGTCTCTCCTTGATATTAAGTATCAGATTCGTTTTTGTTTCCATTTTCTCCAAAACCCCGTCGTTGTTCATATGTTCGGTCCATGGTACCCTCAGCCTCTTTCTGTAGAACCACATTGTTGCTTCAAGTCTCTTCTTCATCTTTTTTTAATCTCTTGTAAACAGATATTGTCAGATAGTCTTGATTCATGATTTGTTTTCTACGGCTTGCCGAGGATTTTTTTTAGATAATAATGGTTTAGTGACAAGAACCTCTACTGGTAACAAAGAGCATGCATTCGCATAGAGTTCAGCGAATATACAAAAATAGAAAGGGGCCTAAGGCAAGGATGGGTCTTCTCACCGGACCTGTTCAACCTATACAGCGAGGCCATTCTGAGAGAACTGTAAACCCTACCGGGATTTAATATTGGCGGCCACAATCTTAACAACAAAAGATACGCAGATGACATAGTGCTGATAGCGGACACAGAAAAGAAATTACAAAATCTCCTACAGAAGTTAGCGAAGGAGAGTGAGAAGAAAGGACTAAGCATAAACTACAAGAAGACAGAATGCATGGCCATCAGGAAAAGAATGACCCCGAAATGCGATTTGCAGGTCGGGGACATTAAAATCAAGCAGGTGTGGAAGTTTAAATATCTGGAAAGCGTTTTGACATAGGACGGTAAGTCGATCCGTAGACGTATTGGGATGGCCAAGGACGCAATCCAAAAGCTGGACATAGTATTGCGAGACGTGAGGATACCATTAGTAACAAAGAAAAGAACACTGAGCTGTTACGTGACATCTGTCCTCCTTTACGGTCGCGGATGCTGGACGATTTCCACAAAGGTAAAGAAGAGACTCGAGGCGATGGAGATGTGGTTCTGCAGAAGGATGCTAAGCGTATCATGGGCTGAGCGTGTGAGCAACGATGTGGTCTTAGAGAGGATGCAAACAAGGAGGAGGCTTATACGTAACATCAGAAAGAGGTAGCTGATGTTTCTGGGAGATGTAATGAGGAAGGAAGGCCTGGAGAGTCTGATACTCACATGTCAAATAGAGGGAAAGAGCGACAGGGGAAAACAACGGATGACATACCTAGCGTCCTTAAGCAAGTGGATGACAGAACCTGGTCTGGTGGGGAGGTGGCAGACGGACGGAACTTGTTGAGAGTTGCAAGGGATAGGTGGGGGAAGTCGAGAGCCATGATCGACTACATCCTGGAAGTACACGGCACATAGAAAGAAAAAGAAAAGATAGAGGTTTTACTAATTAATCCCGAACAGGTGGGAAGAACAGGTGGATTGATAAACAAACAAGAAATTATGGACATAAAATGAGGGATTAAATCCATATTACAATGAATAAATAAACTGATCCCTCACTAAAAGACATACCTATGTAGCTAATCAATATTTGATTGATTGATTCGTTTTCTACGGCTTATCAACAAGCATCACATCATTGAAATAAATTGGCCGTAAATATACATCTGGGCCGTTTTATAACTCCTCTGTCACTCATGTTATTGTCAGCTCCATGCGCTTTTAAAACTTACAATTTAAGTAGTGAAGTAATCGTTCTAAATAACGCGGTTAATCGAAATACGGGCTGGGTAATTTGTTGCGGATATTAAATAGTATTGTGATTAAGTTTTTCTCGTTAAAGTATTGCAAAAGTAACCTCAAAACATCAGGCCGGTGGTTTTACCGTTTAAGCTATCACTTCAGTATGTATAGCCATTAATTCTATGTTCCCACGGCAGTTATTGCGTAACACAACGACAAACAACAGCGCTACTATTTGCTTTCAGTTTGAAATTGTTCGCTCTGGATTATTTTACTTTCTCACGACAGAGGCCACTCTTTGGAAGCGATACACTGATTCAATGTATGATATAAAACAAAAATATCTAAAGTGAATATAGGGAATAACTGCAAATTCACTTAGTTTTCTTTTTCATATATATATATATATATATATATATATATATATATGTGTGTGTGTGTGTGTGTGTGTGTGTGTGTGTGTGTGTGTGTGTATAAAGACATTTTTATGTTTATACATTCTTTTTATAGATACAAATATTTAAGTAAATGCTCTGTTCTATAATAAATACTATTAAACAACATTTATCGTCCTGAATGTCCGAGAAATTTTCATAGAAAATTTTCGTCCTCCGACAGGAATCGAACCTGTATCATATACTGAACCGTCATATAGCCTGACGTGAATCACAGTTTAGAATATAGGTTCGATATAGGGTAATTTTGAACTTTGAAAAAAATGGATTCAACCATGAGTTTTTAATTTTCCTTCCACATAAAAGTAAAACAACTTTACGAGATATTACTTACCAAATATCAGGCAAAATGGCGAACATAAACTAGAGTTATAACAGAAAATAACATGTATCCAATACTTATGCGTGTCACTATATATATATATATATATATATATATATATATATATATATATATATATATATATATATATATATATATATATATATATATATATATATATATATATATATATATATATATAATTAAAGAGGGAGAGAGATGGGTACGATAGATATACATATACTTGCACATACTTATATATTTCTTTCTCGTGTGTTATAAATGCATTGGCCAATGTTATGTAAAGTAACAGAGATATTTAGCTTTTCGTTTTGAACAATTACAATATAAAAACTTTACGGTTATAAACATTTTAGAACTTTGTTTTTATACACATAATTTGATTTATTTATTTTTGGCCGTAATGTTTTATATAAATGGCTTCAAGAATTAACATTTAATGTTAACATTTCTCCAAATCTTGAATGTAGAAAGATATGTGCCTTTAAATGGTGTGACATCGTACTATAGTCATTCAGATGAAATGTAAGTCTCTCTGACAACGTCGTAGTCATAAAACCAATATATATAATAACATTTTTGTCAGAGATACAACGTCTCAAAGGACATTTAAATTGACATAGAATGTTACTCTTTTGGCTAAAGGCTAATTGAAGAAGAAGAGTTATTGCGGATGATTAAGTTGGTTGTATTAAATGCAGTGTAGGATATAATTAGTATAAGCTGGTTGTATTAAACGTAGTGTAGTATATAATTATTATAAGTTGGTTGTATTAAACGTAGTGTAGGATATAATTATTATACGTTCGTTGTAGTAAATGTAGTGTAGGATATAATTAGTATAAGTTGGTTGCATTAAATGCAGTGTAGTATATAGTTAGTATAAGTTTTTGTATTAAATGTAGTGTAGAATATAATTAGTATAAGTTGGTTGTACTAAATGTAGTGTAGTATATAATTAGTATAAGTTGGTTGCATTAAATGTAGTGTAGGATATAATTTGTGTAAGTTGGTTGTATTAAATGTGGTGTAGGATATATTTAGTATAAGTTGGTTGTATTAAATGTTGTGTAGTATATAATTAGTATAGTTGTTTGTTTTAAATGTAGTGTAGTATATAGTTAGTATAAGTTTTTTTATTAAATGTAGTGTAGGATATAATTAGTATAAGTTGGTTGTACTAAATGTAGTGTAGTATATAATTAGTATAAGTTGGTTGTATTAAATGTAGTGTAGTATATAATTAGTTATAAGTTGGTTGTATCAAATGTAGTGTAGGATATAATTAGTATAAGTTTATTGTATTAAATGTAGTGTATAATATAATTAGTAAGAGTTGGTTGTATTAAACGTAGTGTAGGATATATTTAGTATAAGTTGGTTGTATTAAATGGAGTGTAGGATATAATTAGTATAAGTTGCTTGCATTAAATATAGTGTAGTGTATAATTAGTATAAGTTGCTTGCATTAAATATAGTGTAGTATATAATTAGTTATAAGTTGGTTGTATTAAATGTTGTGTAGGTTATATTTGGTATACCTTGATTGCATTAAATGTAGTGTAGGATATAATTTGTGTAAGTTGGTTGTATTAAATGTGGTGTAGGATATATTTAGTATAAGTTGGTTGTATTAAATGTTGTGTAGTATATAATTAGTATAGTTGTTTGTTTTAAATGTAGTGTAGTATATAGTTAGTATAAGTTTTTTTATTAAATGTAGTGTAGGATATAATTAGTATAAGTTGGTTGTACTAAATGTAGTGTAGTATATAATTAGTATAAGTTGGTTGTATTAAATGTAGTGTAGTATATAATTAGTTATAAGTTGGTTGTATCAAATGTAGTGTAGGATATAATTAGTATAAGTTTATTGTATTAAATGTAGTGTATAATATAATTAGTAAGAGTTGGTTGTATTAAACGTAGTGTAGGATATATTTAGTATAAGTTGGTTGTATTAAATGTAGTGTAGGATATAATTAGTATAAGTTGCTTGCATTAAATATAGTGTAGTGTATAATTAGTATAAGTTGGTTGTATTAAATATAGTGTAGTATATAATTAGTTATAAGTTGGTTGTATTAGATGTTGTGTAGGTTATATTTGGTATACCTTGATTGCATTAAATGTAGTGTAGGATATAATTTGTGTAAGTTGGTTGTATTAAATGTGGTGTAGGATATATTTAGTATAAGTTGGTTGTATTAAATGTTGTGTAGTATATAATTAGTATAGTTGTTTGTTTTCAATGTAGTGTAGTATATAGTTAGTATAAGTTTTTTTATTAAATGTAGTGTAGGATATAATTAGTATAAGTTGGTTGTACTAAATGTAGTGTAGTATATAATTAGTATAAGTTGGTTGTATTAAATGTAGTGTAGTATATAATTAGTTATAAGTTGGTTGTATCAAATGTAGTGTAGGATATAATTAGTATAAGTTTATTGTATTAAATGTAGTGTATAATATAATTAGTAAGAGTTGGTTGTATTAAACGTAGTGTAGGATATATTTAGTATAAGTTGGTTGTATTAAATGGAGTGTAGGATATAATTAGTATAAGTTGCTTGCATTAAATATAGTGTAGTGTATAATTAGTATAAGTTGGTTGTATTAGATGTTGTGTAGGTTATATTTGGTATACCTTGATTGTATTAAATGTAGTGTAGGATATAATTTGTGTAAGTTGGTTGTATTAAATGTGGTGTAGGATATATTTAGTATAAGTTGGTTGTATTAAATGTTGTGTAGTATATAATTAGTATAGTTGTTTGTTTTAAATGTAGTGTAGTATATTATCAGTATAAGTTGGTTGTATTAAATGTAGTGTAGGATCTAATTAGTATAAGTTGGTTGTATTAAATGTAGTGTAGTATATAATTATTATAAGTTGGTTGTAGTAAATACAGTGTGGTATATAATAAGTATACCTTGGTTGCATTAAATGTGGTGTACGATATAATTATTATAAGTTGGTTGTATTAAATGTAGTGTAGCATATAATTAGTATAAGTTCGTAGTATTAAATGTATTGTAGTATATAATTATGGTAAGTTGGTTTTATTAAATGTAGTGCAGGATATAATTAGTATAAGTTGGTTGCATTAAACGTAGTGTAGTGTATAGGTTGGCTGTATTAAATGTAGTGTAGAATATAATTAGTATAGGTTGGCTGTACTAAATGTAGTGTAGTGTATAATTAGTATAATTTGGTTGTATTAAATGTAGTGTGGGATATAATTAGTATATTCTGGTTGCATTTAATGTAGTTTAGTGTATAATTAGTATAAACTGGTTGTATTAAATATAGTGTAGTATATATTAGTATAAGTTGATTGTATTAAATGTAGTGTAGTATATAATTACTATAAGTTGGTTGTATTAAATATAGTGTAGTATATAATATGTATACGTTGGTTGCATTATATGTGGTGTACGATATAATTATTATAAGTTGGTTGTATTAAATGTAGTGTAGGATATAATTAGTATAAGTTCGTAGTATTAAATGTACTGTAGTATATAATTATGGTAAGTTGGTTTTATTAAATGTAATGTAGGATATACTTAGTATAAGTTGGTTGCATTAAATATAGTGTAGTGTATAGTTAGTATAGGTTAGTTGTATTAAATGTAGTGTAGGATATAATTTGTATAAGTTGGCTGTACTAAATATAGTGTGGTATATAATTAGTATAATTTGGTTGTATTAAATGTAGTGTCGGATATAATTAGTATAAATTGGTTGCATTAAATGTAGTGTAGTTTATAATTACTATACGTTGGTTGTATTAAATGTAGTGTATGATATAATTAGTATAGGTTGGTTGTATTAAATGTAGTGTAGGATATAATTAGTATTAGTTAGTTGTATAAAATGTAGTGTAGGATATATTTAGTATAAGTTGGCTGTATTAAATGTAGTTTTGTGTATAATTAATATAAGTTGGTTGTATTGAATATACTGTAGTATATATTAGTATAAATTGCTTGTATTAAATTGTGTGTAGAATATAATTAATATACGTTGGCTGTATTAAATCTAGTGTATGATATAATTAGTATAAGTTTGTTGTATTAAATGTAGTGTAAGATATAATTCATATAAGTTGGTTGTATTAAATTTATTGTATGATATAATTATTATAATTTGGTTCTATTAAATGTAGTGTACTATATAATTAGTATAACTTGGTTCTATTAAATGTAGTGTAGGATATAATTAGTATAAGCTGGTTGTATTAAATGTAGTGTAGTGTATAATTTGTTTTCTAAACGTTTCACCCCAAGCAAGGCGGGAAGCCACTAGTACGCAAATGGTTACAGAGAGTTGTAGAGAGAGCAAAAATGAGTGATAGAGGAAAGGATGAAGAGAAGGATAGAGGATAGATCAAAATATCTGGAGACGTCGATTGACATTACATTTTATTAGTTGGATATTATAACTATCGGGGAAACAGGAAGAGGGGAGGGAGTATAATTACCATAAGTTGGTTGTACTCAGTGTAGTGTAGTATATAATTAGTTTTATTATTTAATGGGATCAATAGTGGATATATTAGTCCTCACGCGTTTCTTTAGAATTTTTCGTCTTGTTTTTAGTTAGAATCTATTTGACTGCAGTATAGTAGTTTGATATGTTTAGTGTTTCCATTATGTTATTTTTTATTTAAGTTAATATTTCTAATTTCTTAATATCGTCTAATTTGTTCATCAACAATGTAACGAGGAAAGTCATTATTAATGAGAGTTTGAAATTTTTAATTCAGTGTAGAAAATATTTTTCGATGAATAATGAGCTTCTGCACAGTTCATTAAGTTTCGTATAATAGATATTATGTAATAGTCAGGACATTCACTTTTATAGTTTAGTGTGTACGTTTTTATGCTAGTTGATTTTTATATAGGGAGGTAGTAAATGTATTATTATTAGTGTCTACCAATACATAAAAAACGGGAATTTATTGTTGTTAAGTTCATATGTGAAATTATGTACGGAGTTGTCATATATATATATATATGTATATATATATATATATATATATATATATATATATATATATATATATATATATATATACATACAGGGGTTGGACAAAATAATTGGAACAGATTCAAATTCCACTCCTATATTTCAAAGACCTATTATATTTAGAACTTTAACTAAATCTTCGTAATTTAATGTTATATCTATTGTAAATACGTTTATTTATCTAATTTACTTTCTTTGTCTTATTTATTTTTAGAATTTATTAAAATTTAAGCTAAATGCGTGACCTCTCCGAATTCGAAGCATTGTTGGAGCACGAATAGTTCTTGATATGGATCTACCATATCAAGAACTATGACGCAGTTCGAGAAACAGGGCAAAACCTCTAGCAACCGTAACAATTCGAGCCGGACTTGCAAACTTACTGACAGGGGCAAACGTGCATTGAAATGCAATGTGGCAAAAAATCATCGGAATACTGCGTCCAAAGTGACTGCTCACATGGTTTTGGGTTGACAGCGACACTCATGATTTGGGTGCGGACCAAGGATCCATTTATGATTAGTCAGATTTATCTATATAAACACGTAGTTATGCTGAAAAAGTGGCAGTCTGGCGAGAATTCTCGAAGAGACTGGAGAGGCCGCGATCGGTTGGCGCGTCGTCGTCGCCTGCGTGCCGTCACGCGCATGAGCTGCCGCGCCGACCGTTACGGGTCGCGTGGCGCTACACGACAGCCGAGAAAAGCAGACGAGAAAGGCAACCGAGAAAGGCAATCGAGAAAGGCAGACGGGAGAGAGTGCGATCGGTCGGAACATCATTGTGGCTGCGTGCCGTCACGTGCGTGGGCACACGCAGGCGACCGTTACGCCGACGAGAAAGGGCGACTAGAAAGACAGACGGAAGAGGCGCAGAGTGTTTGTATTGTCTGCCGTCGAGTGCAGTCGAGCTGGAGAGAGAGGTCGGAGATTGGGAGTGACGTCAGAGGTTGGAGCCAGGAGCCCGCATACATATTTTCTTGATATACGTACGAAGAAACGAATTACTCCTCCAACGTCTAAGACTACTACTGCTACTATTATTACTACCACTGGAAACGGAAACGTCGAACAAGCTACAATAATCAAGAGTTGCATATCGTTCTGAGATGATTTCACAACAAGCTAATCACAACCCACTCTTTCTCTCTATCCAGTGTATAAGTTTTTACGTCAGTTATTTTCATTTCTGTAACCCGTTTCTTTACTATACTAATCTTTACTGCTATATAAAAGACATTAACAATTCAACCATTGAATAGTTGTTTGTTCGGCTTACTGTAGATATATTTTTTTTGGTGCATTCTAAATTTCTTATCGCAGACTCCCCAGCCGTATCTACATCTACATCAGTCGATCGTGAATGGCCGGACATCACTTCTGCTTTCTGGATCAAACAAACGACAACGTGGGCAGGAAGCAGGATTAAACCAGCGGACCGATCGAATAATCTACGGATGCTCAGGGGACCTATGGCCACTCCCTTAAGTTAGGACCGAGCAGACACCTCAACCCAGAGAGTAAAACGTCGGAGGTTGAGGGGCTGGGGCGAAAGTGGTTGGAGGATATCATGGAATAACAGCCACAAGGAAACCTCTTCTATCCACCCGCAACATTCAGAAGAGATTCAAGTGTTGCAGAGATAACAATGCCTGGTCTGCAAGTTATATTCTCAGACGAGTCCAACTTCAGGGCGAGTTTATGTGTGGAGGCAGCGAGATTATGTGTAGAGACAGCCCAAAGAAGCTTACAGCCCTGACTGCCTTCTTCCAACAGTGAAGCATGGAGGTGGATCAGTCATAGTTTGGGCCGCCATATCATGGAAATGTCTCAGTCCAATAGTTGTCCTGCATGGTAGAATCAACAGCAAAGATTACCTGAACATTTCGTGATATCATGCTCATCCAATGGCCCAGACTTTATTTCCTGATGGTGAATGCCTCTTCCAAGACGATAAAGCTCCAATACATACTGCTCGAGTGCTGAAGAATTGATATGAAGAGCATGAAAGTGAGCTAGAACATATGGAGTGGCCTCCCCAATGTCCAGAGACTAATATTATTGCACAATTGTGGTGCATTTTGGAGCGACAAGTTAGGAGTCGCTATCCTCCACTGTCGTTCCTTAAAGAGCTGGGGAAGGTGTTAATGGAAGATGACAGAAAATTCCTCTGGATGAAGTTAGGAATCTGCATGATTGCATTCCTTGGCGTATTAAAGCTGTATGTGAGGCTAAAGGAGGACCAACTCCATATTAAATAAATTTTCTTTGAATTTAACAAGTGTTTCAATTATATTGTCCAACTCCTATATATATATATATATATATATATATATATATATATATATATATATATATATAAGATCAAATTTAGTTTTAGGTTCTTGTTGTGGCCTTGTTAGGACCAGAAATAAAGACCCAAAGAGAGGAATTGAGTTAAACAAATATATTAACAAAAACAGTAATACAAAACCTCTACAAACAAGCGTGTTACAGCAAGAATGTCAGAGCTGTCTGCTGGAAAACTTCCATCTCCAAAAGGCAGTACCTGCTCCTATTTAAAGCTGGGGGTGTCCATGCGTTAATGGGTAAATTACCATAACAATTGTTTTTACGGGGAGGTTGTAAATGTATCATTATTCGTGTCTATAAATACATCAAATAAAGGAATTTTAATTTTTATGGTTGAGTTCGTATGTGAACTTAAGGACGGAGTTTTGGGAAAGTTTCTTTTGTAGTTCATGTATTTCATTCATATTTTTGACTAATATGAGAATATCATCTACATATCGTAGGTAGATTGAGAGGGTTTTAGTAGCAATAAATATTTTACTTCCAAGATTAGCCATGTAGAAGTTACTAAACGTTCGTCCCAACACTGAGCTGATGGAAACACCATCACATTGAAAGTATATATTATCTGAATGGTCATTAAATGGGAACCTCAGTGGTACACGTCAAATGTAGTTTCCACAAGATGTCATGTCTAATTTTTAATGAAGGGAGAGATGGATTGTTGCAAATATTCTTAATAATTATCTCAATCCTTTCTCTAACCGTAGCATTGGTAAATAAATTTTCAACATTATGTGAGGCTATGGTTTCATTACTAAATTTTTGTGCCTTTAAGATTTGGATTAGATCGTGAGTTTATTTAATTCTGTGTTTATTAGGTATGTATGGTGTAATTAGTGGGTTAATGATTTTCGTTAATTGATAAACTGGTGTAGGGATTTAGGATATGATAGGACGGAGAGAAAATTTAGCTTGGTGTATTTTTATTGCAACAAAATTCTAAAATGTTTCCCATAGCAAAGTTTTAAAATATTTAAATTGTAATTGTTAAAAACTACAATTAAAACAATATTTTAAAACATCTAATTACAATTTTTAAAAAGAATTTACATAATTTAAGTTACTTTCTTTACATAGCGGTTAATGTTTCGTATTTTTAGTGGTAATAAATATCTTACTTCCAAAATTAGCCATCTAGCAGTTACTAAACGTTGATCCCAACAGTGAGCTCATGGAAACACCACCACATTGTAAGTATATATTATTTGGATGGTCATTGAAAGGGAACCTCAGTGGTACACGTCAAATGTAGTTTCCACAACATGTCATGTCTAATTTTTAATGAAGGGAGAGATGGATTGTTGCAAATATTCTTTATAATTATCTCAATCCTTTCTCTAACCGTAGCATTGGTAAATAAATTTTGAACATCAAGTGAGGCTATGGTTTCATTACTAAGTTTGTGTCTTTAAGATTTGGATTAGATGGTGAGTTGATTTAATGCTGTATTTATTAGGCATGTATGGTGTAATTAGTGGGTTAATGATTTTCGTTAACTGATAAACTGCAGGGGGGGGGTTGGAGAAAGGATTTAGCTTGGTGTATTTTTATTGCAACAAACTTCTAAAATGTTTGTTACAGCAAAGTTTTAAAATATTTAAATTATAATTGTTAAAAACTACAATTAAAACAATATTTTAAAACACGTAATTACATTTTTTAAAAAGAATTTACATCAATTAAATAAACTCCCTTACATAGCGGTTAATGTTTCGTATTTTACAGCGTTCAGAAAAATTAAATTAAAAACTTAACTGTGGTACCTTTTCACTCGTTTATAACGAAACCTGTATAAAAGAAGGATTGCTTCCCAAATACACAATGTTATATATATATATATATATATATGTGTGTGTGTGTGTGTGTGTGTGTGTGTGTGTATAGATGTCATTTTTCTTCTTTTTTGTATGTGCGTATATATATATATATATATATATATATATATATATATATATATATATATATATATATCTTAAGACATGTCTCATTGAATAATTTAGACAAGTTTTGTTTACTAATTTTTAATAGGATCCTCTCATGTTCTCGGACAAGCTTTTTAGTCCTCTTTATTAAAGGAAGAAAGAAAATGACCATGATGATACATATTCATTTGCTCCGAGTACTTTCGACATTACCACAATGTCATCATCAGGGTATTGTTTTTCTAAGACAAAAATTGTTGTGTTCATCATATTTTAAAGACAAAATTGTTGTATTCGTCTGAAATGTTTTACCTGTGATGTGAAAAACGCTAATGTTATATACTGTACGATTTAAATTTCACGGTGTAAACGTCAGGGGAGATAACTAAGTTATGAAATGACCAAATGTTTAAAAAAAATCTATTTAAAACTATTAGTTAAAACCTAATTTGTTTAAACTATCTAATGTAAACATTTTAAAACATTAGTGCAGTATTCATAATTAATTTTATTAAGGATTGAATTCAATTTTTTTTAATATAGAGAGCTTCAAGAGTTATTAGTTTATGTTTCTTACTTTCATGAAAAAGTATAGATGTATTGAGAATATGGACAGGCATTTTGTCGCAAATGTTTGGATATGTTTGATCGATCATTCAAGTGAAAACTTAACCGCCGAGACAACGTAGTAGTAGCATGACCAACATATATATTATTTTTTCTCTTGGAAATATATATACATATATATATATATATATATATATATATATATATATATATATATAAGGTGAGCATCTTCAGACGATGCTACAAAGACACACCGGTGAAAATAGCGTAATTAATGGTATAGCATTAATACATATTTCTAAATAACATTCTGCTGAACAATGACCACAACTAATATTTTCATGCGTATTCAGGAAATCATAAAACAGTAGCTAACTTTCTTTTGCAGTGTTTTTTCGCGGGGGGGTCAAAAGCGTGCCAAGAAAGGTGGGACAAGAAGGATCTTCAAAAAACATTGACATCGTCTACTAAATGTTACAAGAAATAAGACTCGAGATAAACCGTTTCTAAACAGACACTATGACCTGGAATTGAAATGAAACAGTGATGGTACCTACCCTGAATCCCGTATAGATCTTAATGTAGCGATCAATTCTAAGAAAAGTAGTTGAGACGATAAAAATAAACACAGAATAGGTAGCCACTGGCACGCAAGAAGTTACAGAGAATTGGAGTGAGACCAAATAGGAGTGATAGAGGAAAGGATGAAGAAAAGGATAGGGGATAGATCAAGGGATCTGGAGACGTCGATTGACATTACATTTGAATATGTGGAGATTATAGCTATCAGGGAAACCGGAAAAGAGGAAATAGTTCCACAGGCGAGAGGTGCGAGACATGTAGCTATTCAAGTAGAAGAGACGGCTACATTTAACAGTTTCGACAGTGAAAGGGTGGGAGCGAGATGCAAGACTAATAGAACGCTTGAATTCATGAAGCCTGGGAAACAGCGAAAGCAGCTCATCGGAGCAGTTACCATGAGAGTATTTGTAAAAAAGACAGAGGGAGGCGACGGCACGTCTGTGAGAGGGCGACTGCAGACGAGATGCCAGATCAGGGACAATTACATTGCATATCCGTCTCTGGATCTTGTCAAGACCCTTGAAACAAACAGAAGGGGCACTGTACTATATATGACAGCAATACTCCATGCAAGGGCGAATGGCTGATTTGTCGATTTGAAGGATCGACTCCGGAGAGAAAAATTTCCTGGCGCGGCACAGGGAGCCAACTTTCTTGACGGTGGACGAAGCTATTGACTCAATGTATTTGTTCCATCTCAGGTCAGCAGTCAATGTGAGGCCGAGTAGTCGCAAAGAGGAACTCTCGAGAAGTTGAGCGTCAGACATTATAATGGGGGGCAGGGATGATTCTCTGTGATGAGTAATAGAGAGCAGTTTGTTTTTGAGGCGTTAAAGTTAACCAGCCAATTCCTGTCCCGGTTCACAACCAATTGGAGGTCCTTTTCGAGACGAACAGCCAGGTTAGTTTTGTCAACGACACTAGATTTGTTTTTGAGGCAGGAGTAAATTGTAGTGTCGTCCGCGTAGATGCCAACTTGGGAATCTATGACGCCAGGAAGATGGATAATGAAGATAAGGAACAGAGTAGGGCCTAAAATGGAGCCTTGGGGAACACCTGCGTTCGTGGGATAGGAGCTGGAGGAGAATCGATTGAGAACAACCTTCAATACACGGTTTGACAGGAATGGTTGTCTTAAGTCAAACAATCGACCTGGAATTCCATAAACATGAAGCTTGCGAAGACGGCCGGCATGCCAAACTTTATCAGATGCTTTGGAGATAGCTAGAGCCACGGCACGAGCTTCTTCATTATTATGAAGGGCTTGGTAAACAATTTCAGTGATGGCCGTAAGCACATCAGCTGTAGAAGGGGCAAAGAGGAAACGATATTGCTTGTCGAAGAGCAGATCATGGGATGTAAGGTGCTTAACCACTTCGACGTTGATTAAAGCTTCGAAGACTTTGCCGAAGAGGGATAGGAGACTGATAGGTCGGTAATTGGAAGAGTCAGAATGGTCACCAGAGTTCTTAAAGACAGGAACAATGGATGAGGACTTCCAACAGGTTGGAAAACAAGATTCATTGAGGCAGTAGTTATATAATTTGGAGAGGGCAGGGGCCAGTTCAGGCGTACATTTCTTCAGGACAATGACTGGTATCCCATCTCAACCACTAGCCTTGTGGGGGGTCTAAATTGGAGATAATGCCCAATACGGGGTAATGTGCAGCTCGCTCAAAAAAGCCTCAGTTCTAAGGGGGAAATTTTAACACCACAAATTGCTACAAAACTAAAAGATTAACCAGAAAACTCTAGTAATGTTCATAAATAGCCTCGTCACATCGAGACTTCCATGTGGATGCAATGTATGGCGCCAAACCCGTTCAAAATATGTAATCTATTAGCTGTATACGACCGCATTTTTATATCTATGATTAAAAACGGTTTCGAGGGAAGGATGCCTGTAAGCATTAACGAGGACACTCTTTCTTCGAACCTTTTAAAGTGTTGCTCCAGTATCACAAAGAACTGTACGAAATAGCAGCGACTTTTCTTGAATGGTTCAAACATAAGGCTGGTCACTGCCTACAATACACGGGCAAAATATTATTCCACCTCCCATTTTTTGTCTGTTTGCACCCAGACTATCTTTTACTATTATCTACAAATATATCGAAGATAGACAGAAAAAGGGAGAGAAAGAGGGAGAGGAAGATGTAGAGTATATTAGAAGACGAAAATCAATCTCAAAAGCAAAGAAGTGAAGATCAAGATAGATAGATAGATAGATAGATAGATAGATAGATAGATAGATAGATAGATAGATAGATAGATAGATATTATTAAACTTTAACAATTAAATAAATATGAACATAGATAGATTTGCTTCTCTGTATATATATATACATACATATAAATATATATATATATATATACATATATATACAAACATATATATATATATATCACAAACACGCATATAGAATATATATATATATATATATATATATATATATATATATATATATATATATATATATAATACAAACACAAAAGTTGTTGAAAAGTTCTCGTCACGATTCAGTTTCAAAAATCAATATTTCAGGACTAAAGATCAGAATCGGGCAAATCACTTTCTAGTAACCCTTCGTATAAATTCTTTTTCCCCCAAACCATGGGAATATTTAAGGAACATTCCAATACCCCTATGGTATAATTCCTTTCGATCAATCCTTAATACCCGTTTAAGCTTTAATTCGAGGATTAAAGTTGAAACAAACATTTGGCAACAACAGCAACGAAAATGGATGCGTTGTTAAATCCGGCTGAGTGCCAACGGCCTCTGAAAAATAACCGTCTTCCTTTCGGATAGGCCAACACCAAGACAAACAAAATTTAAATAAAAGATGAGTTAAGCTTCATAAGTAATAATAATTGAAGCAAATATTAATATGAAAGATTTCCCTACTGTGTTTTCCTATTTTTTCAGTTGAGCAGAAGATTAAGATGGAAAGTGATAGAAGAGAAGCAGACAATATAAAGATGGTAACCAGTTTCGAAAAGAAAGATAGAGCTAACCAAAGAACGAAAGAAAGAAAGAAAGAAAGAAAAAGAAATAGTAGCAAATCATTTGAATAAAGAATGAAATAGAAAAACAGTAGAAATGAACCAAACAAAAACTAAAAAAAAGGGTAGTAGATCCAAGGAAAGAAAGAGAAAAAGAATAAAAGAAAAAAGAAAGAAAGAAAAATAGAAAGAAAAACTTAAGTAAAAGAAAGAGTAGCAAATCAGTTAAATAGAGAATAAAAGAGAAAAACATTAAAAAAGAATCACACAAGAAGTAAACAAAGTGTCTTAGAACCAAAGAAAGAAAGACAGAAAGAATGAAAGAAAGAAAGAAAAAAAGAAAGAGAATTAAGTAAAAGAAATAGTAGCAAATCAGTTAAATAAAGAATGAAAGTGAAAAACAGTAGAAATGAACAAACAAAAACTAAACAAAGTCTATTAAATCCAAAGAAAGAAAGAGAAAAAGAATAAAAGAAAAAAGAAAGAAAAAATTATTAAGTAAAAGAAACAGTAGCAAATCAGTTAAATAAAGAATGAAAGAGAAAAACAGTAAAAAGAACAACACAAGAAGTAAACAAAGTGTATTAGAACCAAAGAAGGAAAGAGATAATGAAAGAAAGAAAGAAAGAAAGAAGAAATGAAAGAAAGAAAGAAGGAAAGAATGAAAATTAAGTAAAACTAATGGTAGCAAATCAGTTAAATAAAAAATGAAAGAGAAAACTAGTAAAAAAGAACAACACAAGAAGTAAACAAAGAGCATTATAACCAAAGAAAGAAAGAAATAAAGAAAGAAGGAAAGAAAGAATGAATGAAAAAAGAAAGAGAATTAAGTAAAAGAATTAGTAGCAAATCAGTTAAATAAAGAATGAAAGTGAAAAACTGTAGAAATGATAAAAAAAAAACTGAACAAAGTCTATTAGATCCAAAGAAAGAAAGAGAAAAAGAATAAAAGAAAAAATTAAGTAAAAGAAATTGTAGCAAATCTGTTAAATAAAGAATGAAAGAGAAAAACAGTAAAAAAAGTGCCACACAAGAAGTAAACAAAAGGTATTAGAACCAAAGAGAGAAAGAGAGAAAGAAAGAAAGAAAGAAAGAAAGGAGGAATGAAAGAAAGAAAATTAAGTAAAAGATATAGTGCCAAATCAGTTAAATAAAGAATGAAAGAGAAAAACAGTAAAAAAAGAAGCACGCAAAAAGAACGAGAATTAGAATCTTAGAAAGAAAGAAAGAATGAATGAATGAAAGAAAGAAAGCAAGAAAGAAAGAAAGAAAAGTGTGTAAAACTATAATTCCAGAAAGAATAAAAGTGGAAAATAGTTTTTAAAAATAAATTCAAAAAAGAAATACCGAACGAGTATAAATAAGATTTTAAAAAAAATCGAATAAAATTGAAAATCAAATAAAAAAAGAAAAGAGTCAATCGTTTCCAATAAAAAAATGAATGAAAGTGAATGAAGTAAGGTAAAAGCAAAATCAAGATTCAAAGGAAGAATTGATTAAAAGAAAACCAAAATAAAGAAACAGTCAAATCACTAAAGACGTAAACAAGAAAACAAGCAAAAACTTCCTTCAAAATGACGTTATAGCTGATTACCGAAAAATCCGTGAAAGTATCCTTAAATCTTGAAATTGAATTTTTATAAAAGCTTAATGGATTTTTCAACGCTCAATTCGCAAACGTTATCGCCACCAGATGTTCGTTGTCGCATCTTTTTATCTTTCTCTTATTATAAAGATCATTATTTTCATGTTACGCATTTCTCATATAAAGACAAATATTTATGATGCCTTTCGATCGTTTCATCCTCATTTTTATTATTATAATTATTATTATTATTATTATTATTATTATCTGTATTTTATTTCCTTTGATTTCTGATGTGTACACATTTCTTTCCGGGTCTCGCCCAGAGACCTAACGTTAGAAATGGCATCATGACACTTTCCACTGACATAAAAAAAAAAAAAATTTTAAATAAATAAAAATATTTTAGATAGATAAAGCCCTCAGTAAAGTGTGGTCTGTACTTGTGAGAACAATGTTTTGTATCTCTTTGAGGCATGAACTTCCAGGGATCCTTTCAATTAGTCTACTGGAATCTTTTCCAAACAATCCGTGGGCCCCAACTACAACAGGGATTGTTGATGTTCTCATGTGCCACATTTTTTAGATTTCTATTTCAAGGTCCTTGTATTTTGACAGTTTTTCGAATATCTTCAAAGATACATTGCAGTCTGCAGGGACTGCCATATCAATAAGGAGGCACTTATTTTGTTTTTGGTCTTTAATAACAATCTCTGGGCGGTTGGCTTTGATTGTTCTCTCAGTGTGTATTGTGTGGTTCCATAGAATTGTAACAGGTCCTATCTCCGTAACTGGGTCTGGGTGGTGTTCATACCAGTTTCTTTAAGTGTCCTTCCCGTAGAAGTTGTGCCAATATCATGCAACCTGATACAAGATGATCAATTGTTTCTGGATATTTATCACAGAATCTGCATTTTGGGCTTGATAATTTTTAGTTAACAAGCTTTGGTCCTGTGCAGCAAGGATAAAACCTTCAGTTTCAGTTTTTAACCCTGCTCCACATAGCCACTGATGGGTACGTTTTTGTCTACGTCAACTTGTTTGGTACGGTAAGAGTATTGGCCGTGGAGCGGTTTATCTTGCCATTGTTTCTGTATCTGGTCGGTTGCATTTGTCTTTTCTTTCTTTTTTAAGTATTATGCAGTTTCAGTGTATTGTGCTTTACTTAGCCGGTGTATTGTGCTGCTACTACTATTTATTATTATTATTATTATTATTATTTTTTTTTTTTTTTTTTATTATTATTATTATTATTATTATTATTATTATTATTATTATTATCATCATCATCATCTTAGATTTCTGATCGATACACATTTCCTTCCGGGTCCCAACTAGAAACCTAAGGTCAGAAATGCATTCATGACATTTTCCACTGATCAAGAGAAGCCTCTAGACCGGTGGTTCCCAACCGATTTGGGGCCATGCCCCACTTTGGTATTTCTAAAGTTCTGGTACCCCCGTGTAATATTTAATTCTTATACATTCAAAATTTTACTGCAATTCACGTGAAGGAAGCATTACATATTACAGGAAGCTGGTTACATTCAATCCCTCTAAAACCAAACTGGTTACGTTCCATCACCGCCGATCAGGCTCCAAAAGATGAACGGATATCGGTTCGAGGAGGAACCCGTGCTTGAGAGGATATTGAACCTCAAACACACACCCGACCTCAAGTGGGATTCCTATAAACGATCCATCGCTAAAACTGCGGGTAAAATGATCGTCTCCCTGTACCGGTCCAGCCAGTACCTGACTCCTCATGCTATCCTATCTTATAAGAACCAGACAAGAACCGGAAATGGAGGACTGTTGCCATATTTGGACAGGAGTTGCCCAGACCTCACCTTCTAGTCTTGATAGAGTTTAAAAGCGTCTTCGAATCTTTCACATTCCAACCTCTCTCTCTCTCTCTCTCACACACACACACACACACACACACACACACACTGACTGGCGGGATGTGGAGAGTCTCTCACTGCTCTATCGCTACTACCACGGAAAGTGCTCGACCGAACTGCATGTCGTGGTTCCACCAGGTCTGAGATTCCCGCCGTATTCCATCGACGAGAAGTAAGTTTCCCTCAAAGAGCTTCTGCTTTTTGTGAGTGCAATTTTTGTATTTTTAAGGCATTGTCTACCAGGAATTCCTTCAATGTGTCGATAGAAAGCTTTTCCAATCAATCCGAGGACTCCAACTACAACTTGAAATATTGATGTTCTCGTGTGCCACATTTTTATATTTTTATATTTTTTTGGAAGATCTCCAGTTTTATATTTTTATAAGTTTTGGGAAGATCTCCAAAGATACATTTCAATCTGCAGGGACTGCCATTTCAATAAAACAGCACATTTTGTTCTTGTGGTCTTTGATCACGATGTCTAGGTGATTAGCTTTGATCGTTCTGTCTGTGTGTATTGTAAAGTCTTTTATTATTATTATTATTATTATTATTATTATTATTATTATTATTTTTATTATTATCATATTTCGATTTCTGCCATATTCACACTACCTACCAAGTCTGCGGGAAAACCTAAGGCAGATAGTGATGTGTTTTTACGGCTACATTTCATGATTTGTTTTTCTACCACCCATATCATCACTAGCGTTACATAGAAACAGTTCTTCTTATTGTGTGGCTGTACTTATCAAGAAAATGTTTATATTACTCTTCAGCTGGGATTTTCAGGGATTTTTTCGATGTGCTGTTGTGTTCCTTTTTTATCATTCCAAGCGCACCTACTATGACTGGTTCTATTCTTGTTTTCAATATCCACATTTTTTCTATTTCGATTTCCAGGTCTTTATACTTCAATAGTTTTTTCAAATTCCTTGGTTGCTATGTTACAGTTCGCTGGTCAAGCCATATCAATTAGTAGGTAAGTTTTTTCTTTTCGATTTTTGACAAGTATGTCTTCCTATTATTATTAGTAATATTAGTATTAGTATTATATTCTTTTGCTTTCTGCTCAGTACAATCCTTCAGCGGCTCTGTTACTGAAAGCATGGCAGGAGATAAGGTAGTGAATATACGCACCCCAATTGCACAAATTCTGATTTCAGATAATATTTAACGTATACAGTGTGTGCATATTTTCTTCATATGGATAATACTCTCCTGTGTACACAAAAAATTCGATTTTTCTTTAATCTCTTGTAAACAGATATTGTCGGAGATGCGTGATACTTGATTCTTTTTTTCACGGCTTGTCAACCGTTTGCAGGTTATTTATAGCCAAAAAATAATTCTATATTTTAAGGATTTAACCCATAGTTGGGGGGAGAAGAAGCAGGTTGGTACCTAATCAGAATTTCAAAAAATAAACAAAAAATTAGAATTCGGATACAAAGTAAGGGATCAGTTCTATATTACAATTAACATATAAACTGATCACTCATTTAGTGGTCAAATTAGTTTCTATACATTTATATAATGTAAATAAATCTAAAAGACATGCCTGTTTAGCTAATCAGTATTTGATTGATTCGTTTTCTACAGCTTGTTAATCCTTTGCTGGTTATGTAAAGCCAGAAAATATTTTTAGATTGTAAGATTTTATTTATTTTATTTTATTTTTTTAAATAATAGTGATTTAGTGATACCAGTTTTATAATTAACCTATAGCTGGAGAGGAAAAAGGTGGATTCATAACTTTCGTAAGCGAATATAATGAACCCAGCTAGAATTGGAAATCGGCTATCTGATTAAAAATTCCGAGCCTTTAGCAATTAGCCACCCACACATCCAAGCTTACCGAACTAAAGCAGTCACCCATTGAAATACTGACCAGGATCGACGTTACTTAACTTCAGGAGATAACCACAGATTCGAAGTCAGAACATTATCATTGATAACTCTCTCCTCCAATTTGCGGACCCTAGTTACTATATTCTTAATACTTGATATAATACAAAAATATCACAATGATAAAATCGGTCAATAATTATTTATAACTATTTATACTGGGACTCATGCATGCAATTACAAGTAATCAATAATAATAATAATAATAATAATGATAAGAAGAAGAAGAAGAAGAAGAAGAAGAAGAAGAAGAAGAAGAAGAAGAAAAAGAAGAAGAAGAAGAAGGAGGAGGAGGAAGAGGCACAGTGGAGTAATGAATAACGGCTGAGATTGACCAATCAGAGAGCCGAGTTCGAATTCCAGATGTATCAATTACATTCAATTGCATTCACGTGCTAATACCTTTGAGAAAGGTATGAATCTTCTTCTTCTCACCCCAGGTTTGGGGTAAATAGCAGGACAGACTGGGTTCTATAACCTCGAACGGCAACAGGTCTAGGAGAAGGAAAAATTCTGAATTCAAAACAGTCCTGTACAGGGTTGGGCTCCGTCAGGTTATCTCGCCCAAGAAACACCACCTATACTGTGGCCGCATTACACATGGTGCCACAGCGAGTCACGGTATAAAAAAATTACTGGGACTCATGCATGCAATTACAAGTAATCAATAATAATATTTGGAAATCATATTTATTTTTGGCATATGAGTATTTGAAACTGTTTCTTTGATTGTGTTTCAATCATCCTGCCTCACCTGCTATTCTCTTCCGTCTCACCTGCTATTCTCTTCCGTCTCACCTGCTATCCTCTTCCGTCTCACCTGCTATCCTCTTCCGTCTCACCTGCTATCCTCTTCCGTCTCACCTGCTATTCTCTTCCGTCTCACCTGCTGTCATCTTCCGCCTCGTCTGCTATCCTCTTCCGTCTCACCTGCTATTCTCTTCCACCTCATCTGCTATCCTCTTCCGTCTCACCTACTATCCTCTACCGCTTCATCTGCTATCCTCTTCCGCCTCACCTGCTATCCTCTTCCGCCTCACCTGCTATCCTCTTCCGCGTCATCTGATATCCTCTTCTGCCGCACCTATGAGACGCGCCGCGCAGTTTGAGAAGCACGGAATTAGAGTCCCATTTATAGACACGATCAATGTTTACCTTATATAGTCTCAAACATTATAAAACAGATTTGAACTTAAAATATCCCAATAGGCGCTGTTATCTCGTAATAGCCCCCAAGACAATCCTAAACACAATAAAATAATTCTGTGTCTAAAAGTTTTACTATAAACAGATTTTAAATTGCATCTTAGATTTGAATCGGTGGAGATTGGCCTACAACTGTTGCATTGTATTGTATGGAAAAGCTTGGCTCCAAATTGAATGTCAAAATAAACTAACCTCAAAACGTTGCTTTTTCGGCGCTTCAGAAGTGTAAACAATAAAATCCATTTGCAGTGACCTCGCGGTCAATTGGCAAAGAATGCTCTCGTGATCTCGTTCGAAACAACCGATTCTGAACCTTTGTTCTGACAAACTAAAAATGAACTGTGGTTCTACAAGCACAGCTTCGCCGCGTGACAATTAGTCGGTAAATGACAGCCACGCGAATTGCATATCTTCATGAGCGATAACACAATATCAGCCTTCAACTTTATTATTGTTGTGTTTCTCAGTCATGTGTCTTCTTCTTCGTCTTCTTCTTCTTCTTCTTCTTCCTCTTCTTCTTCTTCTGTCAGTCATCCAATCTCTTCCTTTTTTTTCATCCCTTTTCCTTCTGAAAACCGGTGTTTAATCTTGTCTTCCGTCTCTCCTTCTCAATTATCTTCTATTTGTCCTATAATTCTTCCTTTTACTTCTTTTTGATTCCTACACTCGACACTTCTTATTCTTCTTCGAATCAGTTATGTAATTTTCCTTCCCCATTTTTCCTTCTTCTTCTTCTTCTTCTTCTTCTTCTTCTTCTTCTTCTTCTAATGCCTGGCAGCCGATTTCATTTCGATTCTTCTTTCTCTTCTTGATATATTCGCCCCCTTCTTTCAATTCTTAGCTCTTCCTTTCGCTCCTTTTCTTCATCTTCTTCCAATGATTTGCTCTCCATTTCATTTTCCGCTCCTTCTCATTTTCTTTTATTATTTTTATGCTCTTCCTTCCGATGCTACATTCCGTTTCCTTCCTTTTCCTTTTTCAGCTTCATTCAGACTATTTCCTTTTTCTTTTTTTCTTCAGCTTCTTTGTCATTTTTATTCCTCTCCTTCTTCTTCTTTCGCTGCTTCTTTCCTTTTAATATTTCTAACACTTGCGTACCTCTTCATTTCTTCTTCTTCTTCTTCTTCTTCTTGCTGCTTATTCATTCAATGACTTCTTTCTATTTTTGTTTTCTTCTCCTACTTGTCTTTCTTCCACTCCATTTCTTTTAATTTTTAAATTTTTCCTTTAATATTTTTCCGCTTCTGAATTCTTCGTCACTTATATTCTCTTATTCATCCACTACATTTGATCTTTTTTTTTTTCATTCGTTTTACTTTTTTATTCTCCATATGTTTCTACTTTACCTGCTTTATTCATTCGTTTTGGTTTTCCTTCTTAGCTCTCTGTTTCCATTTATACTAATTCATCTAAAGTTGCCCAAACCTCTTTTTAAATTTCACCCTTCATCTTCCTTTTCCTTACTTTCACTTCTTTTCTATTTTTCATTATTATTCCATTTCTTTTCACTCTCAATTTCTACATTTTTTTCTTTCGTTTTCTTTCAATTTCCTGCTTCTTTTATTAACTCTTTTTCTTCACTTTCCATCTTTTTCATTGCGTCCTTCTTTCTTTTCCACCTTTCTTTCTATATCTAATCAAATCTGCCAATCATTCCTTTCTTTCCAATCTCACGATATCTTCTCTTTATAATAAAATCATGTCTTTCAAAACGGCAGCCATCTTTCTTCTTTTTTTCTTTTTTTTTTTACTTATTTTTACCGCCATGATTTTTTGCCAAGGATTTCCTCTTATTCCTCAGTACCTGTAATAGCCACAACAGAAGTTTCGTTACCATAATCAAATCCATAACGCTATATTTGGCTCAGGTTTCTTCGGTGACCAACCGTAAAATTACACAAAATCTTCGTTCAAGAATAACACTAGACAATCTTAACTCATTTTCGGACAATGGTAATAATGATGACGCCTAAAATGTTCAGGCAATTCTGTTTCTAAATATATATATTCTTTCAAGAGCTGGTTTCGTAGGCCCGTGAAAAGAAATGAGAAATCTATTTCACAGAAATACAACTAATCAATATTAATAAGTTACTGTTGAACAATAAACAAAATATTCCACAGGGTGTAAAAAAAGTATATAAAAAATACATCTACTTTAATAAATAACTAGGAAAATTGATTTTTTTAAGATCAAAATGTGGATCTTTATTATCATTTTCTTGTGCACCCATTACAAGGCCCAAGAGACACTAAAGTTAGAGAGTTAATGAATGAAATTGTAAGTATGTAAAAGGAGGAAGTAAAAGTGCATATTATGAGGATATGTAGGATAGACAACGGGTGACGAAAGGAGCTGGAGATCTAACCACAATTTAGTATCGGCAGGTACAATCTTAACAACATAAGATATGCAGATGACACTTATTTTTCCCTGAGCAATGCTATAATAATATCAGTAGTATGCAGGGGATTACAGGGATTGAAAGAGTGAGAAAACTTTAGTGAGGAGAAAGGACAATAAAAGAACAGGTTTAAGAAAGACAGAAGATGGCGATAATGCCACTAAGACGCATGGGCATTAAAAGGGATTGAAAGTGAGTGAGAAGATTTTAGTGAGGAGAAAGGACAATAAAAGAACAGGTTTAAGAAAGACAGAAGATGGCGATGATGCTACTAAGACGCATGGGCATTACAGGGATTGAAAGTGAGTGAGAAGATTTTAGTGAGGAGAAAGGACAATAAAAGAACTGGTTTAAGAAAGACAGAAGATGCCGATGGTGCCACTAAGACGCATGGGCATTACAGGGATTAAAAGGGAATGAGAAGATTTTAGTGAGGCGAAAGGACAATAAAAGAACAGATTTAAGAAAGACAGAAGATGGCGATGATGCCACTAAGACGCATGGGCATTACAGGGATTGAATGTGAGTGAGAAGATTTTAGTGAGGAGAAAGGACAATAAAAGAACAGGTTTAAGAAAGACAGAAGATGGCGATGATGCCACTAAGACGCATGGGCATTAAAGGGATTGAAAGTGAGTCAGAAGATTTTAGTGAGGAGAAAGGACAATAAAAGAACAGGTTTAAGAAAGACAGAAGATGGCGATGGTGCCACTAAGACGCATGGGCATTACAGGGATTGAAAGGGAATCAGAAGATTTTAGTGAGGAGAAAGGACAATAAAAGAACAGGTTTAAGAAAGACAGAAGATGGCGATGATGCCACTAAGACGCATGGGCATTACAGGGATTGAAAGTGAGTGAGAAGATTTTAGTGAGGAGAAAGGACAATAAAAGAACAGGTTTAAGAAAGACAGAAGATGGCGATGGTGCCACTAAGACGCATGGGCATTACAGGGATTGAAAGGGAATCAGAAGATTTTAGTGAGGAGAAAGGACAATAAAAGAACAGGTTTAAGAAAGACAGAAGATGCCGATGGTGCCACTAAGACGGATGGGCATTACAGGGATTGAAAGGGAATGAGAAGAATTTAGTGAGGCGAAAGGACAATAAAAGAACAGATTTAAGAAAGACAGAAGATGGCGATGATGCCACTAAGACGCATGGGCATTACAGGGATTGAATGTGAGTGAGAAGATTTTAGTGAGGAGAAAGGACAATAAAAGAACAGGTTTAAGAAAGACAGAAGATGGCGATGATGCCACTAAGACGCATGGGCATTAAAGGGATTGAAAGTGAGTGAGAAGATTTTAGTGAGGAGAAAGGACAATAAAAGAACAGGTTTAAGAAAGACAGAAGATGGCGATGGTGCCACTAAGACGCATGGGCATTACAGGGATTGAAAGGGAATCAGAAGATTTTAGTGAGGAGAAAGGACAATAAAAGAACAGGTTTAAGAAAGACAGAAGATGGCGATGATGCCACTAAGACGCATGGGCATTACAGGGATTGAAAGTGAGTGAGAAGATTTTAGTGAGGAGAAAGGACAATAAAAGAACAGGTTTAAGAAAGACAGAAGATGGCGATGATGCCACTAAGACGCATGGGCATTACAGGGATTGAAAGTGAGTGAGAAGATTTTAGTGAGAAGAAAGGACAATAAAAGAACAGGTTTAAGAAAGACAGAAGATGGCGATGATGCCACTAAGACGCATGGGCATTACAGGGATTGAAAGTGAGTGAGAAGATTTTAGTGAGGAGAAAGGACAATAAAAGAACGGGTTTAAGAAAGACAGAAGATGCCGATGGTGCCACTAAGACGCATGGGCATTACAGGGATTGAAAGGGAATGAGAAGATTTTAGTGAGGCGAAAGGACAATAAAAGAACAGATTTAAGAAAGACAGTAGATGGCGATGATGCCACTAAGACGCATGGGCATTAAAGGGGTTGAAAGTGAGTGAGAAGATTTTAGTGAGGAGAAAGTACAATAAAAGAACAGGTTTAAGAAAGACAGAAGATGGCGATGGTGCCACTAAGACGCATGGGCATTACAGGGATTGAAAGGGAATCAGAAGATTTTAGTGAGGAGAAAGGACAATAAAAGAACAGGTTGAAAAAAGACAGAAGATGGCGATGATGCCACTAAGACGCATGGGCATTACAGAGATTGGAAGTGAGTGAGAAGATTTTACTGAGGAGAAAGGACAATAAAAGAACAGGTTAAAGAAAGACAGAAGATGGCGATCATGCCACTAAGACGCATGGGCATTACAGGGATTGAAAGGGAATCAGAAGATTTTAGTGAGGAGAAAGGACAATAAAAGAACAGGTTTAAGAAAGACAGAAGATGGCGATGATGGCACTAAGACGCATGGGCATTACAGGGATTGGAAGTGAGTTAGAAGATTTTAGTGAGGAGAAAGGACAATAAAAGAACAGGTTTAAGAAAGACAGAAGATGGCGATGGTGCCACTAAGACGCATGGGCATTACAGGGATTGAAAGGGAATCAGAAGATTTTAGTGAGGAGAAAGGACAATAAAAGAACAGGTTTAAGAAAGACAGAAGATGGAGATGATGCCACTAAGACGCATGGGCATTACAGGGATTGAAAGTGAGTGAGAAGATTTTAGTGAGGAGAAAGGACAATAAAAGAACAGGTTTAAGAAAGACAGAAGATGGCGATAATGCCACTAAGACGCATGGGCATTACAGGGATTGAAAGTGAGTGAGAAGATTTTAGTGAGGAGAAAGGAGAATAAAAGAACAGGTTTAAGAAAGACAGAAGATGGCGATGATGCCACTAAGACGCATGGGCATTACAGGGATTGAAAGTGAGTGAGAAGATTTTAGTGAGGAGAAAAGACAATAAAAGAACAGGTTTAAGAAAGACAGAAGATGGCGATGATGCCACTAAGACGCATGGGCATTACAGGGATTGAAAGTGAGTGAGAAGATTTTAGTGAGGCGAAAGGACAATAAAAGAACAGGTTTAAGAAAGACAGAAGATGGCGATGATGCCACTAAGACGCATGGGCATTACAGGGATTGAAAGTGAGTGAGAAGATTTTAGTGAGGAGAAAGGACAATAAAAGAACAGGTTTAAGAAAGACAGAAGATGGCGATGATGCCACTAAGACGCATGGGCATTACAGGGATTGAAAGTGAGTGAGAAGATTTTAGTGAGGAGAAAGGACAATAAAAGAACAGGTTTAAGAAAGACAGAAGATGGCGATGATGCCACTAAGACGCATGGGCATTACAGGGATTGAAAGTGAGTGAGAAGATTTTAGTGAGGAGAAAGGACAATAAAAGAACAGGTTTAAGAAAGACAGAAGATGGCGATGATGCCACTAAGACGCATGGGCATTACAGGGATTGAAAGTGAGTGAGAAGATTTTAGTGAGAAGAAAGGACAATAAAAGAACAGGTTTAAGAAAGACAGAAGATGGCGATGATGCCACTAAGACGCATGGGTATTACAGGGATTGAAAGTGAGTGAGAAGATTTTAGTGAGGAGAAAGGACAATAAAAGAACAGGTTTAAGAAAGACAGAAGATGGCGATGATGCCACTAATACGCATGGGCATTACAGGGATTGAAAGTGAGTGAGAAGATTTTAGTGAGGAGAAAGGACAATAAAAGAACAGGTTTAAGAAAGACAGAAGATGGCGATGATGCCACTAAGACGCATGGGCATTACAGGGATTGAAAGTGAGTGAGAAGATTTTAGTGAGAAGAAAGGACAATAAAAGAACAGGTTTAAGAAAGACAGAAGATGGCGATGATGCCACTAAGACGCATGGGCATTACAGGGATTGAAAGTGAGTGAGAAGATTTTAGTGAGAATAAAGGACAATAAAAGAACAGGTTTAAGAAAGACAGAAGATGGCGATGATGCCACTAAGACGCATGGGCATTACAGGGATTGGAAGTGAGTGAGAAGATTTTACTGAGGAGAAAGGACAATAAAAGAACAGGTTAAAGAAAGACAGAAGATGGCGATCATGCCACTAAGACGCATGGGCATTACAGGGATTGAAAGGGAATCAGAAGATTTTAGTGAGGAGAAAGGACAATAAAAGAACAGGTTTAAGAAAGACAGAAGATGGCGATGATGGCACTAAGACGCATGGGCATTACAGGGATTGGAAGTGAGTTAGAAGATTTTAGTGAGGAGAAAGGACAATAAAAGAACAGGTTTAAGAAAGACAGAAGATGGCGATGGTGCCACTAAGACGCATGGGCATTACAGGGATTGAAAGGGAATCAGAAGATTTTAGTGAGGAGAAAGGACAATAAAAGAACAGGTTTAAGAAAGACAGAAGATGGAGATGATGCCACTAAGACGCATGGGCATTACAGGGATTGAAAGTGAGTGAGAAGATTTTAGTGAGGAGAAAGGACAATAAAAGAACAGGTTTAAGAAAGACAGAAGATGGCGATAATGCCACTAAGACGCATGGGCATTACAGGGATTGAAAGTGAGTGAGAAGATTTTAGTGAGGAGAAAGGAGAATAAAAGAACAGGTTTAAGAAAGACAGAAGATGGCGATGATGCCACTAAGACGCATGGGCATTACAGGGATTGAAAGTGAGTGAGAAGATTTTAGTGAGGAGAAAAGACAATAAAAGAACAGGTTTAAGAAAGACAGAAGATGGCGATGATGCCACTAAGACGCATGGGCATTACAGGGATTGAAAGTGAGTGAGAAGATTTTAGTGAGGCGAAAGGACAATAAAAGAACAGGTTTAAGAAAGACAGAAGATGGCGATGATGCCACTAAGACGCATGGGCATTACAGGGATTGAAAGTGAGTGAGAAGATTTTAGTGAGGAGAAAGGACAATAAAAGAATAGGTTTAAGAAAGACAGAAGATGGCGATGATGCCACTAAGACGCATGGGCATTACAGGGATTGAAAGTGAGTGAGAAGATTTTAGTGAGGAGAAAGGACAATAAAAGAACAGGTTTAAGAAAGACAGAAGATGGCGATGATGCCACTAAGACGCATGGGCATTACAGGGATTGAAAGTGAGTGAGAAGATTTTAGTGAGGAGAAAGGACAATAAAAGAACAGGTTTAAGAAAGACAGAAGATGGCGATGATGCCACTAAGACGCATGGGCATTACAGGGATTGAAAGTGAGTGAGAAGATTTTAGTGAGAAGAAAGGACAATAAAAGAACAGGTTTAAGAAAGACAGAAGATGGCGATGATGCCACTAAGACGCATGGGTATTACAGGGATTGAAAGTGAGTGAGAAGATTTTAGTGAGGAGAAAGGACAATAAAAGAACAGGTTTAAGAAAGACAGAAGATGGCGATGATGCCACTAAGACGCATGGGCATTACAGGGATTGAAAGTGAGTGAGAAGATTTTAGTGAGGAGAAAGGACAATAAAAGAACAGGTTTAAGAAAGACAGAAGATGGCGATGATGCCACTAAGACGCATGGGCATTACAGGGATTGAAAGTGAGTGAGAAGATTTTAGTGAGAAGAAAGGACAATAAAAGAACAGGTTTAAGAAAGACAGAAGATGGCGATGATGCCACTAAGACGCATGGGCATTACAGGGATTGAAAGTGAGTGAGAAGATTTTAGTGAGAATAAAGGACAATAAAAGAACAGGTTTAAGAAAGACAGAAGATGGCGATGATGCCACTAAGACGCATGGGCATTACAGGAATTGAAAGTGAGTGAGAAGATTTTAGTGAGGAGAAAGGACAATAAAAGAACAGGTTTAAGAAAGACAGAAGATGGCGATGATGCCACTAAGACGCATGGGCATTACAGGGATTGAAAGTGAGTGAGAAGATTTTAGTGAGAATAAAGGACAATAAAAGAACAGGTTTAAGAAAGACAGAAGATGGCGATGATGCCACTAAGACGCATGGGCATTACAGGGATTGAAAGTGAGTGAGAAGATTTTAGTGAGGAGAAAGGACAATAAAAGAACAGGTTTAAGAAAGACAGAAGATGGCGATGATGCCACTAAGACGCATGGGCATTACAGGGATTGAAAGTGAGTGAGAAGATTTTAGTGAGGAGAAAGGACAATAAAAGAACAGGTTTAAGAAAGACAGAAGATGGCGATGATGCCACTAAGACGCATGGGCATTACAGGGATTGAAAGTGAGTGAGAAGATTTTAGTGAGGAGAAAGGACAATAAAAGAACAGGTTTAAGAAAGACAGAAGATGGCGATGATGCCACTAAGACGCATGGGCATTACAGGGATTGAAAGTGAGTGAGAAGATTTTAGTGAGGCGAAAGGACAATAAAAGAACAGGTTTAAGAAAGACAGAAGATGGCGATGATGCCACTAAGACGCATGGGCATTACAGGGATTGAAAGTGAGTGAGAAGATTTTAGTGAGGCGAAAGGACAATAAAAGAACAGGTTTAAGAAAGACAGAAGATAGCGATGATTCCACTAAGACGCATGGGCATTACAGGGATTGAAAGTTAGTGAGAAGATTTTAGTGAGGCGAAAGGACAATAAAAGAACAGGTTTAAGAAAGAAAGAAGATGGCGATGATGCCACTAAGACGCATGGGCATTACAGGGATTGAAAGTGAGTGAGAAGATTTTAGTGAGAAGAAAGGACAATAAAAGAACAGGTTTAAGAAAGACAGAAGATGGCGATAATGCCACTAAGACGCATGGGCATTACAGGGATTGAAAGTGAGTGAGAAGATTTTAGTGAGGAGAGAGGACAATAAAAGAACAGGTTTAAGAAAGACAGAAGATGGCGATGATGCCACTAAGACGCATGGGCATTACAGGGATTGAAAGTGAGTGAGAAGATTTTAGTGAGGAGAAAGGACAATAAAAGAACAGGTTTAAGAAAGACAGAAGATGGCGATGATGCCACTAAGACGCATGGGCATTACAGGGATTGAAAGTGAGTGAGAAGATTTTAGTGAGGAGAGAGGACAATAAAAGAACAGGTTTAAGAAAGACAGAAGATGGCGATGATGCCACTAAGACGCATGGGCATTACAGGGATTGAAAGTGAGTGAGAAGATTTTAGTGAGGAGAAAGGACAATAAAAGAACAGGTTTAAGAAAGACAGAAGATGGCGATGATGCCACTAAGACGCATGGGCATTACAGGGATTGAAAGTGAGTGAGAAGATTTTAGTGAGGAGAAAGGACAATAAAAGAACAGATTTAAGAAAGACAGAAGATGGCGATGATGCCAATAAAACACATGGGCATTACAGGGATTGAAAGTGAGTGAGAAGATTTTAGTGAGGAGAAAGGACAATAAAAGAACAGGTTTAAGAAAGACAGAAGATGGCGATGATGCCACTAAGACGCATGGGCATTACAGGGATTGAAAGTGAGTGAGAAGATTTTAGTGAGGAGAAAAGACAATAAAAGAACAGGTTTAAGAAAGACAGAAGATGGCGATAATGCCACTAAGACGCATGGGCATTACTGGGATTGAAAGTGAATGAGAAGATTTTAGTGAGGAGAAAGGACTATAAAAGAACAGGTTTCAGGAAGACCGGCGATGGTGATTGACGCTGCATTTAACGTTTTGAAGATTTTAGTTGGCAGAGAAGAAAGAAAACGGAATGGAGTTCCACAGGGTAGAAGTGCTAGAAAATAAACTATTAAAATAGAACTCGCGGTTTTATTTATCTTGTTCAACAGTAAAACAGTGAAACCTAGTCGTCTGCTGCTTAAATTCATGCAGTCGCGGTAGAACAACTGACATGGAAATATCTATAGAAGAGAGATATGGAAGCCACGTCACCTCGGGGATAAAGTGACTGAAGTCGATTTTCCAGGTTATAGACCCTTTGAATTTTGTCAAGAATCTCTAGATATATGGTAGGTGTACCAAATCAGATATTGTAGCAGTATTCAATACACGGACGAATGGTAGATTTATAAATGTGTAAGATGAAAAAAAAAGGCGCAATGTGTCGCTCTCCATCAGGTTAGCATCAGCCATGCTGGTGGCAAGCGAGAAAACTTCCCTGTGTTTTAAATTTTACAAGTCATTCCTTGCCTTAACTAACCACTGATTGGAGGTCTTTTTCGAATTTAACTGCTAGGATTACTTTGCCGGATATGTGGGACTTGTTATTAATACAGGAATATTTTTTTAAACGAGGTAGTAAAGGAAGGCGGGAAGAAAGGACTAGCCATCAAAAATAAGACGATAAATGTAGGTTTGTCAGCAAGAGAAAAATCTAAAAATGTCTGCTATGAAATTAGAGATGTCGAAATTAAACAAATACAGAAATCTGGGAAATGTTTAAACAGATGACAGAGGTGACATAAAAATTGGTAAACACGCTGGAACAGCAAAACATGTCTGCAAAAAAAAACTCAACAAAATATTTTTAAACAGAAAAATGCCATTAGAAACAAAAAAAAAAGAGCGTTAAACTGCTATGTAATTTCAGTTCTTCTGTACAGTATTGAATGCTGTAATATCTCTTCACGGACAAAGAAAAGGCTTGAGAAGTGGTTCTACAGAGGGGTGCTGAAAATACTATAGGCGGAGCCTGTTAGCAACGAGAAAGTTTTAAGCAAAATGGACAGAAAAAGACAGCCATAAAATAAATAAAAAAAGCGTAAACTAAAATCTATTGAACACATAACGAGAAAAGGGAGCTAGCAAACTTTGACTCTCACAAGACAGAGGAAAATTAGCAAAGACCTACCTAACGATCATGGAGACGCGAGTCAAGCGATTCTGGCCAAGTATGTGGGCTTCTCCATCCCGCAGTGTTGTCTACCAAAGTCAAATTCATGCGAATGGCTTCGTCAAACTCTCTTAGATTAACAGCCATCTCCGCCACCACCACCAGGGGAGAGAAAGGGATTAGGACGAATGAACGACGATCGGATGCCAGTGAGTGCTGACAACAACCTAACGATCTTGGGTAAATAATTGACATAACAAGGAAGAGGAGAGATAGCAATAAGACAAACATTGCTGAGAGCTAAGATGGAGCCATTATCACCCAGAGAGGAAAGTTAATCAGAACAATTACGATGGCTATATTAACAATATAGGGATGATTTAGGCAGTCACACACATATCGCAGACGAAATGTAAGGTCTACATATCGGAACCGATAACTGAAAAAATATTGAGGTGTACAAAAAGATAAGCATTAAAAAAAATCAACACTCATTTTATCATCATTAGTAATGACACAGTGCATTTCATTACGACCGTTTGAAGTACATGGCTTACGGCCATATAACGTTGAAACACCGTTTCCGTAGGATTTATAGAAACGCCACAAGGAAGCTACATCACAACTGTGAGAAAATGACTGAAGCCAAGATGCCACGTCAGGAGCAATAATATTACAGATTCTTTTTTAGATTTTTCAAGAATATCTAAATATATAGCAGGAGCAACAGACCAGATGTGGTAGCAATAATCAAAGCTAGGACGAATGGTAGACATATAAATATGTAAGATAGATTCTGGAGAGAAAATTTGTCTTGCACAACAGAGTCAACCAATTTCTTCTCTTCGTGGTATATCAGTAACAAAAAAAAATACATCGAGGTATTTGCTGATAGGACGGAGTTTTTGAATGTAGGTTTATGCATTTCTAAAGTTCCTGATGCGAAGTTGACAGAAAAAGCTTCAGCCGGGAGTTAAAACACAATTTGGCCGATTCCATCAGGTGCCTATTGTAAATGTTGCCCTATATCGTAATTCTCGTAGAATAATCTAGGACAATTGCTGACAAAAAGACGTCTGCAGAGAGATAATGAAAAAGACTTCAGAAAGTGTACAAAAATAGAAATGAGTGTAACATAGATACATAAACACTTAGACAATGTAGAAAAGGTAGGCGTGAAGAAAAGACTAACCATCGATAGTAAGAAAACATTATATATGGCCGTTAGCAAGATGGAATCGCCCAAGATTCATGCTACAAATTGAAGATGTTAAAATCCTAACAAGTTAAGAAACTGTCTGGGAATTGTTATAAAAGACGACGACAAATTTGTATATAAATAGCAAAAGATTCCACAAAAAATATTAAGAAACAGGAAAATGTAATTGAGAGCAATGAAAAGAGTGCCTGAACTGCCCGTCCTGGATATGACGATAGACTACATCCGCGTCCTGGGTATGACGATAAACTACATCCAGCAGCAAGGCCTCTGATCCGGAGGTTTTGAGGAGCAAAGAACCACATCTTAATTGCTGGTGTTCCCAGGTACACCTTGAGCCGGGGTGGTATCACCTGTTAAGATCCCAGCTATGGTCAAATAATTAACAGGGGTCAAAATAATATGGAAATGTAATACGTTGTAAAAAACTTATTACCAGCAATAAATTTTAAGGAAAAAATCATTAGCAGCAATACATTACCAGGAATATATATATATATATATATATATATATATATATATATATATATATATATATATATATATAATATTCCATTTAATGTTTATTTCAAAAAAACACTATTATGTAAATTTTTGTAACTTTGTATATTATTTATGCATTACACCCGAATATTTTTTCGGTAAAAATTTCATTGCTAATCATGCATTACTTTTTAAGTAATACACATATTTATGTCTTTGTTGTTTCCGTTCCTTATATTATGGCCTCTACTGTATATTACCTGGAATATATTACCTGCTGGATAATTTATTCACGGATGAACAAAACAAACCATACCAAACCAAACCAGCCGAACTACTATGTAATATGAATCCTTCTATATGTCAGTGTATGCTGGATAATTAGAATAGTTTACCTATTAACTAGGAGACTCCAGGCAACAAATATGTGGTTCCCTAGATGCTGAGAATTCATCGATGGAAGATGTGATCAATGGCGATGCTTTGAAGAAAATGAGAGCGAAAATAAATACTTTGCTTAGGTTCTGAAAAATGTAAGTTGAAATTTCTTGTACACAAGGAGATTTGGAGAACTTAACACATACTAAAAGAAACAGGGCAAGTGGGAAGCAACGAATAACATCGCTAACGATTTTGTGAAATTGAATAGCAGAACAGGAACAGGGAGGAGCAGTTAGAGGAAGATACATTACTTGAAGTTAAGAACGATAAGAAGTTGTGGACCCGAAGTCATCATTGCCATATGTAGGGTTTGTGTACGGGTTACTCATGGCTATCAGAGACGTTATAGTTGACTCTGTTATTGCAAGCGTGAGAACGAGAAAGTTGGCACAGATGGCTATATTAACAATATAGGGATGATTTAGGCAGTCACTCACACATCGCAGACGAAATGTAAGGTCTACGTATCGGAACAGATAACTGACAAAATATTCGGATGTACAAAAAGCTAAGCATGAAAAAAATCAACAGTCATTTTATCATCATTAGTAACGACACAGTGCATTTCATTACGACCGTTAGAAGTACATGGCTTACAGCCACATAACGTTGAAACACTGGTTCTGTACGATCATCGAAGTTAAGCAACGTCGAGCCTGTTCATTACTTAGACGTTTAACTGCTTAGGAATACCAGTTGCTGTAAGCTTGAATATGCTGTTGGTGTAACGGATAATGGCTCGAAATTGTTATTCGGAGAGCCGAGTTCCAATTCCAGTTCCGTTCGTTTTATTCACTTAGTCACAAATACCCTTGAGAAAGGTATGACTCCCCCTCTTCCCCCAGCCATGGGTTAATTACTAAGAATTGTATCTCTAAAAGCATCATTATTTCCAAAATAATTTAAAATCGCATACAAAATTTCAGTATTTTACAACCCATAAATGTGTTGATATGCCGTTAAACAAAACCAAAGAACCAACCAATCTGAAGTATGTGTAAAGAATACATGATACGCTGCTCTTACGTACACTCGAACCTCTACGAAGATATGAAATCTCTTTAAAATATTTAAAAAGCAAATCCATCACGAAAATTAAAGTCCAATTCTCATTCCTCATACAGTTTTTGAGAAAAAAAAATCATTGTAAATATCTTTTTAGTCTATCGCATCTGTCAGACCTTATAATCTCTTAACATGATGTTAATTTTGCACAAGTACAAGGGGATCCTGTGGAGAAGTGTCTGGTTCAAAAACAAGGTTATTCCTCACCGTCCCTAAAATAACGCCGGAGTACAACGAAGACGTTGTTTGTAGATTCAGTGAAGAGACTTTAACTGCCAAAACAGAGATGACAGATTGCCAGAGGCCATGGCATACGATTGAAGAGGCAAAGTTGAGAGTGAAGCGTCTTCATTGTCCGGATTGCCTGTTTCCCAGGCCCGTTTTTCTCTTAGGAACAAAGAGCTTAGCGTTCAGGTCTTTGGAGGAGAGGATGAGTCGCTTGGGAATATCCTTTACGGTAAATTCGCAAACGCCCCGAGGCTGATGGAATGACTGATATTTATTCCACCGGAGTTCGCCTGATTTTACAAGCACTAAAAGTAGATTGTAGATATTTTGCTGTGTTTGTGAACTTTTAATCTCTTACTCTTGAAGTGGAGACCATAGGCAAATCTTTTCAGAAAATTCAGCTAAGTATTAAAAGATAGGAAAATATCATCAGAAACAAAGAAAAGGTGGGTTGAAATAGATATATATGAATAAATAAAGATATATAATCCGGTGTTCTTATTGATATTTTTTTTTAATTTTTACAAAACAGTGCTCAATGTAAATTTACAGAGCATAAATATTATAAATTAACTGATTTAAAAGATTGTTTTTTTCGCTACACAGTAATAACCATGTTTCAAAAACTGACGCTAAAAACTTCAAATTTAATTATAAAAATAAGTTAAAAGCATTACTTCCGTTTCATCTTCAAGCGAATTTTGAAATAACTTATAAGTTTTTGAAACATGGTTATTACCATGTAGCGAAAAAACATATTTTAAATTAGTTAATATATATATATATATATATATATATATATATATATATATATATATATATATATATATAAAGAATTAATGTGTTTTATTTTTCAGACCTTACAACAATCATAGTAATATCTGCAACATTTGTCAACAAGAAAAGTTAGCATTAATGCAATAGACGAGATATCGGAAATTACGACTCGTTGAATGCCCACTAAATTTCTTTTGAGTTCGTATGAACCAGGATGAAAAGAAAATAGATAGATTTCATATAAACCCCACACCGATAACTTTCCAATACCTTTGCCTTTCTCCTCCTCATCATTCTCCTTCTCTTCTAACACTCTTCACGTCATGAGTTTATTTATTTATTTTTAAACTATAAAGCGTTCATTATTTTCTTTAAATATAAAGCGTTAGGAAATCAACTGACCGGAATCCTCTGAAGATAACAAACGTTTGAAACCAAGGTAACGGAATCTAATTTAGATAGATAGATAGATAGATAGATAGATAGATAGATAGATAGATAGATAGATAGATAGATAGATAGATAGATAGATAGATATGTAAACTGAACGGAATAACATAGATAGCAACATATATAATAGATAGCAACATATATAAACAACAGAACTGATACATTATTTACGTAATTCGGACTATTGTCCTCATCTTTGCCGCCGTAATTTGGACTATTGTCCTCATCTTTGCCGCCGGATCTTACAACGGCCGAACCGTTGTAAGCTCCGACCTTCTTCAGGTGTTTGGAATATCGAACTGAACCCTTTATTTTGCTCACTGGGGTAGACTGTTCTAGTTTCATGCGCCATGTTTAATGGATGTCAGTTATCAGTTATCTCCTGTTATTTCCCTCTCCAAGTTCTCCACTGCCTTAACTGGGTATTGAACTCTTTGGGTCCTGTCACTGGATCTAACCAATGCATTTATCTACTGTGCCATGTGTCCTTGAGGACATCTGTGTATGAATTTCTGGGTATTATAAACCTAATGTCTTCAGCAACCATTTTTACCAGTGCTTAATACATATATATATATATATATATATATATATATATATATATATATATATATATATATATATATATATTTGCTTCCACGTTATTTTAATAGATACAATTTAACGTATGAACAGAAAATATATAAAATAATTCTCTGACTTAATCCATTTCATAGCATATATATATATATATATATATATATATATATATATATATATATATATATATATATATATATATAAAGATAAAATATGGATTAGAATCCGGCTGAATATTAAATTAATAAACGTTTCCTACTTGCACCTATCACAAACATGCATACACATTATATATATATATATATATATATATATATATATATATAATGTGTATGCGTGTTCGTGATAGATGCATCTAAGAAACATATATATATATATACACATGTTAACTACGCTGGAATTATGAACAGCTCATACATACGAGCGGAGTTGTGCAAAACTATTTTGCAAAATACTCGACTTAAATACAAGCTTTGTATCAAACGGACACACTTCTTTGTCATATTTATAAAAGCATTACAGGTTTTCAGCTGTTCGTCGATTTGTGGAAGGAGAAAGCTGTCCGCCATTTTAAGCTGGATCATGTTACTCTTATCCCTGTGTTGAGTATATAGCTTTGTATTTAGCTTAAATGTCTCTCATATTTACCTTTGAAACCATGTCTCCAAAGTGTAAATCCGATGCCAGCGCCGATGGTACCTCAAAGAAATGGCAAACGATCATGACTGCAAATAAAAATGAAAAAAATCATATAACACACGGCAAATGCTAAAACATTAATTGACAAGACATTAGAGTTCAGTCGGTCAGCGATAGGGACAATTTGAAATGATAGAAGTGCGAATAATGGATTATGTGAAAGGTTCTGTCCCGATGAAAGCGATATTTACGTCTCCTCGGCCTAATATCTTCAGCTGGCATGAAGTGAAACGATTATATTCAATCAACTGCGTGTTTCTTTTTAACGCTTCCAAAACGAAACTGCTCAATTTTTGCATTACATCACTCTGGACGATAATAATCTCCAGAAAACCTTCGTCTGAGAAGGTGCCATTGAACCTTCTCACACTAAGCTTTTCTGCTGACATGAAGTGGAAATATTATATTGAATCAATTGCTAGGTCTGCTGCTAGGAAAGTTGGCTCAGTGTGTTCTCCGAGACAATTTTACACATTAATAAGTCTATCATTCGTCCATGAAATGAATATTGCTGTCACATCTGGTTTAGTGATTCTGCTATCTATTTAGAGATTCTTCATGAAATACAAAGATGTATCTGCTATTTTATTGATCCTGACTTTGTATCTCGGTTTCAGCCACTTTCGCACCGCCGATATTTTTCTGTAAATGTGTGGTATTTTTTCCAATAAACTTTCCTCTTTGGTACCTATCTTTATGAATTTAAACTTACTAGTAGATTGGTGGCAAGGTCCCATCATCTTACAATTGATATGACCGTAAGTTATATAGTAGTTTCTACTCTAGATGGTGGGACTCTCTTCCAACTTACTGCTTTCCAGCCAATTTTCATCTTCTTAATTTTAAATACAATGTCAATCATTATTTTCTGTCTTCTTAATTCTTGTTCTTTTATTGTTCTCTCACTTTCTTTTACTCATACTCTCTCACGTTCACAGTAACACCTTTCGTCTTAGTGGCTTTATTACTGTACTTGGAAACGCGGTGGTTTAATTATTGAAATAGAAATCTATTAGTCATTGCTTTGAACTTTTGTTTTCAACATCCTTTTTGTGTTTTGGTAATTCATCCAGGCATCCAAGTACCTACTTAAAGCTTTTTGTTTACGGCAGACCTTATAAAAAGCATTCATGTCTATCCAATTACAGGGATTGGACAAAATAATTGGAACTCTTGTTAAATTCAAAAAAGATTTATTTAATATGGAGTTGGTCCTCCTTTAGCCTCACAGACAGCTTTAATACGTCTAAGAATGGAATCATACAGCTTCCTGACTTCATCCAGAGGAATTTTCAGTCGCCATTCTTCCATTAAAACATTCTCCAGCTCTTTACGACACAATGGTGGAGGATAGCGGCTCCTAACTTGTTGCTCCAAAATGCACCACAAATGTTCAATAATATTGATATCTGGAGATTGAGGAGGCCACTCCATGTGTTCTAGCTCACTTTCATGCTCTTCATACCAATTCTTAATCACTGAAGCGGTATGTATTTGAGCATTATTGTCTTGAAAGATGCAGTCACCATCAGGGAATAAAGTCTTGGCCATTAGATGAACATGATCTCCCAAAATGTTCAGGTAATCTTTGCTGTTGCTTCTTCCATGCAGGGCAACTATTGGACTAAGACATTTCCATGATATGGCGGCCCAAACTATCACTGATCCACCTCCATGCTTCACTGTTGGAAGAAGGCAGTCAGGGTTGTAAACTTCTTTTGGCTGCCTCCACACATAAACTCGCCCTGAAGTTGAGAAAAGAGAAAAACTGTACTCTGCTGAGAATATGACTTGCTTTCATTGGTCTGCAGACCAGGCATTGTGATCTCTGCACCACTTCAACCACTTCTGAATGTTGCGAGTGGAGAGAAGAGGTTTCCTTACGGCGGCTCTTCCATGATATGCAGCCTTATGGAGCTCACGACGAACAGTTTTAGTAGAAACTGGACTATTCAGATGATTATTCAACTCAGCAGTCACTTTGGCCGCATTTGTACGATGATTTTTTGCCACATTGCGTTTCAATGCACGTCAGTCCCTGTCAGTAAGTTTGCAAGTCCGGCCCGAATTCCTATGGTTGCTAGAGGTTTTGCCCTGTTTCTTGAATTGCGTCATAGTTCTTGATATGGTAGCTCTTGAAAAACCAAACAGTTCAGCAACCTTAGTGATCGAAGCTCCTGCCATGCGAGCTCCAACAATTTGCCCATTTTCGAAATCAGAGAGGTCACGCATTTAGCTTAAATTTTACTAAATTCTAAAAATAAATAAGACAGACAGTAAATTAGATAAATAAACGTATTTACAATAGTATAACCTGCAATTAGGAAGTTTTAGTTAAAGTTTTTAACATAATAGGTCTTTGAAATATAGGAGTGGATTTTGCAACTGTTCCAATTATTTTGTCCAATCCCTGTAATTAATAACTTTGGTTTTTACAGTTTATCAACCTTTTGCATGTTATTTAAAAGCTGAAATATTTTTTTTTATTCTAAGACTTTTTTTGGAGATAATAAAGATTTACTGATACAAGTCCTACTAATTAACCCATAGCGGGGGAGAGAAAACCCGAATTCGTACATTTCCCAAAGAGTATTTGCGCGTAAGTGAAGATAACGAACCCGGCTGGATATGGAACTTGGCTCTTCGATTTCTAATTCTGAGCCGTTATCTATTACACCACCCACGTATTCAAGACTACAGTACCATGTATTACCAAGCAGTCACCCATCAAGGTACTGATCAAGTTCACACTGCTTAATTTTGATGATCGTACAGTGCTGTTCGATAAAAATGACTCACCTGATTTTTTTTACTTAAAAATTTTTCGCTTCTTGTTTTTGGGGTCAAACTAATTTTTAATCTTATCAATATAAAGACCCCTTCCCAACCACCTAGTAAAAAAGTTTACTCACCCTAAGGTATTCTACTGGTAATTATAATTTTGGATATAAATGAGATTTAGGAAAAAACTCTGTGCAAAAAAGTGACTCACTTATTTCCTGCAACTAGTAATCAATAGAAACATAACCGAACAGCTTTAAATAAAGAATAATAGAGGTATAATTTATTTATAATAGGTAATATAGTTCAAAATATTTAATAATCTATGGGTCCTCCTTTATTTTGAATAACCTTTTCAACCCTTTTTGGTATTGACTTGATTAGGTTCTGGCAAATCTCATCTCCAAGCATTGAATTCCATTCGGATATGAAATTCACAATCAAATTCTCTTTGTTGCTCAACTGCTTTCTCGAGAGCCTGTACTTTATAATGCTCCATAAGTTTTCTATGGGGTTGAGGTCAGGAGATTGGAGCGGCCATGTCATAACACTCACCTGCTTCTCATCAAAGTATTCCTTCATCAATTTTGATTTGTGACAGGGAGCATTATCCTGCATAAAAATGAGCTTGGTAGGGTCGATTTGCACCCTTTCAGCAGAAGGGAGCAGGCAAGACTCTAAAATTCTCTTGTACTGATCGCTCCTGAGGGTCTTTTCAATAGGTTTTAAGAAACCAGTTCCATGAAAAGAAAAGCATCCCCAGAACATTATACTGAACGGATGCTTGACAGTACTTACTGCTAAATTCAAAGAGCTTTCAAAGCTTCTTCTTCGGATTTTAGATCGCTTATCCTTTGAATTTAGCTCAACTTTCGTTTCATCGGAGAAGAGAACATTTAGTAAAAAAAAAAATCACTTTTATCGAACAGCACTGTATGTTGGCCGGTGTATCAACGTTAAGGCTATCTAAGTTCGTGTAATTTCTTTAAGGGTGCACTGTCGGATCCAAAAATCATTGAATCAGTCGGATTTCCTTCTTTTTATGTGCCGTGTCCATTCAGGACGTAGGCGATCATGGCTCTCCACTTTTCTCTATCCCTTGTAGCGCTCAATAAATTTTGTCCTTTTGCTACTTCCCCCAGGCCATGTTCTGTCATGCACTTGCTTAAACTCGATAAGTATGTCATGCGTTGCTTTCACTTGTCTCTCTTTCCCTCTATTCGACTTATGAGTATCAGATTCTCGAAACCTTCCTTTCTCATTACATGTCACAGAAATTTCAGCTGCCTCTTCCTGATGCTAAGTATAATTTTTTTCTTTTTTTTTTTCATCCTCTTCAAACCTCATCGTTGCTCACACGCCCGGTCCATGACATCCTCAGCATCCTCCTGTAGAACCATACCTCCGCTGCCTCGAGTCTCTTCTTCATCCTTGAGGAGACCGTCCAACATTCGCTGCCGTAAAGGAATCCTGCTGTCTCATAATAATCTGCCTAGCTTTTGCAACGCGTCCTTGGCCGTCCCAATACGTCTTCGGATCTCAGCGCCGCACTTGCCGTCCTCTGTTAAAGCACTTTCTAAAGTAGTGTGAAAAAAAAATGAGCGGCCAGTTTACTGCAGTTACAGACCAGAGAAAATAAAGTGACTAAAGCTGGACTAATGTGGATAGGGAAGCCGATTATAAGCATTTGGAGAAGAAGACTCGGCCTTGGAGGAGAAGACAAGAGTCGAAAAGGATTTTGGCGGAATGTTTAACTGAAACCTTTCTACTCGCTAAAGCAATTATGGCGTAGGTAGAATATCAAAGCCAATAATAGCTATTCATTTACCGATAGCCTCAAATTCTAAGAGGTGGTTTCTGACGAGAAAAAGACAAGAGTTGTACACTCCTCCATTCATGCCTATTGTGAATTCACGATGTCATTCACGAGACATTTATTTAAAAATTTAATATCCATTTTCGCAACAACAACAAAAAAAGCATTATTTACATTATTCAGAGTATTGTCCTCATCTTTGTCGCCATATTTATTACAACGGTTCGGTCGTTGTACGCTCCGGCCTTCTTCAAGTGGTTGCAATATCGAACTGAACCCTTTATTTCGCTCACTGGGGTAGACTGTTCTAGTTCCACGTGCCATGTTTAATGGATGACAGTTACCTCCTGTTAATTCCCCTCTGAAAGTTCTCCACTGCCTTAAACGGGTATTGAACTCACACTCATGGACACATGGCACAGTGGATAAAGGCGTTAGTTAGATCCAGTGACAGGACCTTGTGGGGAAGTCTCGGGTAAATAGCCTTGGCCTATGTGGGAGTGTACATGGTTGTGTGTGTATTTGTGTGTACGTGGATGTGTGTGCGTGGGTATGTGTCTGTATGCGTGTTTGTTTGTCTGCGTATGCACGCATGTATACGCATATATGCATGTGTATGCGTATGCCTGTGTGCGTCTGCGTTTGTATATATGTACATCTCTATAGTGATTTCTTAAACGTAGTTTAGATGTGGCATAAGCCAAAGGTATAGAGCACTCAGTGAGGATCGAACTCACTACTCAGCCGTAATTGATCTAGCGAGACAATATGGTAACGATTACACCACATTGAATTGTCCCAATTTACAACGCGTAGCTTAAACGTGGCACAAGGCTCAAAGTATGGAGCACTCGGCTTGTCAACCATAACACCACATCGAAGAGGCCCATCTGTGCGTGTTGCCGCTGTTGATCTTTGGATATTTGTTGAAAACTAGCAACAAGTTGACAACTAGCTTTTCGCTGGATACTTTTGCACACACCAAATATATCCGCGCTAAGAACACTATAAGTCAACAGCATTACTGAAGATATTGTTAATGTCTCAAAGTTCGCGTGTCAAATTCAAGCCGAGAGATAAAAGAAAATCCTTTTCTCGTCTTTCCGTTCTTGTTATTCTTCCACATGATAATTTCGATAGTCGGACCTATTTTCATATATATATATATATATATATATATATATATATATATATATATATATATATATATATATATAGTTAGAAATAATTAGGAGGATTTGAATTAATCATAATTAAGTAATTAATCGAGTCTAGAAGAAACCTCAACAGAATGCAGAAAGCACTGGCCGGTCGTTTCGTCCTATATTTGGGACTCATCAACAGTGAGCATCCACTACCGAGAATTGAAACCCGGACAGTTACGATAGGAGGCAAACGCCATACCAACTGTACCAACGGTGACGAAGTGGTAACGAATTAGACTCGATATAGCGCCGCTCGATCACATATTATCCGTGGTGGAACTCATCCGAGTTTCTCTTTACCCATAGGACAGTGCCCCTATGAGCCACGACTACTATCCCCAAGCCTCTCGGTCCAGCGCATTAGAATCCGGTTCAAGCAAGTATATACAGATAGAGATAATTAGGAGGATTTGAAATAATCATAATGAAGTAATTCATCGACTCTAGATAAAACCTCAACAGAATGCTGAAAACACTGGACGGCCGTTTCATCCTATATTTGGGACTCATCAGCAGTGCGCATCCACTACCGAAAATACAGACCAAGCAAGGCTGGAAGCCGCTAGCACGCAAGGGGTTACAGAAGGTTTGGAGGAAGAGCAGATAGGAGTGGTAAAGGAGAGGATGTGGAGAAAGATAGTGGATCGATCAAGGCAAGCGGGTTACAGAAGATTTGGAGCGAGAGCAGATAGGAATGAAAGGTGAAAGGATGTGGAGTAGGGAAGTGGATAGATCAAGGCAGCTGGAGATGTCGATTGACGTTACACTTAAATAGTTGGAGATTGTATTTATCAGGGAAACAGGAATAAGGAAGGGAGTTCCACAGGCGAGATGTGCGAGACATGAAGCTATTGGAGTAAAAGAGACGTCTACATCTTACAGTTTCAACGGTGAAGGGGTGGGAACGGGGTGCCAGCCTCGTAGGACGCTTAAATTCATGAGGCCTGGGAACCAACGAAAGCAGCTCCTCGGAGCAATTACCGTGAAAGTATTTGTAAAAAAGACAGAGCGAGGCAACGTCGCGTCTGTGAGAGAGCGACTGCAGACGAGATGACAGATCAGTGCCAATTACAGATATATATATATATATATATATATATATATATATACCCTTATGCAAATTGAGTGAAACAAAAGGAATAATTCCGTTATTATTTATTTTTTTCGTATTTTTCCAATGATACATGACTCAGTGCACATGTTAGTACTTCGTATGTCCATTCCATGAATAATATTTAGTTAGCTTGTCTCGCTAGAACAATTACAATAATTAATCCTGGCAGAACTTTTTCTTCTCTCAGAATGCCCTGACTGAATAGGTTTAAATGTCTGGCGAGAAGACGTGTCCTTGTTTTACAGCTCTTTTTATTTTTGAATATTTACTGAACACATTTCCTTTGTCATTATAGGTTCAATATTACAGTTCTTCAACATTACTCTTGTGTCGATATGGGGGTGGGTTTTATGTTTATGGCCTCATTTGACCCGGTTCATTTCGAAGCATATATTGGGTAATGTCATATTAAGAAGCAACTATTGCCAGAGTAATCTACCATTTGTAATAGGAAAGGGCTGAAAACTTTCAAAATAAGTGAATTCAATACATGCAAGATTTGACATATGCTTCATATAAAGAACAACATAATTCAAGAAGCGGGAAATATATACTTGTGCTTGAACAGAAAAAAGAAAGAAAAACATTTATGGGATTAGCTCTAGTGTGAGTGCACCACGTGGTTTGTTTGAAAGTATGAAGTCGGTTTTCGCGAGGGAAAAAGTCTCCCCGACAGCGAAAACGAAATACAACTTGTAACACTGCATTTCGTTGTTGAAATATTTTATACCACTAATTACTATGCCATCTGATGGGCGTTAAAGGACATTCCGTAGAATTCCACAAAACGACGATTTTTTTTTTAGATTAACTTTATTGAAGAACATGTTTACTATTGTTTTTTTTTCCGTTTTTTTTTCAGCCAACTTTATAGTTTTGTCCACTCAGAACTCAATAAAGAAACGCTTGGTGCTTTTGCAATCTTCCAGGGAATTGATTATTTTGTCGTTTTGAAAATCCTCCAAAGACTGGAATAAATGTTAATTCTAAATTGTAATATCTGCCAAGTACAGTGGATGATTAAATGCTTCCCAGCCAAACTGTCTACGACTTCTTTTATTTACCGTGTCCCACCAGGAACAAACAAATATGACTCTCAACAACTTCGCAACTTTTTTTGTTTTTAATGTAAGTAATGATTGTCCGTTCTCGGTTATTTATATAAATTGGTTTGGTGGGTGACACATCGTTTCTTTTATCCAAAAGAACAAACTAAGCAAATTTTGAGAATTAAAAAATGTTTGATAATTTAAAAAAAAATGAAAGTTAAGAAATTGTACGGTGATAGTCTTCTTTTAAGTACCACGAAAACGCGAATTAAAAAGTAATCCGATAATTCCCTGATATTGTAAAGAAGAAGCAAATTCTGCATTTAATGAACATTGTTTTCTTAATCCAAGACAGTCAGCGGGCAAATGACCAACTCACCTGTGGGTCATCGAAAACAGTTGTTTATAATAAGCGAGCTACCTTAGTTACATATTAAACAACCCGAAACATTTTATATGTCTCTCTCTCACACACAAGCACATGCAGACACACTCACATATGCACATATATACACACATATTTTATATATTCTCTATACACACACACATACACAAACATGCACACGCATACACATACATTTTATATATCTCTCTCTTTTATACACACACATAAGCACACACATTTTATATCGTTCTCTTTCAGACACACACATATGCACACACATTTTATCACTCTCTCTCTTTCACACACATATACACATGCACTTATGCACTCACATACAAACACATTTGATATCTCTTTCACACACACATATGTACACACATTTTATATCACTCTTTCACACACACACACACACATACAAAAGCACACTATTGCCAAGAAGAATTGCCTAAAAATAGCTGAAATAGGCAAAATCTGTTTTACATACACACACATATGCACACACATACGCACACACATTTTATATCTCTCGTTCACACAAACATATGCACACACATTATATATATATATATATATATATATATATATATATATCTTTGGCACAGACATATAAACGCACATATGCACACACATAAACACACATTTTATAACTCTCTCCTTCACACATACATGCCCACACACGCACATTATATATATATATATATATATATATATATATATATATATATATCTTTCACACACACACATGCACACTATTCCCAAGAAGAATTGCCTAAAAAATAGCTGAAATAGGCAAAATCTCTTTTACACACTCACACACATACACACACACATTTTATATCTCTCTTTCACACAGACATTTTATATGTATGTATATATATATATATATATATATATATATATATATATATATATCTTTCGCACATACACACAAATGCATACTATTGCCAAGACAGAATTGCCTAAAATAACTGAAATAGGCAAAAATGTTTTCATTTCCAACTAATTTCATAGCTAACAAACTTGACCTTTACCTGATAACTTGACACGGACCCAATGAATGATTTCCTTTAGCATTTATCAAAGTTTGTTCAGGTTTTATCGTAATGTCATGCAACGACAAACGTTTTAGCAAACTTAATGGTAATGATAATATTAATCGTTTCCTTATAAGGAAATAGTCGACAATTTTAACCGAGTAACTTGAGTTACTGTCGGTTGAACTTTCTAAATTCATAGTATTAAAACAACTTATAAAATATTCCTATTAAAACACAATTTTCCAGAAAAATATGTTTCTCAAGTCCAGTAGCTGTTATCGCTCTTTCCAGTATTGATGAGGGTTTCCTTCCTAACACTATGTTTGAAGTAGAGTGGAACTTCAACATCTTGTTTACGTCATTAGCTTTCTTTTTGTGTTACATGTGCTATCCGTTTTAGTTGTCCCCGCAGTTGGAAGTCCTCAAGCGATGAGGTTTCTGTTATTTGGTACAGCTCTTTGTTTTTGATGCTACCCCACTCCACGAAGTTCGAAGAAGGACTGTCCTCTACAAGACCTACAGATTTCATCTGTTCGTTGTCATTTTTTAATAACTGATTGGAGAAAATGGTTGTATCGAGTTGACACTTTAGATATTTTTGCACGAGGGGGGTGCCAAGCATGGTATTCATATGAAAGTATCAACCTGATGAAGCTATTTAAGAACATGATACGAGTTCTTAAGTTTAAAAAAAATTTGGTTTTGTAACAACTTGCGGTGTTGTCAGAAAGTAACTCTAGCGCAGCCTATTTTATATTAAATTTATTTTTCTTTTATACTAAATTTATCTCTTGTACTAAATTTATTTATCTTTTATATTAAATTTATTTATTATTTATACTAAATATATTTATCTTTTATACAAAATTTATTTATCTTTTGTGCTAAATTTATTAAACTTTTATTTAATAATTTATCTTTTTTACTAAATTTATCATTTGTACTAAATTTCTTTATCTTTTATACTTAATTTATTTATTTTTTTAATAAATTTATTTATCATTTGTACCACATTTATTTATATTTTATATTAAATTTATTTATGTTTTATAATAAATTTATTTATGTTTCATTATAAATTTATTTATAATTTATACTAAATTTATTTATCTTTTGTGATAAATTTATTTATCTTTTATATTAAATTTAATTATCTTTTAAACTAAATTTATTTATCATTCATAATATATTTATTTATGTTTTGTACTAAATTTATTTCTGTTGTATAATAAATTTATTTCTGTTTTATAATAAATATATTTATCTTTTATATTGAATTTATTTATCATTTGTACAAATTTTATCTTTTATACTAAATTTATTTATCTTTTATAATAAATTTATTTATGTTTTCTTTTATAATAAATTTATTTATCTTTTGTCATAAATTTATTTATGTTTTATTATAAATTCATTTATCTTTTATAATAAATTTATTTATCTTTTATAATAAATGTATTTATGTTTTATTATAAATTCATTTATCTTTTATAATAAATTTATTTATCTTTTATAATAAATGTATTTATGTTTTATTATAAATCCATTTATCTTTTATAATAAATTTATTTATCTTTTATAATAAATGTATTTATGTTTTATTATAAATTCATTTATCTTTTATAATAAATTTATTGTAACTGATCCATACACCGAGACGCTTAAGTTTTTTCCGTTTTCTTGTGCCGTGTCCCTTCAGGTCGTTGGCGATCACGCCTCTTCACAACTTCCTGTTCTTTGTAGCGCTTAATTAATTTTGTTTTCTTTTATTTATCCTAAACCCTGTTCTGACATCCATTTACACAGGCTTCCGATGTAGGTTACGCATTGTTTTCCTATCATGCTTTCAACTATAGATAAAATGTATTGTTGCTAATTCTACAAGAAAATGAATTGCTGGCCATTTTACATTAAATATGTATTGTTGGTCATTTTACTATAAATGAGTATTGCTGGTATTTTTACTATAAATATCTATTTTTATACTTTCATAATGTTTTGTTTTTGTTTGTGGGTTTACTATTTGCCCATAGCTGATAGCCTAACAGGTGCTACCATATCGGGTCAAGGTGGATATGAATGGTTCCGTGCTCCTCAAAACCTCCAAACTTCCGATCAGAGGACATGCTGCTGGACGTAGATTATCGTCATACCCAAAACTAGTCACATTCAAGTATATATATATATATATATATATATATATATATATATATATATATATATATATATATATATATATATATATATATATATATATATATATACGTATGTATGTATTTATAAATGTAAAAGACAATAGGAAAACTGTAATATTAGCCGAAGCTTTTCGTCCAATGTGAACTTTTTCAAGGCAAAAACGAAATGAATTTATTAAAACAAAATAACTAATAATAACAAAACAAATTCTTCCAGTTGCTAAGGACATTTTGTGTTCTTATTATTAGTTGCATTGTTTTGATAAACTCGTTTCGTTTTTGCCTTGAAAAAGTCCACATTGGACGAAACGCGTCGGCTAATATTACAGTTTTCCTATTGTCTTTTACATTTATAAATATTGTCTTTTTCTATAGGTTAACTCTGAAAATGTTTCACATATGTTTTCAGGCTAGACGCAATCACCAGTCTCCCTGATGATTGTGTCTAGCATGAAACAGCCTGTCGCCTCTGAGTGTTGAGTTCAATGTTGACTTTTATATTTACATACGCTCTATCTCTGATATTGAGCACTTTATCCAATAAATATAGCACACCTTAAGATTATATTTCTTCATTATAAAAATATATATATATATATATATATATATATATATATATATATATATATATATATATATATATATATATATATAGGTACCTCCAATAATTCGCTGAAAAGAGAGCATACCAAGATGAAAAAGGCCCCAAATTTAATAAAAACAAGTTTTTTATTGTCGAAATGTTTATTTTATTATTAAAAGGAAAGAACAAAGTATTTTTTAATTATTTTTTTAAATTTTTTACTCCTTTCTACCACGTTCGAAATTTTGGTTAAAAATCTTGTTTTCTTAATGCATCAACAGTTTAACAAATCTGATATTATACATTTTCGTGTCTGCTTTCCAATAAAATAACACATGAATTTGGAAAGTCTTGCAAAACACAAATAATTGTCGGATTGTAATGAAACTTTCAGGAATTATTCACATATTAGTAAATTTATTTTTTAAATTATTATTTTTAGAAAATCTTGGTAAAATTCGTTTTTAATCTGTTGACCCCCACTTAATGAAATTCACTAAAAATTAAAATCGCCAACCACATGTTTTTATTAGTTAAAAGTAGGACTCCTCGGAGAATGTAAATCATTATTTTTTTTCAAACTTTTACCAAATTCCCTAAAATATGCTCCAAATCATAAAATACAAACTGCAATAAAACTATATAATTATTTAATCAGAAAAGATTTTGATTGCTTTTATAAAAGATATATTTTAAGTAAATTATAGTCTGAAGAAAAAAAGTTTGATGAATAATGTATTTTTACATGAATAGTTTGCATTTCTCTTTTTTAATTATAAATTTTCAAAAATGTTTTAAAAATTCATCCAAACGTCGTCAAATTTAGGTTACTGAGTTATTAAATGAAAACTATATTTACTATATATATACAATATGCGTATTTACTATATTTAGTAAAAACTATATTTACTACGTGACATTTGAAACGCTTAATACAAATCATCACGCCAAAACTTTGTTAAATAATTAAAACAATTTTTTGCGTGTTTAAATGTTCTTTTTTTTAATATGGTGTTTCATACGTGACATTATCGTTAAAAGGTCATGTCTTTCAAGTCTTGTCCTCCTTACGAATAAACATTTTCGGCTGTGGCCATTTGTTTTATTTCACTTTCGGGGACGTTTGAAGAGACAACTGGAGAGAAAAAAACTGACCTTTGGAAGGCCATAAAATATTCCGAAAAAATGTTTAATTGTTATGCATGTTACCAATTTTTTTCATATAATATTTTTTAAGATATTGGTTTATGCTTAAATAAAATGAGTGTACAGTTATCTAAGTAATAATGAAATGTAAGTACTTTAAAAATGTAATAAATAAAAGAACTATAATCTTTCATAACCATCAGGATATAGCAATTAATAATAAAGAATCAAATGAAAAAATAAGATCTTAAGAATTATAAATTAATGACAAATAGCATAAATTTTCAAATTACTGACTAATTGAGGTACCTCTATCATTGCATTTCGTTAGTATAGTATTTCAGTCATTGAACTAAAAAAAAGCTAATAACTGAGACAATATTTTAATTGTTGTGGATTCCGGGAATGGAATCCTGCACAAATAAATAAACAACGCCAGTAATTGAGATAGAAAAATAAGTGTATTAAACGTAAGAATACAGACTTGAAGTGGATTAGTAGTCCAGGAATGCGTTGTTAGTAGAACGTATAGGTACAAGTCTCTGTAAGTGAAGCCGTAATCATCTCTCTCTGTGGACTCTACGTATCTCAACCTTATCTCAATGTATCTATTTGTGAACACCCTGTGTACTCACGTATCTCTAACTCTGTCTTTAGACGAGTCCATCTTGTGTAAAAGGGGGAGAGCCCCACAACAATAATTAATATAATTATTACATTATCTCTGTTATTAAATTAAAAATGTAATAACTGTGATATAATTATTAATAAATTTATTTATATTATCTTAGCTATTAAATTAAATTATCATATTATCTCAGTTATTAATTTTTTTTTAATTTAATAACTGTTATGGGTCCTTACCTATAATTACAGAATGAACTATTCCTAACACTATGTATACTACGCCTCTCAAGAGAGAGAGACGAATCGAGTCAAGTCGATAGTAATTCACTCCAAACCAGACTGACAGTCATACTAACACCTTCCACATCTTGTATTATTATTCCGTGTAATATATCTTCGTTATTTCTACTGTTGTGTTCGTGTTGTTCTTCCTTGGTCCTAACCTGGATCATAACAAATACCATGCAAATTTAATATAGTAATGAACTAATAAAAATTTTATTATAAATATAAATCTATAATTTTTTTTCTTATTTACCGTTTATATTAAGCTTTAAATATTGTTGCCATATCTGGTCTGGTGCTTCTGCTATGTATTTAGAGAGTCTTGATAAAATCCCAAGAAGAATCTGCAATCTCCTGACCTGGCATCTCAACTTCAGTTATTTCCCTACTGCTATAATGTAGCCTTCATTATCTATCTATCTATCTATCTATCTATCTATCTATCTGTTATGGGTCCTTAACTATAAATACAGAATGAACTCTTCCTAATACTATGTATACTACGCCTCTCAAGAGAGAAAGAGAGACGATTCGAGTCGAGCCGAGAGTAGTTCACTCGAAACCAGACTGACATTCATACTAACACCTTTCATATCTTGTATTATTATTCTGTGTAATATATCTTTGTTATTTCTACTCTTGTGTTCGTGTTGTTCTTCCTTGGTCCTAACATGGACCATAACAGAAAGAAAGAAAGAAAGAAAGAAAGAAAGAAAGAAAGAAAGAAAAACTGAAAAAATAAAATATCCAATTAAAGAAACAACTGATAAAAAATAGGTTTTAAATGGAAACAGGAGAAAGAAAGAAAGAAAGAAAGAAAGAAAGAAAGAAAGAAAGAAAGAAAGAAAGTTTTATGGGTCCTTACCTATAACTACAGAATGAACTCTTCCTAACACTATGTATACTACGTCTATCAAGAGAGAGGGACGAATCGAGTCGAGCCTATAGTAGTTCACTCCAAACCAGACTGACAGTCATACTAACACTTTCCACATCTTGTATTATTATTCCGTGTAATATATCTTCGTTATTTCTACTCTTGTGTTGGTGTTGTTCTTCCTTGGTCCTAACCTGGACCATAACAATAACTGAGATAATTAATAAAATACCAATTATAGAAGTAACTAAATAATTTATGAAATGTTATTGATTTAAGACATTTTTTTAGTATTTTAAATTTTATTTTATTTTCAGAGAGCATCTTCAAACGTAAGGTTAAGTACCTAAAAATCAATAAAGTACTAGATAATTGCTTAAAACATTTTTAAAAATTACCTGGTAATTAAAAAAGAAAAACAAACCGTTTTACTTAGAATTCGTAAATTTATGTCAATTCTGGTCCACCATACTTAACCTGTGAACATTTTAGGCCATTAATATATCGATGTAGACGTGAGAATAACAAGATCCCGTGGTGAAGAAATGCTTGTATACAACATTTTATGCTATAAGTAAGTAATATTTGTTTCAGAACAGATTAATTTAACTTTAAATTTGCTAATTTTCCTCAAATAACGCTTCAAAAATATATATTTTATTTTTACAAGATTTTTAAAACTGAGAATTAACTTTTGTTTACAAATGTTGCAAAATGGCCGTTTCGATTAGTTTTCTGAAAAAATGAATCGAATAAAAATTATTCTAATTTCTATTTGAAATACACCTCCAGAGTTTTGCTTTCTGACATTAGAAAATTTAATCCTTTAGATTTTAATTAAATTTAAAATGAAAGCTTAAAGAAAGTTTTTTCATTTACGAAAATTCATTTGAACCTTAGGTATACTGAATTATTGGGGTTACCCCCGCTCTCTCTCTCTCTCTCTCTCTCTCTCTCTCTCTCTCTCTCTCTCTCTCTCTCTCTCTCTCTCTCTCTCTCTCTCTCTCTCTCCATATATATATATATATATATATATATATATATATAAGTGTGTGAGTGTGCGTGGCATAGAGAATGCCGTAATATTTCTTTATTAAATAGGGGTGTGGATGATAATTTTGAAGTATCGTATTTTCATTATGAAATGAACTGTTGGCTGGATGGTACAAAGGTTCAAGAGACTCATAAATTCGTATTGTCTACATAAACAATGCTCTTTAGGGTCACTTTCTCGGAAAAGCGACAGACTTGCAGATAAGATTAATTGTCAAATGCCTCTGTTTTATGAGAGCCATATTATTAATGGGCCTCTTTTTCACTAACCCGCTTCTTTCAAGAAAGGAAGAAAAAACAGAATTCAGTGCACAAGAGAAATTTCCAAAGTTGTAAAGAGGTTAATTTAAGACGAGTATAGAGGATTCAAATGGAGGCTGGTCAGGGTTGTATCCGAAATAAGTTTCATGCAGTTGCTATGGTGAGAAATTGGGGTTTGTACTGGGGAGGAGGGTTTGCGGTTTAGTCTTGTGAAGAGGACAATCGATGAAGAACTTGATTTTCGCACATACGATCACAGTTGGTCCGATCTTTATTAATTGGAACTTAATTAATTGATGCCTTATTAATAATTGCTTAATTAATAAAAGAAATCTTCATAATAAAGGATTGATTGCCTTTAGAGACGACTTCTGTTCTTGCAAATATTTATAGCCATCAGCGTTGTTGATTTTAGAAGTATAAAGATAGTATAAAGATAGTATTTTAATAGAGAAGAAAACGGTTTCAAGTATGAAGCTTTACTATTAAAGTATTTATTAAAGTATTATTTCGTATTAACTGGACGCCATGTACTAAAGAGTTAAATTATTTCAGACTCCTAGATTAGAAGGTTTGAATTAAACCAAAGATGGTATGAAACTTACTAATTATTAAACCCAGCAGGTTGGTGAAAAAGTATATCTATATATATATATATATATATATATATATATATATATATATATATATATATATTAAATTGTGTGTATTTAGGCAGGATTTTTTCATTGATGCATGTTTCATTAAATAATATAGACAAGTGTTCTCTATTTATTTTATGTAAATTCTTTTCATATCGTCTGATAAGCTTAATAACATTATCATTAAACAAAGAAAGAAAATCACAATATTGATACATATTTTTTAATCCTATCTAAGCCAAATCTAACCTAAAACAAAATAAACTATGAAATCTCCACAAATATTCTTAAATGCCTATAATTGGTAACAGAAGCCATTGGTTTATACCAACGGCTTCCCATACTTAATACTTCTCGTTTTCACTCTCGCGTGGTCATGTGTGACGTCATCAGCTGCGGTGCGATTTTCCACTCCAGCGTCTTATATGCACGAGTTTATCGTTGATTGGAAACCTTATTAAGCCTTATTAATAAAAACAAACCAACCAACACTTAATCATATTAACTTTGAACATGGATATAATATATTGATTGTGTTTTGAAACAAAAAAAAAAAATGAAACCATTTTAAAAAACATACATACAACAAACTATTTCTAATTTTAACAGTTAAAATATAATCCTTGAAAATGGCTAAATGTATGGCCGAAAGCGCTCGGATAAAAAGAACATTCGGACAGTTTTTATATAATTTATCATCCGAAAAGAAAAAAATATTAGATCGCATGAGAAATTGTATAAAAAACTAAATAGAAGCACCTTGTCAGTCATTTTTAATTAAATGTGCATGAAAAAATGATTGATGCATATATATATATATATATATATATATATATATATATATATATATATATATATATATGTATATAAGCAGTTCTTGGGAAGAAACCTAGTACTACTATTGAAATACGAAATGAATCAGGATGATTCACCCTCGTGTACGTACCAGGGCGTGTCCAAGTTGTAAATCCAGTGAGAGGCACGCGATGATTCGTCTGTGCGGAAAAGGATTGTCGAATGGAAAATAATTAACACATTGCGATCGCAGGAACACCACATACACTGAAGTCGCAGTAACAGCGGCATGTCTTGCGAAAAATAGCATGAAAGGAGTCGAACCCTCTACTGATTGTTGCGAATTAGGTTGTCCTTCTTCAAGACTATAGGACCCATTCTGTCCTGCTACTTACCCCTAGTTGGAGGAGAAGTGATGGACACATCCCTTTCCCAAGAAACGTAAATGAATGTAATGTACACGACTGAAATTCGAACTCGGCTCTACGATTCCTCAATTCGCTGTACATTACTCCACTGTTCCTGCTATAGAAGAGGACTGACATCGCATAAGACTTTAGTAACATTTTTTTTTGTTTCTAACGAAATTTATATGTCGCTTAATAATTTGCCTAGCTTTTAGAAGGCATCTTTCGATAATTATATACAAATAGTCTTGTAATTTGTGTGTCGTTCTGGGAGTAGAATTTCACTCTCAGAGAAGAAAGTGATAACGAGATTTCTACCTTATGATCCCTGGTCGAAGTGGCGGAAGTCAATCTAGAATGGATCCTCCAAACAGTGTATTCTGGGACTCTCACTGATCACGGAGTGTTGTAAAGTTGTTATTTTAAGACAATTTTCGAAAGGGTGGAATAATCTATTTGGATGAAAGAGGCAGTTAATTAACTTTAGCACGTTAAACAATCATCCAGCTGATTGGCTGAGCAGCAAGGAAGGAGATGGCGGATTCCGTTCTATTTCAACCATTCTCGGCTTGTGAACGAAAGTGTAGCTAAAATTATCGACTGCAGAAGATGTGCTTGTCCGTACCAAATGCAGTCATATTAGTACGATTATTTTATTTATTTATATTTTTTCTTGCATAGGATGTGACTGAACGACTTGCTTAAAGGCAGAGGATCGGGAAAGACAGAAAAATATGGCAGATAGAGAATGGAAAGGAAACAAAAATAAAAAAAGATACAATGATGAAAAAAACAGGAAACCAGAGAAAGAATAGTGTGTACAGAAAGCTAAAAATAGGCCTAAATGGTTTTCCTTCCTTTACTAAATATTTACACATTGCAAGGCCCAAGAGTAACTCAAGGTAGAGAATTATTGAATGATGTTGTTGTATGCGCGTAAAAGGAAGAATTAAGTGCAAATTATGATGATACGTAACGGTTGACTTTAGACTTGAAGCGGTTACGATTGTAGTAATCGGGGAAGCATCCTCTCGGGTGTCAGTTTTACAAAGTAACGGTTATCCGATACAACATCTTTCTTATCGTTCGGACTGTTGTACTCGTCTTTATTGTCATATTCACGACGTTTCGGCCGTTGTACGCTCCGGCCTTCTTCAGGGGATATACGTTGGAATTTCGAACCGAAATCTTCATTTAATTTTTAAAATTGTAATATGAGCTCTGTTTAAAAAAAATGAGATATTAGGTTTATAAATGCGTTGGTCGAGTGATCCAAAAAGGGACTTGAACCAAAGAGTTCAATATTTGGCCACGGCAGAAAGAGCAAAAACCTGGAAAGTTGAGTTACCAAGGGGACTTAACTGAAACAAGGATATCTCAAAAGCGTCATGGCACAGAGAATTAGAAAAATCTACCCCGGTGGACTAAAAAAAGGAATCGGTTCGAAGGAGACCGGAGTGAATATGGTAATAAAGATGAGGACAACAGTCATAACGATCCACACACACACACACACACACACACACACACACACACACATACATACATATATATATATATATATATATATATATATATATATATACTTTAAAAATCAGGAGATCAGTTTAATCCGCTACCTTGATTTCAACCTTATGGTATACTCAAACGATTTTTATTAAATGACCTCTTAATGCTTTATTTTTTAGAAAGTTAATGAATGCTATATTATTTTTTACAAAAATAAATAAACGAACACACGACGTTGGGTGTAATGGAAAGGAAGAAGAAGAAGAAGAAGAAAAGCAAGAGTATTATAACAGTATTGGGGGTAATTGGAATGTATTTTTTTTATCTAGCCTCATATGTGCTTAAGAAGAATTTCTTAATATGTATTAAATGTATATATGTATTAGAAAGAAAGAAAGAAAGAAAGTAAAATCAGTGAAAAAGAAGAGAAAGAGAACAGGATGTGTGAAGGGAAAGAAAGAAACAAAGAAACAAACAAAGAAACAAATAAAAAAGAAAGAAAGAAAGAAAAATCAATGAAAAAGGAGAGAAAGAGAACAAAAAGTGTGAAGATAAAGTAAATAAAGATAGATTAGTGAAAAAGGAAAAGAAAGAACAAAACGGTGAGAAGATAAAGTTAAAAAAGAAAAAAAGATCAATGACAAAGGAAAAGAAAGGAAACAGGAAGTGTGATGGAAAAGTAAAGAAAGAAAGAAAGAAAGAAAGAACACAGATGGTATAGATCAAAAAAGAAAAAACAAAGAGAGAACGAAAAGATAGAAAAATGGAAAAGCTGCGAAAGATAAAGATAAATGAAAACGAAAAAGAAAGCAAAAACAGAAAAGCGTGAAAGAAAGAAACATGAAAAGGCAAAGAAAGAGAACAGGAAGTGTGAAGGAAAAGAAAGAAAGAAAGAAAGAAAGAAAGAAAGAAAGAAAGAAAGAAAGAAAGAAAGAAAGAAAGAAAAATCAATGAAAAGGCAAAGAAAGAGAACAGGAAGGTAAATAAATAAATAAATAGAGAAAGAAAGAAAGAAAGAAAGAACATTAAAATTTTAAAACGAACGACAATAGCAGCGATCATAGAAAGTAAGTCACGTAGTTCGCCCCACGGCTAGGAAAACTATATATTTTCCGATTAAATTTCGTGTTCAATACCTATTGAAGAAATAAAATCGGAACTTCAAATGCTGATTTTCAAGATATTCAGATCTTCTTCACTTGAAAGATTGGCGAAAAACAGTCTTCCTAACCGCATGTGGCCTTGTGCTATATATCACCAGGAGTTTTTATAATATAGGATGGAAATAAAACATCTGGAGATAAGAAGAGAAAATATTCTTTAAAAGAATAAAAAGAAAAATAGAAGTAAAAGAAGAAATTTAGTTGAAACGAGTGATAAAAAGGAGGGAAAGAAAAAGTCAGGGTTCTTATTCCAAATATTATTTACCTGACCCCCCCGTCCCATTCTATTGTTTATCCTCCATCAATGTCAGATCCAACCAAGCGAATGATAACTCCATTCACATAGCGTTGGGCACTGTCCACGTGGCTCGGTTCCAGCCGGATAGGCTGCCGGGCGTGCCGACCGGCCGGTTGTTCGATCATTCGGGCGGGCGGGCGAGAGGCATGACGGACGTACTCCAGGAACACCTGACGAAACAGTTTTCAGTCGACTCCGACCGCTGACAAAAGCTGGTCTGTCAAATTTCAAAACTAAATGGAACGGACCACAGCGTCCATGTGACGCCAGAAAGAACGACCCGGAAGTGGCAAATGTCGCATGGACAGGCAATCCGGAAATGAAAGGAGCACATTTCTTGGTATAATGTAATCCTCTGTCCATTATCTTATAATCTTTTCCTTTTTTGTTTTGTTCGAAAAAGTAAGTGTATCTACTTGACTAAGTCTGGAATCATGTATTAAATATACAGTAATGTTCGATAAAAGTGACTCATCTTATCCTTTGAATTTAGCTCAACTTCCGTTTCATCGGAGAAGAGAACATTCTTCCAGTCTTCTACGGTGACATTTTGTAATAGTGAGCCCATTCAAGTCTCTTGGCTTTGTTGGCTTTGCTTATTAGCGGCTTAAACCTTCGTGTACAAGATTTGTAGCCTTGTTCTAACAGCCACCGACGGACTGTTGAAGAGGCAAGACTAACACCTTGCTCTTCGCAATTTCTTGGCTCAGTTATAGTCCTATTCTTCGCAACTTCTCTCTTGATTACCCTGCCAGTTCTATCATCAATCTTTTTCTTTCGTCTCTTTGTTTCCTTCCTTGGAGCAGGAGTGGCATCATTATGTGCCCTAAGCCCTCGCGAGACAGTTGATTGCGAGGTTATAGCAATTTCTGCAATTTCTCTCGTAGACTTGCCCGCTTTTGAGAGGGCAATAATAGATGCCTTAAGTGGTTCTGATGCGTGTTTGTTCCCTGTTTTTATACTGTATGAGGCTTTCTGGAATATTCTGGAATACTCTAGATTTAATTTAAGCTGTTCTAGAATTCTCTAGAATATTGTTCTGAGTGTATTGTAAAATAGTTTTCAATATTTTCACAAAAGCTCTTTAAATTTACCAGTTTAATCATTAGAATGCGATATCTGAGTCACTTTTTTTACACAGAGTTTTTTCCTGAATCTCATTTATATCCGAATTTATAATTATCAATAGAATATCTTAGGGTGAGTAAACTTTTTTCCTAGGTGGTCGGGAAGGGGTCTTTATATTAGTAAGATTTAAAATTATTTTAACCCCAAAAACAATAGACAAAAAATATTTTTAGTAAAAAAAAAATCAGGTGAGTCACTTTTATCGAACAGCACTGTTGAAAGAATATATATTTTATATACTCTGGACAGTCGAATGATTGGTATTTTTTTAATCCACTTCACCCCAAGCAAGGCAGTAAAGCCATTAAGACATAAGGGGTGGAAGAATTAGGAACAGAAACATTAATAATGAGTAAGACGAGAAAAGAATAATCAGGAGAACTGTAGACCGTGATTGAGATAGCATTTAATTTTTTGCAGATTAATGTTGGCTGGAAAACATGGAACCGACATTCACGATAGATCGAACACTCGCCTCGGGGTAAACGGCCTGATGCTCCTCCTCGCCCGAGTGCACACTTCTCAGGGATAGGAAGTTCTTACCTGTCTCTTCCTTCCAGAATTCACCCTCATCATCCGATTGCTGACACATTCGATCTAGAAACGCGATGCCAAGCGTAGGCTTCCGAGACTCAACGCTCGACATACCCAGACCTCCTTCAGAAGGGTAGAGATAAAAGATCTCCCGAAGTACCTTGGGGGCGTTGCCTCCCCACAACAATGGGAACAAGAGACTTACTAATGTGGATGTACGGGTGTCAGTAAAGGAGAATCGGGTAGATGTGAGAGGCAGATACTTCCGCCCTCCCCTTTAAGGAAAGATTCCTTCGGGACCATAGGAGAACTGTGACTTCGGTCTTCTCCTGCATTTCCGACCAATTCATTTCCAACAAGAGATCGGGACCAAACCAAACGCTGAGTATCTTGACCGGTCTGTCCTTCCAGAGGAAAGCCTCTGGAAGAGACACTCCCTTCCATGCACCCAACCTCAAGCCAATGCAGTTGACATTGACCCATGACACCGTCACGTACCCTCTGATTTCATTGCAGACTTCGTCAATCTCTGCTCTGTCCGTCACAAGACCCGAAACGTCATCAGCTAGGCAAAATTCCTGGTCGAGGTGGTAGACCCAGTATGAGAAATTCTGCGTAAGACCAGAATAGTCTTTAACTTGCGAAGGAAAAGCTCCAACCCCAAAACAAAGGCGAAAGCGGACAACCTTGACAAATGGAGCGAGACAATATGAAAGGATCCTATCAAACCTCATTCACTTCCATTAGCGCACCGGGAGATACTTACAGAAGCTGGAACCGGCCGCCAAAAGGACAACCTCCAGAAACCGATGGTCAACTCTATCGAAAGACTTGGACTGATCTAAATTGATCAGCGCGGTATCACTGTCGACTTGCTTGATGATCAAGCGTACCATATGAAGGCTGTCCTGAATAGTCCTGCTCTTCACTGTACAACTCTGTAAGGAGCCAATCAGACTAGAAAGGACAGCCTGCAAAGGGCTGGTTAAGATGTTGGCTAAAATATTTAACTCTTTAACATCATTAAAGGCCGAAAGTTACCTAACCTATCCCAACTGTTCTTGTTCTTGCGTAGTAACTTGGTCATGTCCCTGTTGAAGCATTGTTGTATAGACCCCTGCTTCAAACATTTGTACATTAGTGCCAGCAAAGGAAAAAGGACGGGCGACTGCCTCAAGTACAGTTCGTGGGGTAGACCATCTAATCCTGGAGATTTGTCTCGACCAACCAGCTTCAACCCAAATTTCCAAATCTGTGATAAGACGCTTGGACCCAGCTGCTTAAGCTGCCACGAGGCGGGGAAAGTCGCCCCCATAGGCAAGAAACTGAGCAGTGCTCAGACCTGGTTTCCTGGTGAAAAGATCCTGAAAGTCGTCACGAAAAGTCTTACATACGCCCGCCTCTGATCGATTATCCGCCAATGTGACGCATGCGCCATATCGATGAGATGTATTCCTAAATTCCTCGCACGCAATTCAGCGGCCATATACGGATGACATTCTTTTTAACTTAGTTCTAACAGCGGTTGATCAACATAATTGCTTGATTGAAGTGAGAAGGGCTCAGACCGGGCTCACTGGTGAAAAGTTCCTGAAAGTAATCACGAAAAGCCTCACATATGCCCGCGTTTGAAGTCACGGTCCGCTTATCCGTCAATGTGGCGCATGCGATATGTCGCCGAGACGCGCTCCGAGACTCCTCTGCGCGCAACTCAGCGACCCTATTCGTCTCCTCAGAGGATATTCTCTTTAACCTAGCCCTAACTACCAGCGCTTGATCCTTCTTGATAAGCAAGGAGGGCAACTCTGCCTTAACTATGGCTACGTCCAACTATCATAGGTTTTAATCGCCCGATCAACGCCGTTTGCACTGCTAATCTAACTAGGTTGAGCCGACGATTATAATCAGCAGTAAACGACAAATTTTTGGAATTAATTTACCCACTACATATTCCTAACCCCAGCTACCGTCAATTCCCGCAGTGGCATTATTAGCAGCTGATCCTGGAAATCTCAATCGACAAATAATAATGCTTTCAATTTCCAGCAGCGGAGCATCTTAATCTTACGTTTATCTAAGTTTACACGAGCACGAACAAGCCTATGACCTTAGTAAACTATAGAATGTAAACTTGAACACCCTAAGAGCCCTAGATCGACTCTTTTAACTAACACTCGGTCGAGATAGCTAGGACGCATCACCGTAGCTCAGCCGCCCCTATTTGTCCAAGTCCACACAACCTTCCGAGGGTGTTCATTCAAATCGAATCGCCCGCTAAAACTACCCGATGTGATGTGGTCAAAAACGGCTTTATCCGCCGAAACAAATCAGGCCGCTCGACATGGTCATAAACGCCAATGAGACGAAGAGCTTTATCCTTTATAGTAACATACAGTACGCAAAGCCTGCTCGGCAGATCTGCGAAGACAAGGGCACACGCCGCGCCCAAAGACTTCCCCAGCTAGGAAACTCCTCTCGAGTGGTCATCAAAACTTGCTGAATATAGGACAAACCGCCTAGATATAGTGCTCTCACGATTGCGAGTTGAAAACTGTGTCTCCTGTACACAACATATATTCACCTCAAGACGCTGAAGGCCGTGAGCGTGCCTCACCCTCAGACCTAAGGCATTCACACTAGCTAACCAGAGTGCCATTATCTGACCGATTAGGGTTGCTCTTCTGCAATGAACATGGCTGGGGTAAGAACACCGACGGCATGTCCCATTGAACCTGTTCCCATCTCACTCTTTTAGTACCATCAGGAGAATGGCCACCAATGTCCCAGGGGAATGTTAGTTTTAAATCTCTATACAGGGAGTGGTGAACGAAAAGCTGGAGCCTCCCTGAACAAAATTGCTTCAGTTCTTTCACTTCGTTGAAGAAAGCTAAGATCCCTAAAACATGGTTTCCTTACTCTATCGTTGCCCAAATGTGTTGTCCTCCAACAGCAGATCAAAACTCTTTTAGGATTTGGAGAGTTCTTAGGCTTTGCACATCTATTCCACTGAGATTTCATTCTGATTAAATATTTGAGCTCGTTTATCTTACTACATTGCTTTGTTGCCTTTTCTTCCTGCTTCTTTATTACCCGACACACTTCCTCTCCTGTGATTGGGCCAGTATGATGGTCTGCCCCTGTTTACCAATCGGCCCGGCTTTTGAGCTTCATTAAACATCAAATAACACTAATAATGCATCCTTCTCTCTCTCCCAATTATCACAGAGTTCAAAAGCGTCTACGCGGCCTTGTGGGCGATGAATCATTTTTCATTTTACAATCTCTTTCCCACAGACGAAGCATCACGTGATTCTCACCAATCTACCAAGAACTGCTTTTGGACGAGCTACATTCATTAGTTTCACGGGTTGAAACGTTGAGAGATAGGACTTGCCATACCACGTGCACTGGAATGAATCATTCCCATTGCCATTTTATTCCATTAGTAAGAAAGAAGTTCCACCCGGGCAGCTTCTTCCCGAGAAGCACTACTTTGTAGTAGACATCCGAGATTATGCTTCCCCCATCGCTACAATCTTACATCCTTCAAGCCAACCGTTAACTTTCTTACATATCCTCATAATTAGTAAGTCTTTCCTCCTCCTCTTACGTTCATCCTTATTCAGTATTTCTCTATTTTGAATGGCACTTTGACCTTGTACTGAATAAGCAATTAGTAACAGTTATATATATATATATATATATATATATATATATATATATATATATATATATATAACAGCGGTTGGACAAAATAATTGAAACACTTCTTAAATTCAAAGAAAATTTATTTAATATGGAGTTGGTCCTCCTTTTCACAGACAGCTTAAATACGTCTAGGAATTGAATCATACAGCTTCCTGAATTCATCCAGAGGAATTTTCAGCCTTTCTTCCATTAACATCTGCTCCAGCTCTTTAAGACACGACGGTGGAGGATAGCGGCCCCTAACTTGTCGCTCCAAAATGCACCACAAATGTTCAATAATATTGATATCTAGGGATTGTGGAGGCCACTCCATATGTTCTAGATCACTTTCATGCTCTTCATACTAATTCTTAACCACTCAAGCGGTATGTATTGGATCATTATCGTCTTAGAAGATGCATTCACCATCAGGGAATAAAGTTTGGGCCATTGGATGAACATGATCACCCAAAATGTTCAGGTAATCTTTGCTGTTGATTCTACCACGCAGTGTAACTATTGGACCGAAACATTTCCATCATATAGTGGCCCAAACTATCACTAATCCACCACGATGCTTCACTGTTGGAAGAAGGCAGTCAGGATTGTAAGCTTCTTTCGGCTGCCTCCACACATAAACTCGACCTGAAGATAGGAAAAGAGAAAACTGGACTCGTCTGAGAATATGACTTGCTTCCATTAGTCTGCAGACCAGGCATTGTGATCTCTGCACCACTTCAACCTCTTCTGAATGTTGCGAGTGGAGAGAAGAGGTTTCCTTACGGCGGCTCTTCCATGATATCCAGCCTTATGGAGGTCATGACGAACAGTTTTAGTAGAAACTGGACTATTCAGATGATTATTCAACTCAGCAGTCACTTTGGCTGGAACAGTCCGATGATTTTTTGCCACATTGCATTTCAATGCACATCTGTCCCTGTCAGTAAGTTTGCAAGTCCGGCCCGAATTGCTAGAGTTTCTAGAGGTTTTACCCTGTTTCTCGAATTGCGTTATAATTCTTGATATGGTAGCTCTTGGGAAACCAAACAGTTCAGCAACCTTAGTGATCGAGGCTCCAGCCATGCGAGTTCCAACAATTTGCCCTTTTTCGAACTCGGAGAGGTCACGCATTTAGCATAAATTTTACTAAATTCTAAAAATAAATAAGACAAAGACAGTAAATTAGATAAATAAACGTATTTACAATAGATATAACCTGCAATTATGAAGTTTTAGTTCAAGTTCCTAATATAATAGGACTTTGAAATATAGGAGTGCAATTTGCACCTGTTTCAATTATTTTGTCCAACCCCTGTATATATATATATATATATATATATATATATATATATATATATATATATATATATATATATATTTGTGCGTGTGTTTAGGCGGCATATTTACATTCAACCATGTTTGGTTAAATAATTTAGACATGTGTCTATTTTAATTTTAATCCTTTCAAATCCACGGATTAATTTCTTGGTAGCTGTAGAAATTGATCAAAAACAATTCTAAATATTTATTTTAAATAATTTTTATTTCCCCAAGTACTTTCGATCTCTTCCGAGATCATCGTGAGTGGTTGAGTGCCTGTGGATATGTGTGCGTGAAAACTGCAAAATACAAAATATTTACCGATTATGAAGGGAGGTATCTTATGAGGTTTTTTAGAGTATATTTTTATGGGTTTGAAGACTTTTTAAATTGTAGATTTTAACAATTCTAATTTAGAATTCTTACAGTCTTTACTACTATAAACATTTAAGAACTCTTTTAAGAACTCGAAGGTGACTTTATTTTTAGCCGAAATTATCTTATATAATGAGATTCTAGAATTTTTAGTTTTTTCTTATTATTGTCTTGGTGGTGTACTGCTGTATTTTCGACTAATATTTGTTTATTCTGTGAATATAGACATGGATATATAACCTTAAATGCTCTGCGATTGAAGTATGATCGTTTAAGTGAAACGTATGCATACTCGTCATGGTCGTTGTAGTAAAACCAATATACATATTATTAACACTTTTGTCAGAGATGTAATCTCCCAAAGGATATTTAAATTAATAAACAATGGTGGTCTTTTGTAAAACGCTAGTTGACGGGGAAAAGTTGCTATGAATGATTAAGTTCGTTGTTTAAATTTAGTATACTATATAATTAATTTTATTTATTTATTTTTTGCTGGGTTCAGTGTGATATATATTGATGTTTATAAGAGTTTTTTAGAATTTGTTCATCCTGTTTGTAGTTGGAATGCATTTGATTAAGGTATTGCTGTTTGATATGTTTAGATTTATTAGAGGTTGTATTATTTTATATATATGATAAAATATAGTTTTAAGGTATGCTATATTTATGGGTTAAAGTTATTTTTCATACATAAACGAAATAGACGCATTGTTCTATATATATATAAATTTATATATCAATTTTTTCCAGTATATATATATATATATATATATATATATATATATATATATATATATATATATACATATATATATATATTAGCACGTAAGTGAGTGTGATAGATTCGACTGGAATTTGAACTCGAACCTCCGATTCCTCAATCCGAACCGAATTAAATAAATAATCATATATATATATATATATATATATATATATAATATTATAAATTAATAGATTTAAAATATGGTTTTACCGCTACACAGTGATGACCATGTTTCAGAAATGGAAGCTAAAGCCCCTGAATTTAATTTTGTTATTAAACCAAAGACATTAGTTCCATTTCCTCATCAAGCGAATTTTGGAGTAACTTACTTTTTAAAATTTACGGTTGTTAACGGCACAGGAAAGATTCATAGTTTGAGGGTTTCCAAGGTTACCGATAAATCCATTCATCTAGACAAGGGGTGGTAGAGGGTTCAATTTTTAATTTTCGTTGTCTCAGTTAATAGTTACATTTGAAAGCGGGGTTATGTTTAGGGATGGGTAGGGATGTATCTTTTAACAAATTCTGACATCCGCTAAATTCATGTCATCTGGGTTTATTTCTAACGGCAAAAATTCTTATGGTATTATTTCTATTTGTATATTTAAAGATTTTGAGGGACTGTTTAGGTTAGAATATGTTTTATCCACCTTTCTAAAAAGTTATTTTTAATATTTAATATACTATACTCCTAGTTAAAAACCAAGTAAATGTATTAGGATTACTTACAGTATTTAAAATTATTTATTCTTATCGAGTATAAGTAAATATTATTTTATTTTATGTAAACTTTATGACAATGACGGCAAAGGTGGTTAAATTATTTCACTAATTCAATAAACTTAGTATTATAAATGTATATATGTATGTATAAAGGACATTTAATGTTCAATATTATATTCTAACTTATTAATTTCACATGACTTTCGGTGTTCACTTGGATTCTTTCCAGTGTTTGAATTGCTTTGAGAGAGGTGTTATGGTTAGAGTACGTTTTATTTAATTACAATTTTAAAAGATATTTAGGTTAGAATCTGTTTTATTTAATTTCAATTTTAAAACATTTTTAAAAATTCTACTTTCAAAATTAACTTTTTAATTTTAATCGGCTATATTTCTTTATAAACCAAGTAAATGTAATATAATTATCTACATTATTTAAAATTATTTATACCCATCAAATATGAGTATGTATAATAATCAGGTAGTTTTTTTTTTTTTTTTTTTTATAGATTATTTAAAGATTATTTAAAGAAAACTTTTGGCAATGACGACAAAAAATAGCTATTTCATTTCTCTGATTCAGTAAATTTTTATTTTTTATAAACTTAGTAATATATAGTTTCTCATGTATGCATAAAGGACATGGGTCATTTAATGACCTACATATTCTAGCTCATCTTATTAACTTCCATTTCACTGTAGGTGTTTTATTGGATTCTTTTAGGTGCCAAAAGTACTTCGAAAGAGATGTTTGACTTTTATACTTATTTATCCTAAACGAGGATTGATGTTGGTAGAACCTCTTTTTGAACTCATGGCTAGTGCAACCTATATAAATTTTTATGTTTTCAGGGTTTTCAACAGAAGATATATTACATTGGTATACTACTGATTCTATGCAACATTTATTTTGTAAAGGACAGTTTTGAGGGTTTCTACAATTACATAATTTTTGTTCACCCTCATTAGTTGTTGTTTGTATTTTTCCCTTGTCTACAATTTTTTGGTTCTGGTATAAGTGTTTATTTAAGATATTAGTATTATGTTTCTTAATTATCTTTTCTAGGTTATCAGTACAGCTATAACTTAATTTTAGTGTATTTCTATTGAAAATGGTACTAAGTTTACTTCCACCGGGAAAATGCTTGAGTATTAATTCAAGGAATTTTTGTCCCAATTTGTTTTTTACCATTTGGTTGTATGGGGGTGTATACCAAATTATTTTCCTGCTTCTGTTTTTCCTATGTTTACCGTTTTCATTTTTAATATAAGTTAGTTTTAGGTTTTTGTAGCCACTATCTTTTAGAGCTTTATTATAGAAATTAATATGTTCGTCGAAAATCTTGTCATTTGCTGAATTTGTACTAATTCTTTTTCGGATAGATAAAGGTATATGTTTAATTATAGATGAGGGGTGATTTGATTTAGGGTGTATATATACAGGATTTGTATTGAGTTTTTTATAAGGTGTGTATGTATTGTTCTTTAAATCTAATGTTATATCAAGGAAGTTAACTTTTTTAATTTTAGTGCTAACGGTAATTTTTAAACCCATGCTTTTAAATTCTTTATATAATGCCTTTCTAATTTTAACCGTAAATTTTAAAAAGTAAGTTACTCCAAAATTCGCTTGATGAGGAAATGGAGCTAATGTCTTTGGTTTAATAACAAAATTAAATTCAGGGGCTTTAGCTTCCATTTCTGAAACATGGTCATCACTGTGTAGCGGTGAAACCATATTTTAAATCTATTAATTTATAATATTAATGCTCTGTAAATTTAAATTTACATAGAGCACTATTGTGTAAAAATAAAAATATCTATAAGAACACCGGATTTTATATCTTACTGTTCTTTCCTTTTTATTTATATATACATACATTGGCTCCTAATCAAAGTCGAGCACTTTAAATCTTTATTTTTATCAGGAAAATATGGAGAAAATAAATTTCGGAATTTCTCTGAAAAACATTCCTAATACAAACAAAAAGGAATATTTGACAAAAGTGTTAATAATATGTATATTGGTTTTACTACAACGACCATGACGAGAATGCATACGTTTCACTTAAACGATCATACTTCAATCGCAGAGCATTAAGGACTTCTAATACAGATAGAAGCTTACTTTTTTTCAACGTAGTCTCCCAGCACTGTCACACACTTTTCCCATCTGTGCACAAGCTTCCGTATTCCCTCAGCGTAAAAATCTTTGGACTGATGTCTCAGCCAGTTGCTCACAACACTTTTGACTTCATCGTCACTTTTAAACTTCGTGCCTCTCGTGAACCCTTTCAAGGGACCAAACAGGTGAAAGTCTGAAGTGGCAAGATCTGGGCTGTAAGGGGGAAGAGGGAGCAGTTCCCAGCCCAGCTCGTTGATGGTCTGCACCGTTTGGACTGCTGTGTGCGGCCTTGCGTTGTCATGATGCAAGATGACTCCTTCTGACTGATGACCCCTGCGTTTGTCGCAACAGATAAGCTCAAAGTCCTTGCAATGTCATCCACTGTCACCCTTCTGTCAGACTGAATGAGGTCATTGACTGATTCGATCACCTCAGGAGACCTCACTTCTGTAGGCCTCCCAGGCCTGTCTTCATCCTCAACACTGCTCCGCCCTTCTTTAAACAATTTAGACCACTTGTAGACATTTTCTTTGGTTGAAACATGTGGCACCATACACAGTTGACATTCACCTATGAATTTCAACTGGTTTGCACCCTTCAGCAACCAAAAACTTGATAACTGACCGCTTTTCAATCCTGGAGCAAGCTTCTTGGTCGGCCATCTTTGTTAATCGCCAAAATTCTCAAAGTTTTTTTTTTTTTAATATGCAACAGAAATTAAATCCATGTGAAAAAGAAGTAAAACAAAAAAAGATAAAGAAGAGTAAGCTTCTATCTGTATTAGAAGTCCTTATACCGAAAAATTCAACTTATTTATTGAATGACCCTCGTAGATCATCAGATTACAAACAAACTAAACACAACTGTCAACATAAGAGAAATATTAAGAGATGATACCAATATCCGATACAGAACTCACTGCAAAGTGTTATATAGGAATAAAGTATTGCTGCCAACACTTGAGTTGGAACATATTGAACAGAGATCGCTAGTGAGCAAACACATGCGATCCCGTTATTGAATTAAGTATATCACGTGACCATAGAGGAAATGTATATATGGGAAGTAGCTTGACGTCTAATCGATTTCTATTTCTACTCTATCCTCTATTAATATACGGACCGCTATTCTCTACTCTATTAGCTATACTATATTTTTCTATTCGGATCACTATTCGGCGGTTACTTTTCGAGCGATTATTACCGATCAAGTACTATAAGTGTCAGTATTATTCGAAGGCGTGTGACACCAACATTGTTCAACGGCGTTACTATAGTTGTATCGGCGATTACGAAGTCTTTACTACAACGTTGACATCACAAAAGTGGCAAGCAGTGTTCGTTGACATCGCAAAAGTGGCGACAAAGATGAGATGCCACTTTTGTGATGTCAACATTGTAGTAGCGACTTTGCAATCGCCGATACAACGATAGTACGCCTTTGACATCACAAAACAAAGAAAAGTTCAACATTCTATTATTAAACACAAACAACAACCGACACTAAATAAAATATATTTCATCACAAGTGACGGTATATTGAAGTGTGTATAAAATATTTAATATTTACAAAATAATAATACGAATAAATATTTAATATATACTTTCTTGGTGGGGTCTAGCTCTGTGTAACCGTTTCATCCGAAGGAACATCTTAAAGTGTTTTTAAAATATTTAATATTCGAATAATAATAATAATAATAATAATAATAATAATATATAAAATATAATTTAAAAAATACAAACAAAAATAGCACCTTATTAATATGGCAGTCCCTGCAGACTGTAATGTATCTTTGACGATCTTCAAAAAGCTATCAAAATACAAGGACCGTAAAATTGAAATCTCAAAAATGTGGCACATGGGAACATCAACAATCCCTGTTGTAGTTGGAGTCCTCGGATTGATTGGAAAAGATTCCAGTTGAAGGGATTCCTGGAAGCCCATGCCTTAAAGAAATACAAAAATTGTTCTTACGAGTACAGCCCACACCTTACGAAGGGCTTTATCTATGTAAAATATGTGTGATTTTTTTTCAAAATTACTCAGTGGAAAATGTCATGATCCCATTTCTGATATTAGGACTCTGATCGGGACCGGAAAGAAATGAGTATACACCAGAAAACAAAGGAAATAATAATAATAATAATAATAATAATAATAATAATAATAATAATAATAATAATAATAATAATAATGTATGCTTTCCTGAGGCAGTCTAGCTCTGTGTAACCGTTTCACCCGAAGGAACATCTTAAACAAGTTTTAAGATGTTTAATATTCGAATAATAATAATAATAATAATAATAATAATAATAATAATAATAATAAGTATAAATATTTGATCGATTCTTTTCTGGTCTAGCAACAGAAGATGTGACTTTAGATTAATTTGCTTTGAAAAGCGCTTTAAAAATGCCAGGATGTTTCCCAATAATCTTTTGTGTACCACATTCGCAAAACACCCAGTTCTTCATAATGACTGAGACGGACATATCTACTTAAACAAAAGCAAAGCAAAATATGAATTCCGGACAAATTTATCCACAATTTTGATCCAGGTGTGCAACAACGTATTCAAAAATTGAAAAATTAAATCATTAATTTTTAAACGGAAACATCTTGCCGGTTGAATTAACCAAAACTTGTCTAGGCGGGATCTGTTTTCTATTTCCACCAATTCAGAACTCGAAAACAAAGATCGACCATGCAATCTCCACCTTCACTCACTATTCTAAATTCAAAGTGGAAGATTTTTTCCCAAGATCCTCTGCTTTGCGGACAAGACTCCTGCGTGGATGCTTCCCTGCACACTACAACGTTAACCTCATTAATTGAAGAGCCAATCGTTACCTGTCCTCCAGTTCCTCATAATCGTGACTCACTACTTCGTACTCTTATCATGCATACCATCGCCTCATTAAGAAAATTTCTACCTTGAATCGCTCTCGAGCCTTGTACTAGGTGAACGATAGTAAAAGAAATTATTCTTGTTGTCTAAATATACAACATAGATAGATAGATAGATAGATAGATAGATAGATAGATAGATAGATAGATAGATAGAATCAAATTAGGATAAAGATAGTGAAATTAAATAGTAACCTTTATAACATCAACAAAATACAATACTCGCCAGCGGCATGAAGTAGGTAAACCACTACTAGTGGCGGGGTACTTAGACATCATATTACCCCCACTTACAATAGTGTCCAACGTATCCATTAGTGTTCATAGGTTCGGTATATAACAGATAGATAGATAGATAGATAGATAGATAGATAGATAGATAGATAGATAGATAGATAGATAGATAGATAGATAGATAGGGTTACTGAATGAGAAATAACCTATACGGAGGTTGAAAATGAAATCGTAATCTTTATAACATCAACAAAATACAATACTCGCCAGCGGCGTGAAGTAGGAAAACAACTGCTACGTAGTGAACAACGTAGACAGCATATTAACCCCTAATTACAATAGTGTCCAACGTATGAGGATAGGGACATACTCATTAGTGTTCATACGTACGGTATATAATAGATAGATAGATAGATAGATAGATAGATAGATAGATAGATAGATAGATATTTTGTCTGACGATCATTCTACGTGAAATTCGGAGTAACTATTTGGATGTGTTTTTTTGTGTTTTTTTTTTATCACTGTTACTGATCAGTTTGTGTTTGATTATCTACTCAAGGCATTGATCACTTAGGATTGCTTTAGCTTAGATGGGAGTCTTTTCTTTTCTTTTCTTTTTCTCCTTCTTTTGTCTTTTCTTTTGCCATTTCAAGATTTCTCACTTGGCAGACTGGCTGTTTGTAGGGTTTTATTAGGAAACGTTACCAAATGTTTGCTTTTTTTAGATAGATAGATAGATAGATAGATAGATAGATAGATAGATAGATAGATAGATAGATAGATAGATAATGAACAGAACAAGATAGATAGATAGATAGATAGATAGATAGATAGATAGATAGATAGATATGGATTTAGGTACATAATGTCCAACTGAACCCATCCGTAGCTATTAATTTCTGTTGAGTTTGATGCAATGATTACTAATGAAGGTCACTTGGCAACTATTGCATCTTATCTCGGTGCGTTGAGACAAGGGCGTGAACAGCTCTCAAAGATATTGAACAAGAGGTCCAAGCAGCGGAAAAAATGCTGACTCATCGACTGATGTGCGACAGCTAGCCCGCAGGAGGAGGCAATCGACACTGTTTCTGGCGGCCATGGTCGATAGGCGTAATTAGCGAAGGAGAGATAAGAGGAATTTACAAATCGAACTAGTTATAGGCGTCCATACTAAAAATTTCAAGATAGAATCTAGGAAAATGTGTCGAGTGTCCTGATAAAGAATGGAAGGGTGCAAGTAAGTGGGTAGGTGGGCCTTTTTTCTGGCATCGTCGCTGAATGCTGACGGTAATCGTGAAATAAACATACAGGAACCATCGATTGAAATTTATATTGGCTTACGGTCATATCTCGTTGAAACAGCGGTTCCCGTACGGTCACCAAAGTTACGAATCGTCGAGACTGGCCAGTACATAGGTGAGTGACCTCTTCGGAATACCAGGTGCGTTTAGGGTAATGTATAACGGCTCGGAATTGTTAATCGGAGAGCCGAGTTCCAATTCCCGTTGAGTTCATTATCTTCACTTACGCGCAAATACCTTGGGAAAGGTATGAATCCGCCGATTCTTCCCCCAGCTATGGGTTAATTAGTAAGACTTGTATCACTAGGTGTTTACTCTGTCTCCCTACTAAGACGTGTTGTGACACAAGGCCTTTTTTAAAGTGGGAACTCGATCGCGTGCACCCGGGCCAGGATCAAAAATTACCCACAGCCCCCGCAACACTCAGTTAAAAAAAGTACAGTAGAATCCCTAATAACCGGACTAAGAAGGGCTTCCGGATATGAGGAATTGGTTACAAAGTCCGGATATGAGGGGTTATATCTAGATTAAAATAAAAGAACTGAAATCAGGTTTAACATTTAGTTTCAATGATTTATAGTAAACAAAATAAACTAAAGCTGAGTGAAATATAACGGAACTGATTTTAAGGAAAAAGAAATAAATTATGTAATGTTAATGAAAATTCATTAAATTAAGTATGCCACGTATGCAAAACAAATAATGTAACGAGGATTTTTTAATCGCTGTTGCATGATGATTCTTTCTCTTTTAATGTCATTCTCAACTTTTCCAACATTTCGTTTTGCTTTTGTTCTTGAATTTTTTTTTAAACGAAAGACACTTTTTAACTCTGCGTGAGTTATTGCAGTCGTCACAGGTAAATGCTGGTTTTCTTTCCATAAAACTAACAACATTTTCAATAGATTTTTTTAAAACTTCAGTCCAGGTTTCATCACAATCATGCATCTCGTCTCTATCTTGTTGCAGATGTGTCTCATTGTCATCCTTTCCTCTTATTCCCATCATCTTTTGCACCAATACAAGTCATTAGGGTGAAATAAGCATAAGCAATTATCCAAGGTAAATTTCTTGAAAATCAGAAATTCCAAATCAGTTACATATCACTCAAATAGTTCAAATATACAGGGTGTCCATAAAGTTCGTGTGCACTTTTAAAAAATATTTAACTTTATTTGTATTTGCGATAGAAATAATCTATAAAAATGTTATAAAGTTTAATGTACCTAGTTTTAAATATAGCTAAAATAACTAATGTGATTTCTGTAAATCAGTTGGCAAATGTTTTCCGTGAACTGCAAAATCGTATTACCCTTTGTATTGCTAATGATGGAGGACATGTGGAAACTTAAATAAAATTTCAATAAAACCTTAAAAAATATAGACTTACTTCTTTCTAATCCTTTTTACAAATTATTTTTATCACAAATACAAATAAAGTTATACATTTTTTAAAGTGCACACGAACTTTATGGACACCCTGTACACGTCAAAATCATGTACGGATATTTGGGATTCCGGATATTTGGGATTCCAGATATGATGGATTCTACTCTATTAATAAGTGACACTTTACAAAACTGAAATGTGTTATATAAAGTTGAATATTGGCTTCATATATTATTTGAGAGCTTATTTAATATTTTATCAGGGATTTGGGGTAAAAATGTACCTCGTCTGAGATATTGATAAAATAGTTGGCTCTATTTCTGATATAATGGAATATGCATACACCTGTGTCTCCCCTCACTGGAATATGACTGGCCAGTGTCCGTCATAAATACAGACGGATGTGTAGAGATGTTAAGACTTTGACTACGCCCACTGGACTACGCCATTGGCTATCCTATTGGTCTACACCTATTGCCTAAGCATATTGCCTGCGACTACGACGAGAACCAGTCGATCACTGCTACCTGCTAGATTGTACTACTTGGTTACAGTAGCAAAAACCACTTAGCTACCTCTAACAAATATATCCCTTTCCGGGACATATCAATTTCAAGTATCAGTCAATAATTTTTTATAGTTTTATATTTGCTAAGTTTCTTAGCAAATATGATATGTTGTTACACGAAGCGCGTTCACAGCTTAAGGCAGGCCGGGAGGGCAGAAAGCGAGCTACTTGCCTGCCGCGCGGGCGAGGCGGCAGGCCTGCGGGCGAGCTGACTGCAGAAGCAGCAGCCGCCGAACCTGGCCGGACGCCGGTCTTCACCGTCGCCGGACGCCCGCCGGACGCCCGCCGTGCGCCTCGGCTGGGCTGCCGAAAACCCGTCGACGATTGTCTGCCGAATTCCGGGCAAACTTTAAAGAAAAGCAAAGGCAAAGCGCGCACCATTGATCAATTGCAATAGCCAATGGAAAGTTTTTCAGTCAGAAAAACTGTAAGAGCAGCTGTGTCAAGGGTTAAAAAAGGAGAAATAGTCTAACATAACATCTCACCAAAGCATCCGAACCAAATGTTATTATCCAGTTGACAAAACTGCACTTAAACAAATTATTCTGACACCACTTTATACCAGAGAATTTTAATCACAACCTATCAATATATTTATTTTTCTTTCTTTTTATGTGCCGTGTCCTTTCGGGACGTAGGCGATCATGGCTCTCCACTTTCCCCTATCCCTTGCAGCTCTCAACAAGTTCCGTCCCTCTGCCACCTCCCCCAGACCACGTTATTTCATCCACTTGCTTAAACCCGCTAGGTATGTCATGCGTTTCTTTCCCTTGTCTTTCTTTCCCTTTATTCGACTTGTGAGTATCAGATTCTCCAGGCCCTCCTTTCTCATTACGTGTCCCAGAAACTTCAGCTGCCTCTTCCTGATGCCAAGTATAAGCCTCTCCTTGTTTGCCTCCTCTCTAAGACCCTATCGTTGCTCACACGCTTGGTCCATGATATCCTTAGCATCCTTCTGTAGAACCACATCTCCGTCGCCTCGAGTCTCGTCTTCATCTATTTTTTTTTTTTTTACAATTTTTCTTAGAATTCAATTTCATGATGTTATTGCTTTCCACTCTTTGGCAGGACTAATCATAGGGACAACAGGGCCAATAAAAATGAAATTATTCTACAGTGGTAACCCGTATCCTTGAATGGCCCTAAATTAGTACCCATAAGTCTGATTCCATGCAACAAGTCATTTGTTACAGAAAAACTGCTAGAAAGAAGAGGTTCATTTTATAATAACGTATGTTGTTGTTCATACCTGAAAACTAAAATAATTGTATTAAGTTGTTACTTAATGATACTATCATGATACTATTGAGGAAGTCATTTACTCACAAAAAAAACAGAATCTTTGCAGTATTTTGGAGACAACACCGATCATGATCTTGCAACAATTGATGAAATAAATACGCACCACTGGACATGGATAAATTGCAATATCCAATGGAAAGTTTTCAGACAAGAAAACTGTAATAGCAGTCAAGGGATAAAAAGGTTAATTGATCTGACATAACATCCTACAGCGGCATCCCAATCAAACGTTATTATCCATTTGACAAAACAGCACTAAAATTATTGTAAGGTCAGAAATGGCATCATGACATTTTCCACTAAGCAATTTTGAAAAGGAAAGATCACGCATATTTTACGTAAAACAAGCCCTTTGTAAGGTTTGGGCCGTACTCGTGAGAATAATCTTTTGCGTTTTTTAAAGGAAAGTACTACGAGGAATCCCTTCAATGAGTCTATTGGAATATTTTCCAATCAATCCGAGGGCTCCAACTACAACTGGAATTGTTGATATTCTCATGTACGACATTTTTGAGGTTTCAATTTCTTTGTATTTTGATAAGTTTTTTTAAAGATCTTCAAAGATATATTGCAGACTGCAGAGACTGCCATATTATTATTATTATTATTATTATTATTATTATTATTATTATTATTATTATTATCAACATTACTTTTGATTTCTCCTGTATAATCATTTTCTTCCGGGTCCCAACCAGAAACCTTAGCTGCACATTTGTGTAAAAAAAAACATTAAAATAACACAACCTAAACAGATACAATTTTACATTGATCAAGCCCTTCGGTTTGAGCTTTGCTTGTGATAACAATTTCTGCTAGGGTTTCCTTCAGTGAGTTTATCAGAACTTTTTCCAATCAAACATAGTAACCCAAAACTAGAATTACAAAAGCCTGTAGGAACCGCAATCAATGACGGTACGGTAATTTGTCAAGCTCTGTTGAGATTTCTACGCTTTTTTCCTGCAATTTTCCAGTATTCATTTTATTTATCAATAGTTGATCTTTGTAATTATATGAACCTCTGGCATCTTTGTAATCATATGAATCTCTGGCATCTTTTCTCTCCCAGCGGAAGAATGTTATTTTCATAGAGAAAAAAAAATAAGTAGAGTCAGTTAGTACAGATGTAATTAATTTATATCGGGTGTAACAGCAAAATTGTCCAAATCGTGTAACAGCATGCGATAATTGTCCATCCCACAAAATGTTTCATACCTAAAAAAAAAAAACAACTTAACTAACTGGGTCTCTATTTTTCCAGATATACAGATAAGCGACTTAACCATCGTAACACCATTTGTCGTAAGAATCACTGAAGAATTCACCTAGAAAGAGAACATGTTAAAATCGTTTTGTGTCTTTCCAACTGAGCAATGGTGAGACGAAAAAAATGATTCAGGCCTTCAGTAATAGTACCAACATTCATACTCTGGATTCCATCTTCAAAATCCATTAAAAAATGATCAAGAGAAATGTGAATAAGTTTTTAAAAAAGGGAACAGTAGAGAGGTAAACCGGATCAGGAGGTCACAAGAGGAAGAGGGATCATCATTTCAAGTTATAGCTAAATGCATTCTTATTGAATTAAAGTCCAGTAGTGTTATAAAAACCTCGGATAATTCCAGTAAGATATCTTTAAAACTCACCCAGATAATCGATTTCCCCACGCGTTTTTCCTACAATCGTGACTGTAAGCCCTCACTCCTCGACCTGTGTTTTACCTCCATCCCTGAGTCGTGTAGTGCCACGCAGCTCTGTCCTATCGGTAACTCCGATCATGCTGTCGTGTCTGTTAGCATCTCCTTCAGCCCCACCCCCTGCAAAGAACCTCCTACCACCAGAACCACTTTCTGCTACCAACGGGCTGACTGGGACTCGTTTCGGGACTTCCTCCGCGATGTCCCCTGGGATGCTGTATTTAAGCTCCCCACTCATGACTGTGCTTCTGAGTTCTCCTCCTGGATCAAAGCCGGTATCGAAGCTTTCATCCCCTCCAGGAAATTCAAGGTCAAACCGCGCTCCTCCCCCTGGTTCACAGCTGCTTGCTCAGCCGCCATTGACCATAGGAACCACTTCTTCCGCCGTTTTCGTAGTGACATGTCCGACTTCAACAGACGTCTATTTACCTCTGCACGCAATGAGTGTAAGCGTACCCTCGACAATGCCAAGGTACTATTTGCAGCTCGGATGAAGGAACGTATTGCATCCCGCAAATTTGGCTCCAAGGACTATTGGCGCCTCTGCAAGAGCGTTCTGAATAGTAACAAACCCTCCATTCCTCCACTGTTCAATCAGTTCGAGGTCCTGACCACCTCTGCCGACAAGGCCGAATGCTTCGCTCGAAAGTTTCCTTCCAATTCTATGCTTGACTCCTCTGGGGTACCCTTGCCCGACTTCCCTCCCAGAACTGAGGCCCTACTGGACGGCTTGCACATAACCCCGTCGTCGGTACTGGGCATTATTTCTAACTTAGATCCCCACAAGGCTACCGGCGGCGACGGAATAACAGCCATTGTCCTGAAGAAATGCGCACCTGAACTGGCACCTGCCCTCTCTAAATTGTACAACCGCTGCCTCAAGGACTCCTGTTTTCCTGACTGCTGGAAGTCCTCTACCATTGTTCCTGTCTTTAAGAACTCTGGAGACCCCTCCAACCCTTCTAATTACCGTCCTATCAGTCTCCTTCCCATCTTCGGCAAAGTCTTCGAGGCCATTATCAACGCCGAAGTGACTACTCACCTGATATCCCACGATCTGCTCTCAGACAAGCAGTATGGTTTCCGCTTTGCCCGGTCTACTGCCGATGTGCTTACGGCCATCACTGAATTTGTCTACCAAGCTATCCATAGTAACGGCGAAGCCCGTGCCGTGGCCCTTGACATCTCCAAGGCATTCGATAGGGTTTGGCATGCCGGCCTCCTTCGCAAGCTCCGGGGTTATGGTATCACAGGTCGATTGTTTGACCTAATTCAATCGTTCCTATCAAACCGGGATTTGAAGGTTGTTCTCAGTGGATCCTTCTCCAACTCCTATCCCACTACTGCTGGTGTTCCTCAAGGCTCCATCCTTGGCCCTACTCTGTTCCTCATATTTATAAATGACCTTCCAGACGCCATAGACTCCCAAGTCGGTATCTACGCTGACGACACTACTATTTACTCCTGCCTCAAGCACAAATCTACTGAGGCGGACAAAAGTAACCTGGCAGCTCAAATTGAAAAGGACCTCCAATCGGTTGTGTACTGGGGAGAGAAATGGATGGTCAACTTTAATGCCTCTAAAACAAAATTGCTCTCCATTAACCACCACAAGGACCCATCCCTGCATCCCAACAGAATGTCTGAGGACCAACTTCTCGAGAGTTCCTCTCTGCGGCTGCTCGGTCTCACGCTGTCCGCTGATCTGAGATGGAACAAATACATCGAGTCAATTGCATCATCCACCGCTAGAAAAGTTGGTTCCCTGTGCCGAGCCAGGAAATTCTTCTCCCCTGAATCGATCCTCCAGGTCTATAAGTCTACCATTCGACCTTGCATGGAGTATTGCTGCCATTTATGGTCTGGGGCCCCTGCGTGTTGCCTCGGGGTTCTTGATAAGATCCAGAGACGGATATGCAATGTGATTGGCCCTGATCTGTCATCTCGTCTGCAGTCGCTCTCTCACAGACGCAATGTTGCATCACTCTGCCTTTTCTACAAGTACTTCCACGGTAATTGCTCTGAGGAGTTGCTTTCACTTGTCCCTAAGCCTCGTGAATTCAAGCGTCCTACGAGGCTGGCATCCCGTTCTCACCCCTTCACCGTTGAAACTGTTAGGTGTAGACGTCTTTTCTACTCCAATAGCTTCATGTCACGCACATCTCGCCTATGGAACTCCCTTCCCTATTACTGTTTCCCTGACAAATACAATCTCCAACGGTTTAAGTGTAGCGTCAATCGTCATCTCCAGTTGCCTTGATCTATCCACTTCCTGACATCTTCCATTCCTATCTGCTCTCGCTCTATATCTCCCGTAACCTCCCCACCTCGATCGGCCCTCCGTCCTTCTCTTTCTCCACATCCCTTCCTTTACCACTCCTATCTGCTCTTCCTCCAACCCTTCTGTAACCCCTTGCGTGATAGTGGCCACCGGCCTTGCTCGGGGTGATACGCTTAAAAAAAAAAAAAAAAAAAAATCATCTGCAAGATACAACGGTTCCAAGATTTTAAAAGATTGGACAATTTTGCTGTTACACGATTTGGACAATTTTGCTGTTACACGATTTGGAAAATTTTACTGTTACACTCGGTTTCTGGTGGACAGACAGGTTATTGGCGTATAATTTTGGAAGTCATCTCTTTCACCAGTTTTTGGTAGGATTTGTAATGCCATCAGTAATTCATTTTGGAATTTCGTTAGGATTATTAATTAGCATTGATAAGGTTTGTGCAAGAGCTTTTGGCTTGATGACAGATGATAATGCTAAAAGTTGGGTACCTTGTCATTCCCTGAGGATTGATATTTTCTGAATTTTATTAGTACTTGGTTATATTTAACCATTCTTGTGTAGGTCTTCATTTTTTCTTGTTCTTTTTTGGTCAACTCTGCATTGGGATTATATTCCTTTGGGCTGCTCCAAATATTCTCCCAAAACTTCTGCAATTCTTCAATAGAAGACGGCTTCTATAACTTCCTTTTCAATTTCGCTGTAAAACTTCTTGAGATTCGTTTAAACTACCTTATTTTATCGATAGAACGTATAACGCGTTTCATATTGTCTTGTTCTTTGTGCTTTTAATTACAGTTTTTGTCTAAAAAGTTTTCTTGATTGGTGGAATTTCATTTACTTCTTTAATTTTATTTACATAATTTTATATATATTGTCTGGCCGTTAACAAAGTTTGCAATGTAACTTTATATATTTGCACAGGATGTTTATTGGACTTCGTCATGGGGATGCTTGGAAGTTACTCTGCTAAATAGTGTTGTGTCACCAGGGCTAAGGTTAGAATTTATTCCGGTATTGGTGACCAGTTGTCTCATTATTGGTAGAAGTGTTTTTTTCCCTCATTGCTGGACGCAACCCTTGTTGACTTGGGCGACGACCAATTCGTTATGAGTTCTTGTTTGTAAACATTGAGTTGTTTACATTTTATCTTAACCACCAAGGGGAATATTGTTCAAGATAATACCTCTAGGACGACTGTTGACCAAAATCAAATAGCTCGTCCTGCCCACGAAACACGGCTATTCCCCAACGGATGCTAACCTGATATTTCTAGGCCACAGGATTATTATTTTTATTATTATTATTATTATTGTCGTAAATAAGAGATGGACTACGAAACTCCTTTACGACACCGTATTCGTTTACGGCCCGTTCTCCGGATTACGACAGTCGACCATATTCGAGAATACCAGGAGCTTGTATTTTGACGAATAAAGCTTGGATGAACTTATCTTCCGAGTCTCAGTCTTCATTCTTGACAATTTATTCGGCAAAACATCTAATAACCGCCATGTCGGAGTCTGTATCAAGTTTTGACTATAAACCAAGAGTATTGGATATCGACCCGAATTCAACACACGCCACCAGAGGATGCCGGCATTGGCGTACTATATTCACCAACTATTTAGACGACTACAAAGACAGAATCCCAAACAAACTACGGGCATTGATAAGCTGTGTAAGTCCTACAGCTTTCGAATTCATTGAATCCTGCGAAGATATCGAATCGGCATTAAATCGGCTGGACTCAATATATATTAAAAAACCGAATGAAGTCTTTGCCCGCCATCTACTGGCCACACGGGGGAAAAGACAAGATGAGTCGATTGATGATTTTTTCCAAAGTCTCGAAAAATTAAGGCCAGACTGTAACTCCAAGGACAGAACGGCTAAGCAAGTCGGCGATGAAGCTGTGAGAAATGCTTTCATTTGTGGGATAACGTCAGTAGAAATCCGACAGAGATTACTGGAAAATAAAAACTTGGATCTGCAGACAGCTCATAAACAAACATTAACGCTGGATTTAGCCCAGAAAAATAATGCGGTTTGTGTTTTTCCCTCCAATTCAGCCATTGTTGTCATTAACAACAGAAGGCCACATGGCGACTCGACAGACAGTAGTAGTAGTAGTAGTGAAAAAATAATCAAACCGCTGTCGCTGCCACATTCAGCCAAAGATATAACAATTCTTATAAGAAGACTTCCACTACAGCTTTGAATAATAACACTGGTAAGAAAGCTTGTTTTTTCTGTGGTATTATACCTTACCATAAACGATCCATTTGTCCGGCACGTGACATCATTTGTCATCGCTGTGATAAGCAGGAACATTACGAAAAAATGTGTAGGTCATCAAATGTAGCAACTAATGCTATGATTCATTCAGCTTCTTGTATTTCTGTAAACACTACTAACGTACCAGTGGGACTTTCCCATGCTGCTACTTTTGTCACGGTTGAAAATAGAACCTTCAATACTCTAATAGATTCTTGTGCTTCTGAAAATTTTATCAGCAAATAAATGGTGGATTTATTGTCTCTGATGATTTTCCCTTGTCAAAAATAGTAACTATGGCAGAGAAAAGTATTAATAGTCGATCTAATGGATTTGTAGTAGTCGATTTTAAACTGGGTCTTAACGATAAATTATATACTTCCGTTCGTTTGACTATCATAAAGGACCTCTATTGTGATGTTGTTCTTGGACAGGAATTTCAATCCCGACATCTTAAGGTCACGTTTGAATATGGCAGTTATTTACCGGAACTCGTTATGAAAGGCACGGTTGCCTGTCTTGCCCTGGAAGTTGCTGATATAGCTGAACCAACTTTGGTCTCAGGGATTTCAGTGAAATGCAAACCGATTGCTACTAAATCAAGACGTTTTAGCAAAGAGGACTCTGATTTTATTGCTGTGAAAATTAGAAAACTTCTTGAAGATGGGATTATTGAACCCAATAATTTCACCGTGGCGTGCACAGTTAAAAGTGGTTAAGGATGAAGCTAAAATACACAAAAAAAAACGATTATGTGTGGACTATTCCCAAACCATAAATATCTACACAGAACTAGACTCTTTTCCATTACCAAGAATTTCCGATCTGGTTGCAAATCTTGCCAGTTATTTCAACTTTCGATCTAAAAAGTGCCTACCATCAAATCAAACTCAAACAATCTGACAGGAAATATACTGCTTTTGAAGCAAATGGCCAACTTTTTCAGTTTACCCGTCTCCCATTTGGGGTAACTAATGATGTCCCTACTATCCAACGTGCTTTGAATGAATTTGTAAAAGAAGAAAATCTGACTGATACATTTCTCTATCTTGATAATGTGATAATTGGGGGTGAAACAGAAGAGGAACATGATAACAATGTGGAAAATGTTATGAGGGTAGTGAGGAAAAAACACTTGACTTTGAACAATTCCAAAACCATAAATAAAGAAAATACATTAAATACCTTAGGGTATTGTGTAGGGAATGGAAAGATAAAGCCTGACCCCGAACGAATGAAGCCATTGCAGGAACTACCACCACCTAAAAGCATGAACAGTCTGAAGAGAATCATGTGAATGTTTGATTACTACGCTAAGTGGATACCTGAATTCTTAGAAAAAAATACAACCCTTAGTGAAAGCGGATCGGTTCCCATTGGAAGAGAGGACACTTAACGGCATTTCATACATTGAAATCAGAACTGTGTAGAGCGACCTTATGGGCTATTGACGAGAACCTACCCCTTCAGTTAGATTGAGATGCTTGGGACTATACTGTATCTGCCGTACTTAGCCTAAACGGAAGGCCCGTAGCATTCATGGCAAGATCATTCCACGCAAGTGAAAAGGGATATAGCATCGTTGAGAAGGAAGCTCTAGCCATAATAGAGGCCGTACGAAAATGGAAGCATCTCCTGTCCCCACATCACTTCAAACTATACGCAGATGCAAGGTCTGTAGCATTCATGTAAGATAACAGGAAACGTGCTAAATTAAAGAATGCGAAAATCAATGAATGGAGAATGAAACTCAGAGAATTATCCTTCGACATTGAATATCGACCGGGAAGAAACAATGAAGCTGTGGACACTTTCGGTCGCCCTTATTGTGCATCATTATTAAGTTGCCAAATCTCGTTTCTAGTGGAATTACATGAAAAACTATGCCATCCAGGTGTCTCAAGACTTTTACATTGTGTGCGGTCAAGAAATCTTCCCTTTTCAACTGAAGATGTCAAGAAAACCTGCGCATCCTGCAGGATTTGAGCAGAACTCAAACCCCGATTCTATCGACCAACTGAAGGTACATTGATAAAAGCCGCTGGTCCGATGCAAAGGATCAGTATTGACTTTAAGGGGCCCCTTCCAACAGCTTCCCGCAATCCATATTTTTTAGTCATTGTTGAATATTCACGATTTCCATTCTTATATTCCTGTCAACACATGCAAACTTCCACAGTTATAAAGTGACTGGAACTCCTTTTTCGTATGACTGGAATGCCAGACTACGTACATTAAGACAGAGGCGGTCTTTTATATCCCGGGGGCTAAAGGAATATTTCCTTAGTAAAGGGGTTGCTGCCAGTAATATCACCTACATGGTAATGGTCAAGCGGAACGGTATGTAGGGTTTGTCTGGAAAACAATCCAATTGGCGCTTAAGTCACTCAAGCTATCAGATAAACATTGGGAGCAGGTCCTTCTATGCGGTCCCTGTTATGTACTACGACAAATTGTACACCACATGAACGTTTTTTTTTACATTTCAGAGACAGACAACCCATGGAGACTCTCTGCAACCTTGGTTGATGAATTCGGGGCCGATGTTGTTGCGACGATTCATTCGTACTACCAAGAATGACCCCTTAGTGGATCGGGTTAACTCGATTGATAGTAATCAATCATTTGCATGCGTCGGATATCCAGATGGAAGAGAATCAACTGTGTCGGTTCAAGTCTTGGCCCCAGATCTTGCTGGTTCCGTGACATTTTCACCCCAGCAGATGTCTCAGCAGTCCGTCAAGGAGATCCCTTCCAAACCGGCAACTGTTGAACTGCCAACCATACAAAATGAGCCTTTAATGGGCCCAGGAAGTGACGCCAATACAGAAGACCATGATTCGTCATGCAGAGAGATTGTGCAAACACTACGGAGGTCAGGTCGTGTGTCGGTGACCCCCAAAAAGGTATGGTTGGGACTAAAATAATTACTCCCTGCTAGTGGGGAGGGATGTCGTAAATAAGAGAAAATCCTGCGAAACTTCCTTTACGATACCGTATTCGTTTACGGCCCGTTCTTCGGATTACGACAGTTAGCCATAGAGAATACCTCTAGGATGACTGTTGACTAAAATTAAAGAGCTCGTCCTGCCCACGAAACACGGCTCTTCCCCACCGGATGCTAACCTGATATTTCTAGGCCACAGGAGGAGGAGGAGGAGGAGGAGGAGGAGGAGGAAGAGGATTATTATTATTATTATTATTATTATTATTGTTGTTGTTGTTGTTGTTGTTGTCGTCGTCGTCGTCGTCGTTGTAAATAAGAGATGGACTGTGACGCCCCTTTACGACACCGTATTCGTTTACGGCCCGTTCTCCGGATTTCGACAGTTAGTCATATTCCAGAATACCAGGCGCACATGTGATGTGAACCCTGCTTGTGTTTTGCCGAATAAAACTTGGATGAACTTTTCTTCCGCGTCTCAGTCTTCATTCTTGACAATTATTATTTCTTTCGCAAAGTTTTTCGCTGTCAACCGGAGATCTCGCATTATGAGTGTTCTCCATCGAGTCGTACGACTTCAGAAAAAGAGAGAGGGGGGGAGAGAGGGAGGGAGAGAGGGAGCAAGCACCTTTAGTATAATAGTTGAAGTGACAAGCAACGCACACTTCTGAAGCGATGGGATATTAGGCTTTATTCTGATTTTCTCAATGCAGGACTTATCAATTAGTATTATTATTATTACTGGTGGCCATTATTGAAGATCACGCGATGGACAGTCTTAAATTGTCATTACATTCCTCAAGAGATATTTAATAAAGTTAATCTTTTTTGGAATAAGGCCAAAAAGAGTAAAAAAAAAAAAAAGAAAGAATAAAAGAGCATGAAATATTGTATTATGTTCTACACTTTGGTCACTTACAACAGTACCGTAATTTGGAAGAGTCTTCAGCTCGTCTTCGAAACTCCAGTTCATCTCGTCTTTGGAAGAGTTCCCAATTCCCCACTTATTATTGGCATTATATTCTTCATATTCCCCAACGGATTCAGTTTTCGGGAAAGATGTGATTTTACCATTTGATCACTTTCTTTTATTTTGGTTTGTAGCTGCGGTGGAGTAAGAGTAGCAGTAGTAGCAGTAGTAGTAGTAATAACGATGGTGGAAGTAGCAGGAGTAGTAGTAGTAATGGTGCTAGTAGGAGGAACAGTAGTATTAGTGGTAGTTAGGATAATGCTAGTAGTAGCAAAAGCAGTAGTGTCAGTAGGTATATTAATAGTGGGAGTAGTAGGAGTAATGGTGGTAGGAAGAGCAGCAGTATTACTGGTAACAAGGTAATGACGGGAATGGGAGGAATAGTAGTACTAATAATAATGGTATCAGTAGTAGTAGGTGTAATTGTGATATTTCGGGTACGAGGAGCAGTACTTTTAACTGTGATCATGTGAGTAGAAGTAGGAGTAATAATGATGCTAGGAGTAGGAGGAGCAGTACTATTAATAGTAATAGTGGTAATGGTGGGTGTAGATGGAGCCGTAGTGATGGTGTGATTAGTATTAGGAGTAATGGTGATGGTTGGAGTAGGAGGAGCAGTAGTGATGGTGTGAGTAGCAGTAGGAGTAATGGTGAGTGTGGAAGTAAGAGAAGCAGGAGTATTACTGGTAGTAAGTGTAATGGCGAGAGTAGAATGAGCAGTAGTGACAGTATTGATGATATGAATAGTAGTAGGAGTAATGTGATGGTTGGAGTAGGAGGGCAGTAGTTTTTGTAATGATGGTGTGAGTAGTAGTAGGAGTAATGGTGATGACAGTAAGAGGGCATTATTGTTAGTAGTGATGGTGTGAGTAGTAATAGAAGTAATAGTGATGTTGTAAGTAGGAGGAGCAATAGTGTTACTAGTGATAGTGTGAGTGGTAGTAGGAGTAATGCTGATGTTGGGAGTAGGAGGAGCAATAGTGTTACTAGTGATAGTGTGAGTGGTAGTAGGAGTAATGCTGATGTTGGGAGTAGGAGGAGCAATAGTGTTACTAGTGATAGTGTGAGTGGTAGTAGGAGTAATGCTGATGTTGGGAGTAGGAGGAGCAATAGTGTTACTAGTGATAGTGTGAGTGGTAGTAGGAGTAATGCTGATGTTGGAAGTAGGAGGAGCAATAGTGTTACTAGTGATAGTGTGAGTGGTAGTAGGAGTAATGCTGGTGTTGGGAGTAGGAGGAGCAATAGTTTTAGTAGTGATGGTGTAAGTAGCAGTATTTGTAATGATGATATTGGGAGTAGGAGGAGGAGTAGTATTAATGGTAGTAAGTGTTGGTGTAGAAGGAGTATTAGTATTAGTAATAGTACTGTGGAGGAGGGGGTTGCAATATTAGTAACAGTAGTAATGATATATGCGGAAGAAAGAGTAACAGTAGTATTAGTAGCAGTAATAGTGATGCTGGTAGTAGTAGCAGTAATAGTAGTAGTAGTAATAGTAGTTTGCAATCGTGGCGGTGAGAATGCTTTAACAGTAGTATTTGTAGCAGTAATGATGATGGCGGGAATTGCAAGTTGGTAGTATTAAAATACAAGTCAGAATAGTTGTAGTGGTAGCAGCTGAAATGCTGGGGTAGGAGCTGCAGTAGTGATTTTCCAAGCGTAGCTTAGATGTGGCACAAGGCCAAAAGTATAGGGCACCCAGTGAGGATCGAACTCACTACTCACTCGTAATTGCTCTAGGGAGACGAGCTTGCTAACCACTACACCGCCTCGAGGTGCCCAAATTGCTGCAGTACTATTAATAATGGTCGGGATAGGGATATCAATAGTAGTAGTAGTAATAGTAGTAGTAGTAGTAGTAGTAGTAGCAGCAGCAGCAGCAGCAGCAGTAGTAATAATAGTAGTTTTTGTGGTCGGAGTATTGCTTTTATTTTCTTTCATTTTCATATTGTATTAATGCAAATTCTCTTTTCTTTCTGTTCTAATTGTTATTATTAAAGTCGCCTTATCTTATACTATCGTCTTCTTTTCGTTCTTCTCGTTGTCTTTACCTCATAATAAAATGGTTTTAATTATTAATTCGTCCTTCGCATCTTTTATCGATTTTCTTCTCCAAAGAGCAGTTTTGAAGGATCGACATTTTTATCACTCTGTGCAGCGCCCTGAACAACAGTGGACGATGAAAATCTTGTGCCTACCACCTTTCCACTCCTGAAAATAAAAATCGGTGAAAACCTGTTAATGTCTTCAAAGAAATTCACCAGGTTATGCTCCAACGCCAGCCAACAATCAGCCGCTGATAATATCCATAACTCCATCGATATTCGATACTCTTCTTCATTTACTGCTCGTGTCCGAAGCTTGCTGACAATGAAATTCGAATGGAAATCGATTGTTATTCATCGATTTTCTCTTGATTGATGTTTGTCGATGTTAGACTGGATTTTATAAGGTTTTTGTGTTATCATTTTATTTCCTTTCTTTCTCAACTTTTTCTTCTATTTTTGCTTGCTTTCATTTTTTTTTTTTTCAATTTTTCGTTTTCTTTTCTTATTCTTTTCACGCCCTTTTCCATTTTACTTTTCCTCTCTTTCCTTTTTCTTATTTCTATTCTCTTTTTCTTTCTCTTTTTTCTGATGTTTTCTCTAATATCCGTTTTTTTTTATTATATTTTTCCATTTTTCTTTGTTTCTTTATTTTTCCTATTTTTGTGATTCTATTTTTTTAATTTTTTTTTTTATAAATGTTCGCTCAATACAATGCCCAATGGTCACTCAATGTAGAGCGTTACGAAATAAAGTTGTTGTTTGTACGTCGGAAAGCGGAAGTGGAAGATTATGAAGATCAGTGCAATATATAACGTTTTTGCTTTCTGTAGTCTGTACGCATGAACTAGTAACCACGAGTTACTCCCCTTGATGCAGGAGTTTACGGAACGAGATTTTGACGCGGTGCGAGATTTAAAAAACGGGAGTTCACCACGTGGTGTATATACTGTATAAACATTTTTAAAGATACGAACTGGGAATAAACAACAGCAAAGCGGGTTTCCTTGTTTTTCATAGCGAAACAAACCACGTGGAAATCTTATGCATTCTTTTGCATTTCCTTGTTTGTTTGTTTGGGGTTTTTTTTCTATTTTGTTTCTTTTTTTCCTGTAACCATTTTTCTTTAACTTTTCCTTCATTTTTTTGTTTCTTTTTCTTCTTTTTCTTTTCTGTCTCTTTCTTTCTTTTACATGCATCTTTATTCGTTTCCTGTTATTCTCTTCCGGTTTCGCTTCGTTCTAAAACACTCATTCTTCTTCGTCTTTTTTTTTTTTTCAATCAGAATCACCCCAAGCAAGGCATTAATGTCACTAAAACACAAGGAGGGGTTACAAGGTGTGAAAGAATTAGGAACAGAAACAGTAAAGATGAACAAAAAGAGAAGAGAGTAATCAGCTGGACAGTAGATAGCGAATGACATTGCATTTAAATTTTTAGTTGGCATCATCCCAAGCAAGGCAGTAATGCAATTAAACACAAGGGGTTTATAGGATGTGGAAGAATTACGACCAGAAACATTAATGGTGAGCAGAAAGAGAAAAGAGTAATCAGGAAGACGGCAGATAGCGATTGACGTTGCATTTAATTTTTTGCAGATTAAATTGGTATGGAATCTTGGAGTTCCACAAGTGAAAAGTGCGAGAGAAGAATCTGTTAGCATAGAATTTAAGGTTACATCTAGCCAACTCAACTGTAAATTTGTATATATCTGACTGCAGTCTAGTGCTGCGCTTAATTTTTTAAAAAAATCTCTAGGTACCATAGGGAAGCGCTCATTCGAACAATTACCGTGAAAGTATTTATAGAAAAGACATAGAGAAGCAACCTTCCGGCAGTGGAAAAATGACTGAAGCCGAGCCGCCAGATCAGGACCAATAATATTGCAGATTCTTCTTTGGATCTTATCGAGGAGCTCAAGGTAAAGAGGGGGGGGGGGCGGCGGACCATAAGTGGCAGCAATATATCCTAAGCATGGAGAATCCTAACTCTTTCACGTGCTAGAATCCTTTTCTAATTCCTTCTTCTTTCCCGTTTCTCCGTTCGTCCTTCCTGTTGTCTGTCTTTAAATTGCTGTTCTTTAACTAACTTTTTTTTTCTCAAGTCACCTGAAGAAGGCCGTAGCGTGCAACGGCCGAAACCTTGTGAATATGGCAATTAAGAACGTTTTTTACGTTTGTCATTTTGTTTATTCGATTCCTGCTTTTCTAATTTTTTACATTTTTTTTCTTTTTGTCATGCTCTCGGTCCAAGCGATTAGGACCTGCATTTTATTATACCATCATCATTGGCACCCTCGCGCAAATACACGCACACATGCATAAGTAGATATGCCCTCACAAAAATACACACGGACTTAAGCATACTTTTTAAAACCATGTCAAATAAGGTCACGAGCTTGTAAATCACCGGGTACCATAATGGGTGTCTCCACCCGGTAACATGTCGTTTCCTCCGGGTAACAGGTTGTGTGTTTCCACTGGCTTACATATTGAGTGTTTTCCACCGGGTAAAATCGTTAGTGTTTCCGACAGGTTGAGTGTTTCGACTGGGTAACATATTGGGTGTTTTCATCAAGTAACATGTTTGGTGTTTCCGACGGATAACATGTCGAGTGTTTCGACCGGGTAACATGTTGGGTGTTTCAGATGCGTAAAATGTGTGTTTCGGCCGGGTAATATATTGGGTGTTTCTACCGAGTAATACGTTGATTATTTCGACCGGATAACATGCTGGCTGACTTAACCAGGTAGCATGTTAGGTGTTTCGATCGGGTAACATACTGGGAGACTCAATCAGGTGATATGTTGGTTTTTCGACCGGGTAACATACTGGGTGACTTAACCAGGTAACATGTTGAGTATTTCGGACGGGTAACATACTGGTTGACTTAACCAGGTAACATATTGGGTGTTTCGGCCGGATAACATGCTGGGTAATTCAACCAGGTAGCATGTTAGGTGTTTCGACCGGGTAACATACTGGGTTACTCAACCAGGTAACATGTTAGATGTTTCGACCGGGTAACATACTGGCTGACTTAACCAAGTAACATATTGGGTGTTTCGAACGGATAACATACTCGGTGACTCAACCGCGTAGCACGTTAGGTGTTTCGATCGGGTAACATACTGGGTGACTCAACCAGGTAACATGTTCAGTATTTCGAACGGGTAACATACTGGTTGACTTAACCAGGTAACATATTGGGTGTTTCGACCGGATAACATGCTGGGTGATTCAACCAGGTAGCATGTTAGGTGTTTCGACAGGGTAAGATTCTGGGTGACTCAACCAGGTAACATGTTGGGTGTTTCAACCGGGTAACATAGTGGGTGACTTAACTAGGTAACAAGTTGAATATTTCGACCGGGTATCATAATGAGTGACTTAATCAGTTAACATATTGGCTGTTTCGATCGGATAATATGCTGGGTGACTCAACCAGGTAACATGTTGGGTGTTTCGACCGGGTAACATACTGAGTGGCTTAACCAGATAACATGTTGAGTGTTTCGACGGGGTAACATACTGGTTGACTTAACCAGGCAACATTTTGGGTGTTTCGACCGGGTAACATGCTGGGTGCCTCAACCAGGTAACATGTTGGGTGTTTCGACCGGGTAACATACTGGGTGACTCAACCAGGTAACATGTTGTGTGTTTCGGTCCGCTAATATGCCGGCGGTTTCCGACATTTACATGCTGGGCATTCCTAATGAGAATTTCGACTTGACAACCTGGTGTGTGTTTTCGTTGGGTAACATGTTCAGCGTTTCGACCGAGCAATATGTTAGGTGTTTCGGTCGGGAAATACGTTTGGTGTTTCCACCGGTTATGGCACAGCGCTCCGTCCTGATGGTAGGACGGCTTGCGTGCTTCAACGACCCCAAGAGCTATGTGGGCAGGGATTTCGGTCCTTAGCAGGCCCAACCAAGCTCAACAGCTCACTTAAAAATCAGCTTGTTGCAGAAACCTAAACGATGTCTTCAAACAACGACACGGCTGAGGAAGTGTCCTGCAGAATAGAGCGTATGACCAGTGCTGGTGAAAATCACCCGGGAAGGCGGTCGGCACGACATAGGCCGAGCTGAATAGGATCACCCGGAAACGCATCCGTTAGAGAGGTGTTATTGCGACTCTATGTCCCCAAAGGTGACTAAGAGACATAATGAAAATGAATGTATTGCACAGCACTTCAGCCTACTTGTCTTTTGTTTCTAACAATATTTTCCGATATTTCCATTGGATAACATTCTGGAGTACGTTTATTGGAAAAACAAAGTTCATCTTGTCTCCACCTGTTCGCCACCGCTGTCAAAACATTCACGTGATCTTCAACGGTTGATTCTAAAAATGCTAAGACTTCTATAGAAGTAAGTTTTATCAGAACGATATACACATAATCTTGACAACATAAGATACGGGGAGGGTGACAATTTGTTGTTGGGGGACTCATAATGTAAACTATAAAAACTCCCAGAATATGTAGAAGAGCGAAAAAAAAGACGAGCCATTAATTACAAGAAGATAGAATATATGATCATCCTTTAGACCACGAATTAGATACATTAGAATCAAGCATGTACGCAGACGTTTTTTAATCAAATTCACTCGAAGCAAGGCACTAAAGCCACTAAGACACAAGAGGTTACTGGATACACCCTCATGTACTCTGGCTGGAAAGCGAGAGGCAGACCAAAAAGACGCTGGAGCGACTCAGTGGCAGACACACTCAGAGCCCACGAGATATCTTTCCTCCAGGCCACGCGCCTTGCTGCTGACAGACGACTGTGTCTCCCCGCGACGCGTAACAGCACAAGTGGATGAAAAAAATAAACTAAAACTACATTCATCAGAACCTATACTGCATTTATAAATCTAACCCATTCATACGTGTACTGAATACTGTTACCATATCTGGTCTGCTGTCTATCTCGAGATCCTTGACAAAATCCGGAGAAGGTTCTGTCATACGATCAGCCCTGATAAAGCACATCGTCTTCAGTCATTTTCTCACTATGTCTGTTCTACAGATATTTTCATGGCAACTGCTCGGTTGAGCTTTTTTCCTTGATTCCCCAATTAAATGTATTTAAGCGTGCTACTAGATTGCCAATTAAACTTCACCGTTTTACTGTAGAACTAGCGAGATGCAATCGTCATTTCAATTCTAAAAGTGTTTTTGTGTGTGTGTGTGTGTGTGTGTTTTAGTCTGGGCCCTCGTTTTCGACCTTGCCGCCAAGTGTGGCCCTACCAGGAGTTTAGAATCCCCAACGGCATCGCTCTAAGAACCATTGGACTACGCAGACGACAACGAGAATGACACTCGGATGGTTTTTATATATTAGGACTGCATAAATTATATCTTTTCAAGAATTATCTCCCTTGGATGTAATCCTGTCACCGTAAGTATCCAAAGTAATGGAATGTCACTGTAGTTTAGCAAAAGAGCTAGGGAATGTGTACTTAGTCTTTTTCCTCTGGAGACCGCCCACCCCGCAAAAGACGTTGCCCTACACCACGCCCAACTTGGGAGTATCTTCGATTCACTATTTATATTGACATTAATTTAAGGGTTATTCGGTGTAACATATTTGATTATTGCGTCAACGCGATGTCCGATTAGTATAGGAAATTTTAACGTTTTTTTTTTGTTTTGTTTTTTTCAGTGAAAAACACATTGATTTGACAATTCTTTCAAAAATCAGATAATTCTCGGATTTTAATGTAGTTTTCAGCACTATCTTTTAAATTGTTTTTTTAAATCTTGACAAAAATATTTTTTACATCTGTTACCCACTATTTTTTACATCTGTTACCCACTTTTTACCTACGAGAAATTAAATTTCGTAGAGCTTAATGTTCATATTAGTTAAAACAGAAATGCTTGGAAAATTTAATTCGTCAATTTCTTTTTGTAAAACATGACCCCTGTTACCGAAAATCAGCTCTGAATCGTAAAATAAAAATGCCATAAAACTCAGCCATAATTTAATTAGAAATGCTATTAATTGCTTTTTTGACGAAGATATATTATGAACACTATTGTCCTAAGAAAAATATTTCGATGAATAATGCATTTTTCAAATAATTGTTTTCATTTCTTTTAATTATAATTATAAAAATTTATAAAGTTTATATTTTTTAAAATGCTGTCTTACATTTTAGAGGTTAGGTGATATTGTTATTAAGTAAAGACTATATTTGTTAATTGTTGTGGATTCCGGGAATGGAATCCTGCACAAATGTTAAACAACGCCAGTAATTGAGAAAGAAAAATAAGTGTATTAAACGTAAGAATACAGACTTGAAGTGAAGATTAGTAGTCCAGGAATGCGGGTTAGTAGAAAGTAAATGTACAAGTCTCTGTAAGTGAAGCCGTAATTATCTCTCTCGCTGGACTCTCCTATAACTCTCTGTGAACATCCTGTGTACTGTCTCCGTATCTCTCACCCTGACTCAACGTATCTCAACCTGTCAGTATAAGTATATTTAGGACGAGTCCATCTTGTGTAAAAAGGGGGTCTGCCCCACAACAATAATCATACTGATCATAAATAGAAAACTTTAATAAAATTCATTGATACTCAATATTTTAAAGAAGAATTCTCAATTTTGTGTGCGCGCGCGTGTCTGTGTGTGTGTGTGTGTGTGTGTGTGTGTGTGTGTGTGTGTGTGTGTGCGCGCGCGCAAATATGATTATTTTATTAAATACGGACGTCCATACATGACATTATCAGAAAATAAAAGTGATAACAATTCTGTGATATTTCTGCGATAATTTAAACTTAAAGTAAGTCATATTTGTTTCAAATCAGATTAATTAAACTTTAAATCAGCTAATATTCCTCAAATAAAATTTCAGAAGAGTATATTTTATTTTTGAAAGATTTTTTTAACCCTTTGAGCCCTGCGTTCCTGAACAATTTTAAGTCATTTTTCTCTACCACCGTTAAACCGTTGGCTGGGAATTACATCATTTTTCTCTACCACCGGTAAAGCGGCGGACAGGGCTGAAAGTTGTCTAAAATGGCGCTAAAATCATCCATGCTCTGTTTCTCACAGTTACAAGCGTGTGTATATATATATATATATATATATATATATATATATATATATATATGTGTGTGTGTGTGTGTGTGTGTGTGTGTGTGTGTGTGTGGTGTGAGTGAAAGAGAGAGAGAAAGCGATATATATATAGTTTTCTCTCTCCTCTTTCGTTTTCTCTTTTTTCCTCCTTCTCTCGCCTCATACTTCATATATTCACAATCTCTCTCTCTCTCAATCTCTCTCTCTCTCTCTCTCTCTCTCTCTCTCTCTCCAGTCCAGTAATTATCACCTTTTCTTTATTTTTACTGCTTCTTTCTGTCTTTCTTTCTTTCTTTTTTCTTTCTTTCTCTTTTCTTTATTTTTCTAGCATTTCATATATTCTCGAGATTTCTCTCTCACAGCTTCTTTCTTCCTCTCTCTTTTTCTCTCCCTCTCTCTTTCTTTCTCATTCCAATTCAATAATGATCACTTTCATTTTATTTGTACCGCTTCTGTCATTCTTTCTTTATTTATTTATTTATTTATTTATTTATTTATTTTTCTGCTTCCTAGTATTTCATATATTCTCGAGTTTTCGAAAGGAAAACTCCTGTCAGTCAAGTTAAATTAGTTTTGAAAGACAACAAATTATTTTGATTATTGGAAATATTAAATTTAGTCTATTAGCTTCAAATTGAAATTAAAATAAAAGCTTCAAGAAAGATTTTTTTCTTCTATTTTTTAATTCATTTTAAACCTTAGGTATCACGAATCTGTGGAGGTTTCAACATGGAAGTAATGGCTGATATGTTTAAGTTGCTAACTGATGCAAAACCGCGACGAGAACAGATGTGATGTGTTTCATTTATCACAGTAATTTCCAAGTATATTCTTGCTACAGCTACCTTGTGTCCCTGGTCAAATCTCTCACACATATTAAGAGACTTCTTTTTTTGGTATTAGATATACTGCACCTTCGAAACGACCATTAATTTAACACTGACAAATGCCTTTTTCTTAGTTGCCATTTAAAGAAGATAGCACCTGACGAACATCCGTGGTTATATCCTAACTTATTTTAAAACATGTAAACAAATGACGTCACATTTGGATACGCATTGAGCATATATGAATGTACGCGAGAGAATCAGGGAAGATTGTAGTTTAAAAACAGTAAAATCGACCTTGCTAACCGAACTGTGGCTCAATCGGTAAAAGCACGTCAGGCTATATGACGGTTCCGTATAGGATACAGGTTCGAATCTCGTCGAGGACGAATATTTTCTATGAAAATTTCTCGGACATTCCGACCGGTAAATGTTGTTAATACTGTTTATTATAAACAGAGCATTTACTTAAATATTTGTCTCTATAAAAAGAATGTATAAACATAAAAAAATATCTTAAAATAATTGTCGGACTTTGTCCATTTCATAATGAGTGACGTCATTTGTTTACATTTGATATGCCATGAGCAGTTCGTGAAAAATTCATAAAAGATTGAAGTTTAAAGACAGTAAAATCAACCTTGCTAACCGAACGCTCCCCTGTGGCCGAAACGGTTAAGGCACGTCAGGCTATATGGCGGTTCCGTGTGGGATACAGGTTCGATTCCTGTCGGAGGACGAATATTTTCTATGAAAATTTCTCGGACATTCAGACCGGTAAATATTGTTTAATACAGTTTATTATAAACAGAGCATTTACTTAAATATTCGTATCTATAAAATGAATGTATAAACATAAAAGAAAATGTCATAAAATAATTGTCGGACTTTGTCCATTTCATAATGTGTGACATCATAACTTATCTAAACATTGTATGCACATATAAGCCTTTTTCTTAGATGACATTAAATCTCACCTGACAAAGATTCCATCGCTATATCACTACAACTAATGTAAACATTACAAACATACATATACCTAAACATACCTATGAAGCTAGAGAACTAGAATCTGCTGATGTCAGCACAATGATCTGGTTCGTATATAACGTCTTCGGTTTAGATAACATCATGTCCATCAAGGTGCAAACAAATATCTGCTTGTTAGCTTCGAACAACAAAATAAAATAAAACCCTGCGTTTTGTATAACTCTTCTGTTCATTTTATTCTTTGCAAAGCATAAGTTTGTTTGCCCTTTGAACTTACTTGCTCCCAAGCAAGGAGATAAATCCACTAAGAAGTAAGGAGTTATTGGGGAATGAAAGAATCTGAGAAAACGTTGAGGAGAGAGAGAGAGGACTTTAAAATAAAACCATTCAAGAAGACTGAAGACGACGATTGGCGTTGCAATTAAATTTTCCAAGGTCGTAGGAAGACAAGAAACCGGAAGTGAATTCCACAAGCAGGAAGTACGCGTGAATGTATACTTATACTTAATAATTTCAGCATTAAATCTGATGAGACCTATCTGCCAATCAAGTAGTACGCTTAAATTCGAGATAGCAAGAATAATTATCATGAAAATAGTTCATGGCAAATGAAGGTTACGTTACAACAGAAGGAAAGAGACTTCAACCTAGATGCCAGATCAGGACCGATAACAATACAGATTCTTTAGATTTTGTCAAGAATTTCTCGATGTATAGCAGAAGAACCAGATCAGATATGACAGTAATATCCGACAGACAGACGAATGGTAGTCTTTTGAAAGTGTAAGAGATATTCTGGCAAGAAAAATTGTCTTTCACAACACAGCGAACTAACTTTACTATCATTAGATCTAGCAATTGATTCCATATAATCATTTCACAGTGGAAAATGTTAGCCCGATATACCTCAATGAATGTTCCTGAAGATTTTACTTAGATTTTCTCATTTATATTTTATTGAAAAAATATTACTTGATTCTAATGCCACCCTTCTGTTCCCTACCACCCCTTGGTTTCTCACTGTCCCTACAACCGTGTCGTTTTTCATCACCGGACCTTAAATCTTTCCACCAGCCCCAGTGGTGGTGGTACCGTTTACTTTGGAAATCCCAGGTCGAGATGAAGACCTCAAAAACAAGGCAACCCTTGAAAGTGAAACCTACTACAGCAGCGAATTGTCCAGATGAAACAACCTGTTAATCATCGCTTTGCGCCAGGTGACTGAGAAAACAAAGCCGAGTCAAGTTTGGTAACGTGTTCACAAAAACAAGACAGCCTTAAGAACCTACATGTCAAACGACTTATGCTTTTACATATATATATATATATCGCTAAAACTTTTATTCTTTCTAGGCAACTTGAATAGGAGTAGGGTCATCTTGATTTAAGAACAGAAAAGTTTAACATAAGTTCTGTATAGAAATACTAGAAAACTACCCAGCTCCCTGTGAAATTTTAAATGATTATGAGCGTCCACTATCGAACTAAAAATTTCTAAGGCCGCTATTAGCACTGAAGCGACAACCAAAATATCTACCAATTCAACCACTAATAATGATAATAATAATAATAATAATAATAATAATAATAATAATAATAATAATAATAATAATAATAATAATAATAACGACGACAATTTAACGCGACAGCAACGGTTATATGTCTTTAGGACAACAATTATCGACGAATAAAATGTTCTATACATTGGGACAGCAGGAGGCAGGATTTCTCCAGGCGACGTTCCGGGGGAAAATCGATGGCCTCCACCCCTTAAACCTTCTGACCAAATGAGAACTGGTCAGAAATGACCTTAGAGGTCACAGCTTAAATGTGGCTTAATCTGTTGGCAAGAGGACGAGCCGGGAACAGCGGGAAAGTAATAGACACGAAGGACGAGAAAAGCAAGAAACCCCTACAGCGTTCATGAAACAATAAAAAATGGCCGGTATGCACCTGTGGACGGCAAATCACAAAAGACTATTTTTCTTTCTATCTAACTTTCTTTCTTTTCTTGTATCCCTCACTATACCTTTTTTATTTCTAATTTTCTCCATTTTTCTCACTCACTGTCTTTCTTCTTCTCTCCCATTCCAATTTCAGATTATGGACTTCTTTCTTTCTTTTGTCTTTTTTCTTTCTTTCTTTTTTCTTTATTTTATCTTTTCTTTCTTTTTTTTTCTTTCTTTCTTTTCTTGTAATCCCCTCACTATGTCATTTCTATATTTCTTAGTTTATTTTTCTTCCTTCCTTTCACTCACCGTCACAATACTCACTCATTCCAGTTTTAGATTAAGTTCTTTCTTTCTTTCTTTCTTTTTGCTTTATTTCTTTTTTCTTTCTTTCTTTCTTTTCTTGTCTCGCTCGCTCTACCCTTTCTGATGGCCTTCTTTGTTTGTTTGTTTTTTCTTCCTTTCATTCTTTTTTTTATTATTATATTTCCTCTTTTTCTTACAATACACTTTATAGATTATCGGCTGTTCTGTTTCTCACAGTTACAAGCGTGTATATATATATATATATATATATATATATGTTGTGTGTGTGTGTGTGTGTGTGTGTGTGTGTGTGTGTGTGTGTCTGGTGCGTGTATGTGTATGGTGTGAAAGAAAGAGAGAGAGAAAGCGAGATATATATATATATATAGTTTTCTATCTCCTCTTTCGTTTTACCCATACCAATTATTTCCCTCTTTTTTCCTCCTTCTCTCGCCTCATACTTCATATATTCCCAATCTCTCTCTCTCTCTCTCTCTCTCTCTCTCTCTCTCTCTCTCTCTCTCTCTCTCTTCAGTCCAGTAATTATCACCTTTTCTTTATTTTTACTGCTTCTTTCTGTCTTTCTTTATTTCTTTCTTCTTTCTTTCTTTCTTTCTTTCTTTCATTTTTCTGCTTCCTTTCATATATTCTCGAGTTTTCTCTCTCACAGCTTCTTTCTTCCTTTTCTCTTTTTCTCCCACTCTCTCTTTCTTTCTCATTCCAATTCAGTAATGATCACTTTAATTTTATTTGTACCGCTTCTGTCTTTCTTTCTTTATTTCTTTCTTTCTTTCTTTCTTTCTTTCTTTATTTATTTTTCATCTCCCTAGCATTTTGCATCTGATCCTTTCTAGTTGTTTCATTCGTTGTTTTACTTATTTAGTTATATTCTGGAATAGCTACGAATGGCCGTTGCTCATATGGATGCAAAGGCTCCAAATAGATTGATGCGGGAATTGACGAAATTGCCGGTTGCCAATTGCTGGTGTCATTTCTATTTAATCAGACACAATAAAGTATAATCAACATTTTGATATTGGTTAGAATCTAGTACCGTAGCCATTGCGAAGCGAACTTTTTTTTTCTGGAACTTATAAAACCATCTTGTTCTCCAGTACATAAGAACACACACACACATATATATATATATATATATATATATATATATATATATATATATATATATATATATATATATATATATTAAGACATTTTTCTGTTTATACATTCTTTTTATAGATACAAATATTTAAGTAAATGCTTTGTTTATAATAAACAGTATTAACAACATTTACCGGCCTGAATGTCCGAGAAATTTTCATAGAAAATATTCGTCCTCTGACTTGAATCGAACCTGTATCCTATACGGAACCGTCATATAGCCTGACGTGCCTTTTAACCGATTCAGCCACAGAGGATCGTTCGGTTGGCAATTTACTGTTTTTAAACAAAATTCTCCATGATTTTCTCTCATTCATTCATATCTGTGGCCCAATCGGTTAAGGCACGTCAGGCTATATGACGGTTCCGTATAGGATACAGGTTCGATTCCTGTTGGAGGGCGAATATTTTCTATGTAAATTTCTCGGACATTCAGGCCGGTAAATAACCCAGCTAGAACGAATATAAATATAAAATATAAAATTAGATACTAAACTCAATACCAAGTAGTCACAGTCAGTTCTATGGTTGAACGTAATCATCAGGCCTGGATATTGCTTTCCAACATGAAACCAACTGTCGTCCGTTGATGTTGACATCAGTGCATGCAACTGACAGTTTAGATATTTCTGAACGCGTTGAGCCCCATGCTTAATATCCATGTGAATGTCTCAAAATGAGTTCTTAGATTCATCTGTTTTAGTTTTGTAGCATCTTGTGGTGTTGTGTAAAATTATCCCTAAAGCAGCTTATTCTATGTTCAATTTCCTTATCTCCTATACTAAATTTGTTATAATTTTTTTTTATATTTGTTATAAAAGCCCAAAACTGCAAAACATCATTGGTGCAGTTCAACCACTGGATCGTAACTAGCGTCATAAGGACAAAATAATTTGTAGATATCCTATATCAGCCAAACAATGGCCACCTGATGAGGGCCAGAGAGTACGTAGCCGGAACGTGGTGTTTACAAATACCTAAAATAAGTTTCCTTGTTTACGTTTGAATAAAAAACATTCTTCCTTAGAGCAAAATATGGTAAACATTTTTCCGATGCTTTCTTTTACAACATTTTTGGAAAAATTTATCACTGAGATCTATAACATTTTAAGGAATCCTGATCTCTTATGACAAAGAACGGAAATGGCAAAGAAATGGTATGCAAATGAAGATTTTTGAACGAACTAATAAATGAATTGGAAATTCTATGAAAATGTGTTCGGAAGATTTCACGAACAATAATTCAAGTAGAGCAAGTTTCAAAATCTGACGCTCACTATATTTTGGTTATTTATCCTCGCAATGAAGAATTCTTAAGGAAAATGGAAACAAAAAGACACCAGAATCAGAAAGAGACATCTGACGTGTTCTTGACACTTAATGAGAAAGTAGGAGTTGAACAATTCGAAAAATATTAAAGGCAGAAGTGAACAGGGACAGTCATCGGGTCACCTATCTGGCCAACTTGTGTAAACGGATGGTGGAACGAGAGGTGAGAAGAATGAGAAAAAATACAAAGGTTACTAAGTGCTAAAAGGATAAGAAATTGTGGAGAGTCTTGATGGCGCACGTCCTGAAGGGAGACGTTACATACAAGAAGAAGAGTTCTCAAGTATTACCAGTAGAAACAGTGTTTGTGAAAATGCCATAAATAAAGCAGATGCAAGCCGGCAGAATTTATCCTCAAAGAGCATTCTGATGAATATGATCAGGAAAAACAGAAATTCTTCAATTTTTATAGGCTTCACGACTACAGTCTTTTTTTTTTGTATGATCTACAATGAGAAACAATGCAAAGTCTTTTTCAAAGATTTCGCGGTGAAAGGATTATTATCTGAGATTACTAAATCTGAAAAAGATGTCTTCTAAATCCTGAGCAAAGTATTAAGAAACGGGTAAATTTCTTTAGAAACAGAAAAAAAACTGCTGAAGTGCTTTATAGTATCAAACATCCTAAATGGCAGTGAAGGCTCGATATTTATTCTCAGATGAAGAAGCTACTTGAAGCAAAAATGGCGTGGTTCTGGGGAATGATGAGAATACTCTGGACAGAGCACGTGAGCAACAAGGAAACTTTAAGGAAAAGTGGAAACAAACGTTATATTGAAAAAAAAAACTGGTGTTTGCAAAATCACGAAAACATCGAAAAATGTCTACAATGTCGAGCTGTTTTAAACCGAAAACAAGTGTTTTCGGCTGGGTTACGTAGCTTACACTAAGGTATATTAAAAATTGATTTTACCTATAATTCAAGTTTTGTTTGGACCACCAGACCGAACGAGTTCAACCTATGAAATCAATTGAAATAAACTGACACATCGATTAGTTCAATTTCTATTAATATAGATACGAATATACTTAACGTTTATAACTAATCGAGTAACGAAGTCGTATTGAACGGGCAGAGAAAACGTGTTCTGCCTACGATAGGGCTGAGTAATGCTTAACTCCATGAGAGCGACACCTTCTTGGCTTTACGTTTTCCACTGACATGAAGCAGGGCGATTGTAACGAATCAATTGCTACGTCTACTGCAAGGAGAGTTAGTTCACTGTGTTATGACAGAAGTGTTTTCTCGTCAGAAACCATATTACACATTAATAAATCTACCATTCGTCAGGTTATTGAATACTGTTGCCATATCTGGTCTGGTGCTCCTAATGTACATGTCGAGATTCTTGACAAAATCCAGAGAAGGGACTGAAATACAATCGATCCTGACCAGGCACCTGATCTCCAGTCACTTTCTCAACTTCTGTCTGTTTTACAAATATTTTTATGGCAACTCATCGGCTAGCTGCGAGGGTGAGATTACGGAGGGTGAAGTCTACGTGGCCTTGAAGAAGGTCGGCAGAGGCAAGTCGCCCGGTCTGGATGGTTTGACGTATGAATTGTACTTGAGGCTGTCGCACATCTTTGTCCCGATTTTGACTGCAGTGTTCAACAACTGGTTTCGGTCAGGGTCCATCCACAACCTGATTACCAGGGATGTCATCTCTCTGTTGAAAAAGGGCAAGGATGTTGGAGGGAACTAGATGATTACAGGCCCATAACTCTGCTAAACACAGAGTTAAACATTTTGGCCAAGATCATGCAGGAGCGTTTGCAGTCAGTTGCCGAGTCTCTGTTGAGTCCTGAGCAGACTTGTTCTATGAGGGGCCGAACAATTCAGAGCAACGATCGCCCTTCTTGGAGGGTCTCGAGCCAGGGTTTCCGCGTACGCCGATGACGTATCTGCTTTCGTGTCGTCCCGCAGCGACATTGAGGCGGTACAGAAGACGCTTGATCGGTACGAGAAGATGACAGGGGCCAAGATAAACGGCGACAAGTTTTCCGGCTTGCAGTTAGGTGCCTGGAAGAGGGTAATCTTCCGGGCCGCTTCGGTTGGACGGACGGTCCTGTCCGCATTCTTGGAGTGTGGTTTGGACCCGACCTCGAGCTGGATAAAAATTGGTCTGAAGTACGAGCAAAGGTTGATTCTGCCTGTCAGATTTGGAATCGACGGAGGTTGTCCGTGAAGGGCAGGGCGGAGGTGTGTGCTACATAAATATTCCCTCTTGTTCTTTATCGATTGTCCGTACTTCCTCTCTGTGACGGCCACAGGAGGCCGTTCGAGCGATCGCTATCCTCCATTTTATGGAGGGGGCGCGTGAATCGGGTCGACAGACGAGTCTGCACTAAACGTCCGTGTCATGGGGGGCTGGGAATGCCACACTTGAAGAGCCACATTCGTGCCTCTCGGTTGGCTTTCCTACGTCGCGCATTGACAGGAGTAGATCCGATTTTGGCGGGGATTGTTAGGGACGCGTTCCCTTGCCTTACTATCAGTCCCCCCATCTCGCAGGTTGAGCGCTGTCGTAAACCCCGGGATCAGTCGGATTTCCTTTGCGAGTGTCGGTCGGCCTTGCTGGCTGTTCCGCGGTCCAGTGACCTTTCACGGCCTAGGGAGGTCTTTTATCGGGGATTAGTGGAGGGGCCCATGAAGGATACCTTACGTGATACGCTCTGCTTGTCGGAGGAGGAGTTTCGCTCCTACTGGTCTTGGGCGCCAGCGGCGGATTACCTCAGTAACCCTGAGTTTTCGCTTACCTGGCGATTGGCTCGGAATCGGATGCCTCTCAACGACAATGCATTCATATGGGGCTTGGTGGATTTGCCAGACTGTGAACGGTGTGGCCTTGGTTTAGAAGAAACGGCTTCGCACGCCTTCTACCATTGCCCCCGGGTCCGCCCTTTATGGGACCATGTCGGCGAGCTGACGGCTCGCCTCTCTCCCGAAGAACTTGTGTCCATTGATCGCGCATACGCGTGTGACAATGTGTCGTCCCCGTATTCCGGTGTGAAACGAATGGTGTTTCTGACGTTGCTAGCCACGGCCCGAATGGTGATTTGGACGACGCGAAAGGAGGAAGTCTTGCGAGGCAATCGTCTTTCTTATCAGGATCTAATCCGATTCTTTGAGCATCAGCTCAAGATGAAGATTAGAACTGATAGAAAACGATTGCATCCGACAGTCTTTAGCGAATGGTGGATGAAAGAAGCGAGCTTGGTTCGTTTGAACGGGGCTAACCTTGATTTTCTCTTCTAGGTCAACCTAGGTCACACCGGGGTGGTTACCTGTGGAGCCCTCCCCTTGGTTAGGTTAGACAAGATTCAGTGTACCTAGTTAATGTGAGTAAATGTGTTCCTGACCTGTTCCCGGTTATCTCTTTTCTTATGATCCAAGTTGAGATTCCCAACCTCCTCAGTTTGTTTTTGTCCCCCCCCTTATCTCGACTAGGTCAGTCTTTTATTTTCCCATGTCCATGTTATTTTATCTATTTACCACTCCCTTAGCGAGAGTGCTTCTTGATTTTGTCCTATGGGCAGAATACAGCGGCCTCTCTGTTTTGAGGGTTGGACGGGCCCTACTAACATCAGTTATGTTTAGTTTAAATTTCTTGTTTTTTAGTTTATTATTGGGTTTTCTCCCTCCCCTCTCATTCTTCATTCTTAGAATTTTATGTATTATTTATTATCATCACATTTTTATGGTGTGGGACGCGTTTTGTAGCTTCCCCTTGTGAGGATCCGGTATTTTGGTGTATGGAGGATTGAATGGTGACGGACGAGTTCTTTTGGTGAATGAGTCAAGTGTGATGTATGAATGGGTCATGAATCCGATTAGCTAGGTATAAGATAGTTAGTGAAGACCAGCCTCTACCCCTCCCCTTTTTCGGCCTTGTGACACAATTTGTACTTTTCAAATAAATATCCTAGTACATTATGTACACAAAATAACTTAACAGGAGGAACATAATTTTCTCCTATCTTCCAAGTGATCTTTTGCCAGGATTCGGAATATTGAAGGAAAATAATATTTTCCTCTTTTCTAAGTGAACCTTTCAATGATTCGAAAGATTGATGGAACATAATTTTCTCCTTTTTTAAAGTGATCTTTTGTCAGGATTCGGAAGATTGGTGGCACATAATTTTTCCTATCTTCCAAATTGTCCTTTGCGAAGATTCGGATGAACCGCGGAACATCATCTTTAACCTTTCTTCCAAGTCATCCATTGTAAAGTTTCGGAAATTTTGTGGAACATCATTTTTCCTCTCTTCTAAACAATCCTTTACAAAGATATATTGGAATTACATAAATTTCTCCTACTTCAAAATTGTACTTTTCAGAAGATTGGCGGAACAGAATTTTCCACCCTCTTTCAAAGGATCCGTTGCAAAGATTCGAATCATTTTTTCCTCTCTTTCAAACAATCCTTTGAAAATATTCGGAAGATTTATGGAACGAAAATATCTACTCTCTTCCACCTGGTACTTTGCAAAGATTCGCAAGACTGGAGGAAAATAATTTTCTCTCCTCTTCCAAGTGATTCTTTGTAAGATTTGATAGTTTGGCGAAACACAATTTCGTTTTCTCCCTTAAGTTCTGCTAATGGCAGATTCAGAATCTCTATTTTCTTTTCCATTGAAGTGGCTCTGTGCCAAATTTACAATTTTGGAAAAACATCTTTTTCTTTTTCCTCCATGTAACGCTTTTCGAAAACTGTCAAAGCACAATTGTTTTTTTTTTTCCTCCAATTGGCCCTGTGGCAAATTTAGAAGACTGGCGCTATACATTATTTTTTCCCTCCCCAAGGTGGTCCAGACTTATATTCGGAAATCTAACAAAAAAGATTTTTTTCTTCAGGCCGCACGTGCTCCAGCTGTAGATTTCATATATTGCGTTAACACAATTTTATTGTATTCCTAACATGGCCATTTGCCAAATTCGGGAATTTACAGAAGCAGAATTTTATTTTCTCTCCCAAGTGCTCTGTGCCAGATTCATAACAGTAGCGAAATATTCTCTTTCAATGTCCCTGTGCCAGTTTTGAAATATTGTAAAAAAATAACAGTTTATTTCTCTCGCCGACATAGCCTAATACCAAATTTGTCACATTGCCAGATTCGGGACTTTAGCGGAGCACAATTTTATTTTCTCTCCCAAGAGCTCTGTGCCAGATTCAGAACAGTAGCGAAACATATGTTACTTCTCTTTCAATGTCCCTGTACCAGTTTTGAAATATTCTAAAAAAAATACAATTTTTTTCTCTCCCCGACATAGCCTAATTCAAAATTTGTCACACTGTCGGATTTGTGACATAACCGGATTTGTGACACTGCCGGATTTGTGACAATTCCGGATTTGTGACATTGCCGGATTTATGACTACCGGATTTGAGACGCAATTTTCTTACTCTTCCACGTAGTCCGGTGTCATTTTCGTAATATCAATTTTCTTTCTTCCCTAAGTGGCCTTGCTCCAAATTCAGAAACCTGCCGGTACACAATCTTCTCTTCTCCCAGCACGTGTCTCTTTCCCACATGGGCTTCTGCCAGAATCGAAAGATTGGCGAAACATCATTTTCTTCCCTCGCCATCTAGCTCAATGCTAGATTCCGAATATTGCCGAAACACAATTTTCTTTCCTCCCCCTCCGACGTAGATCTTTGCCAAATTCGTCTGTTTACTGAAACATATTTTTTCTTCTTCCACGTTGCCCTGTGCTAGGTTCGGCACGGAATATTTTTTTTCACCCTCACAACGTGGCCCTCTTAGCTTCTGTGCATAAACATATACTGTCGCTCTCTCTCTCTTTCTCACTCGCTTTCACTCTCTCTCTCTCTTTCACTCTCTCTCTGTTTATCTCACTCTCAGTCTCTTTCTGCCTCTCTGTTTCTCTGCCTCTCTCTGACTCTCTCTCTCTCTCTGTCACTCTGTCACTCTATCACTTTCTCTCTGTCACTTTGTCAGACTCCTTGTGTCTCAATTTCTCTCTGACTCTCATGTCTCTCTGTTAATTTGTCTCTCTGTATCACACACACACACTCTCTCTCTCTATGTCACTCTCTCTCTCACTCTCTCTACGTGACTATCTCACGTTCTCGGTCACTCTCTCTATCTCTATCTCCCACGCTCTCTCTCTTTCTGTCTTTCACTATATATATATATATGTATATATATATATATATATATATATATATATATATATATATAATATAATAATATTTTTAGTTTTTAAAAATATGATTCCTCCGCTACATAAGAGTTCTCATGTTTCAAAAGCGAGAGCCGAGACCCCTAACATAATTTTTTAAGTTATGAAGAGTTAAGGTGTCCGGACCCGCTTCCTTGTCAAGCGAGAATTTGGGAATAAGCTATCTTTTGGTTAGCTGGTTTTTATAAATACGGTATCGTTGGAACATTTGTTGCTATGGAAACGGCTAGTTTCGGTCGTTGAAGTTAGGTGGTTTAAGGGGCTATATATATATATATATGCCACTCTTTATATATATATATATATATATATATATATATATATATATATATATATATATATATATATATATATATATGTTTCTCTTGCCACTCTCTCTATGTCTCTCGTTTTCTATCTATCTATCTATCTATCTCAGCCTGTTCATATCTATCTATCTATCTATCTATCTATCGATCTATCTAGCTAGCTAGCTAGCTAGATCGCTCGCAAGCTATCTCTCTTTTTCGCATTCTCAAACCATCTCAAGGTACAAACAAGCACTGCAGAAAATTGAATAAAGATTACTAAAGCATACAAAATACTATAGAAAAGAATTAATAAAGAAATTTCTCTCACTCTCTCTCTCTCTGTGACTCTCTCTCTCTCTCTTTCTCGGTTACTCTCTTTCTCTCTATCTATCTCCCTCTCTCTCTCTCTGCCACGCTCTCTCTCTCATTGTCTCTCTCGCTATATATATATATATATATATATATATATGTGCCACTTTCTCTCCTTCTATATATATAGGATTCTCTCTGCCACTCCCTCTATATCTTTCTATGTTTCTTTTTGTGTATCTCTCTCTCCCTCTCTCTCTCTCTCTCTAACTGTCTCTCTTTATCGGTTACTCTCTCTCTCTCTTTCTCTAACTGTCTCTCTTTATCGGTTACTCTCTCTCTCTCTCTCTGCAACGCTCTCCCTCATTCTGTCTCTCGCTATATATATCTCTGCCACTTTCTCTTTCTCTCTCTCTATATATATATGTTTCTCTCTGCCACTCCCTCTATATCTTTCTATGTTTCTTTTTACATATCTCTCTCTCTCTCTCTCTGTGATTCTCTCTCTTTCTCGGTTACTCTCTCTCTATCTCTCTCTCTCTCTCTCTCTCTCTCTGCCACGCTCTCCCTTATTATGTATCTCGCTATATATATATATCTCTGCCACTTTCTCTCTCTCTCTCTCTATATATATATGTTTCTCTCTGCCACTCCCTCTATATCTTTCTATGTTTCTCTTTCTCACTCACTCACTCTGTGTGTGTGTGTGTGTGTGTGTGTGTGTGTGTGTGTGTGTGTGTGTGCCTTTCTCTTCCTCCATAACCCAAGCTTTGCTCCATCCACTCATTTTGCTTCATCTTCTTTTTCTTCCCCTTATTCAAATACAATGTCCACTTTTTAGTGAGTTTTGGGTTTGGGGGTGAGACAGAGATTGATGAGCTGGTTTGCAAGAGCAACAGTTAATCTGATGAGAGACGCCATTGTACACAGAAAAGAGTTGAATATTCGAATAGGCTGGACACGTCGATTGGTCGGGATTCCTACGATAGGAAATGGGATGTCGTTTGTGGAAGGAAATGAGGTGAGGTAATGTCAAGCGGAAAGGCGAGACAAATAAAGCGAGATTAGAAGACACCCAGAGAAGGAAGGAAGGAATGAAGGAAGGAAGGAAGGAAGGAAGGAAGGAAGGAAGGAAGGGTGGATGGAAGAAGGAAGAAGGAAGTGGTACCAAGGAACAAACAAATGTCTAAAAAAAGAAGAAAGGAACAGAAAGGAAAGAAAGAAAGAAAGAAAGAAAGAAAGAAAGAAAGAAAGAACCGAATGTCAAAGAAAGCGAGAAAGAAAGAAAACAAAGAAAAAACGAGACCGAAAGAAAAAAAAGAATGTGAGAGAAAACTAAGAAAATAAGGAAAGAAACAAAGAAAGAAAAGCTAACGAAAAAGCAAGAAACAACGCCTTGTGAGAAAGAAAGAAAGGTGGGAAAGCTAGAAAAACAAATTGAGAAAGAAGGAAAGGAAGAAAAAACGAATAAGAAAGAAAGAAAGAAAGAAAGAAAGAAAGAAAGAAAGAAAGAAGCAAAACAGAAAGAAAGAAAGAAAGAAAGAAAGAAGATATCTGAACAAAAAGAAAGGAGCAGAACAGAAAGAAAGAAAGAAAGAAAGAAAGAAGCAGAACAGAAAGAAAGAAGATATCTGAACAAAAAGAAAGGAGCAGAAGAGAAAGAAAGAAAGAAAGAAAGAAAGAAGATATCTGAACAAAAAGAAAGGAGCAGAAGAGAAAGAAAGAAAGAAAGAAAGAAAGAAGATATCTGAACAAAAAGAAAGGAGCAGAAGAGAAAGAAAGAAAGAAAGAAAGAAAGAAAGAAGATATCTGAACAAAAAGAAAGGAGCAGAAGAGAAAGAAAGAAAGAAAGAAAGAAAGAAGATATCTGAACAAAAAGAAAGGAGCAGAAGAGAAAGAAAGAAAGAAAGAAAGGAAGAAGATATCTGAACAAAAAGAAAGGAGCAGAAGAGAAAGAAAGAAAGAAAGAAAGAAAGAAAGAAAGAAGATATCTGAACAAAAAGAAAGGAGCAGAAGAGAAAGAAAGAAAGAAAGAAAGAAGATATCTGAACAAAAAGAAAGGAGCAGAAGAGAAAGAAAGAAAGAAAGAAAGAAAGAAGATATCTGAACAAAAAGAAAGGAGCAGAAGAGAAAGAAAGAAAGAAAGAAAGAAAGAAGATATCTGAACAAAAAGAAAGGAGCAGAACGGAAAGAAAGAAAGAAAGAAGATATCTGAACAAAAAGAAAGGAGCAGAACGGAAAGAAAGAAAGAAAGAAAGAAAGAAAGGAAGAAAGAAAGAAAGAAAAATGAATGAGAAAAAAAATGAGAAAAACTAAGATTAAATGCGAACTAAAAAGACAATGAAAACTGAATGAGAAAGCAAACAACAAAGCCTTGTTAGAAAAAAAGAAAAACTAATGGAGAAAGAAAAACGAATAAAAAAGGAAGAAACAAACAAAAAAAGAAAGAAAATATAATTTTGAATGCAATTAATAGAATTTTAAAAAAAAAAGAAGGAGAATGAGAAACACTGAGACTTTCATTGAGACGTGAAAACGAGGAAAACAAAATCGACAATCGAATAGAAAAGATAAATGGGTCGTTTGCGTCTTGCGTAGAGAAATCGATGAAAGGCAAATAAAGCCAGGAAAGATTTTCTTTAAAACATGAAAAAATTAAATAAATCTAAATCCAATCTCGCCCAACACATTTTATTCCATTTTCCTTTAAATGTTTTGCTCAGCCACAGAGAAAACGAGGTCAACAAGCAGATCCAACATTTTTATTTTCAACATTTCCAGATTTTAAAAAGATGTGCAACTCGAAAAAGAAGGAATAAATTAACCTTTTTCTTGTTCGCAAAAGGACCTATTTTATACTTATACGCACGCGCGCATGCGTACAGAAAACGATTCATACATGAATATACACTTTAAGAACACGCTAATAGATAGATAGATAGATAGATAGATAGATAGATAGATAGATAGATCAGTGGTTCCCAATCGATTTTGGGCCATGCCCCACTTTGGTATTTCTAAAATTCTGGTGAACCCCCCTTGTAACATTTAATTTTCACATATTACAAATTATACTGCAATTCACGTGAAGGAAGCTTAAAAGGCCATTAACTTGGTCTCTAAACAAGCCTCCAATGACCATGGCGTCCATGAAAGAGATTTTTTTTTTAAAAAAACAATTAAATATATACAGTTTCAAAACATATAATAAAGAACTGAAAGGTAGAAATATAAATATTTGAATGAAAGCTTATTCTGTAATATACATAAATCATTTTAATCATTAAAAAATAATGCAATGTGAAATTTGAGCTCACGTTGCTATAGTCACCCGAAGGGTGCACATCTTACGCATGGCCCACAAAAATATTACCATCACACCGGTGGGGCATGCGCCCCACATTTGGGAATCAATGAGATACATAGATGGGAACAGACTGCGATAGATAGATAGATAGATAGATAGATAGATAGATAGATAGATATTGATTCGCTTTATACAGATTATCACCTATTTGCAGGTTATTAAAAGCCAGAATATATTTTTAAAATGTAAGAATTTCTTTTTTTTTTTAGATAATAATGATTTATTGATACAGTAATACAAGTCTTACTATTCAACCCATAGCTGGGTAGAGAAGAGATAGATCCATACCTTTCCCAAGGTTGTATGCGCGTAAGTGAATATAACAAACCCAATTGGAATTGGAACTCGGCTCTCCGATTACACCAGCCGCACATCGAAAGTTACCGCATCTGGTATTCCCAATAGCCACCAAACGGAGTACTGACCAATCTCGACGTTGCTTAACCCTTTGAGCCGTGTGTTCCTGAACAATTTTAACCGTTCTGCCTGAGATCCTGAGTCAAAATTCTCGAATAATTGGTTTGTGATGTTTTACGGTAGATATAAAAATAGTTATAAGTGTTTAATCACCGTTCAACCGGTGGGTGGGCATTATGTCATTTTCCCCTACCAGCGGTAAAGCGGTGTTCAAGGCTCAAAGGGTTAACTTAATAAATAGATAGGAATAATCCGCTATAAATAAGAATAAATTGAGGCAGATGTATAGACAGATAGGAATATGCATAGATAGATAGATAGATAGATAGATAGATAGATAGATAGATAGATAGATAGATAGATAGATAGATTCTAAATTAACATGATCTGTGCATACCAATATTATTAGATAGATAGATAGATAGATAGATAGATAGATAGATAGATAGATAGATAGATAGATAGATAGATAGATTGCATGGAGTATTGCTGCCATTTATGGTCTGGGGCCCCTGCGTGTTGCCTCAGGGTTCTTGATAAGATCCAGAGATGGATATGCAATGTGATTGGCCCTGATCTGTCATCTCGTCTGCAGTCGCTCTCTCACAGACGCGATGTTGCATCGCTCTGCCTTTTCTACAAGTACTTCCACGGTAATTGCTCCGAGGATTGCTTTCGCTTGTCCCTAAGCCTCGTGAATTTAAGCGTCCTACGAGGCTGGCATCCCGTTCCCACTCCTTCACCGTTGAAACTGTTAGATGTAGACGTCTTTTCTACTCCAATAGCTTCATGTCTCGCACATCTCGCCTATGGAACTCCCTTCCCTATTACTGTTTCCCTGACAAATACAATCTCCAACGATTTAAGTGTAGCGTCAATCGTCATCTCCAATTGCCTTGATCTATCCACTTCCCTTCTCCACTGACATCTTTCATTCCTATCTGCTCTCGCTCTATATCTTCCATAACCCCCCCCCCTGCCTTGATCGACCCTCCGTCCTTCTCTTTCTCCACATCCCTTCCTTTACCACTCCTATCTGCTCTTCCTCCAACCCTTCTGTAACCCCATGCGTGATAGTGGCCACCGGCCTTGCTTGGGGTGATACGCTTAAAAAAAAAAAAAAAGATAGATAGATAGATAGATAGATAAATAAAGAGACATGCACAAAGACAAATAGATATTATTAAATTGCTAGTTAGCTAGACAGATAGATAAACTGACTGAGATAGATAGATAGATAGATAGATAGATAGATAGATAGATAGATAGATAGATAGATAGATAGATAACATTGAATCCTACCTCTATATTTTCAATTTTTGTTTACGGTCAATATTTTCGTTTCGTCAAATTTCCTTTGTGAGAAATTATGTTTCTATAATCTTAGAGACCAAATATTCCATGAGCTCGCATTCTAAAACCAAATATTCTGCGATTAAATCTTCGCACAATACATGGATAAATATTGACTTTATCAAGCTAGTCAACGCGTTATTTCTACATGTAAGTTTCATAGAGAATAACCAAATCAGTTTGTATACTCGAATAGTTTTATGCATATTTACATCTGTAATCGGTACCAAGGCTTTAAGCGAAATACTTAGTTAAAAATTTCATCGAAGTGTCATTCAAATAATGTAACGAAATGACTTTTTATTGAAACTAATTTCATCGAAACGATTTTTAATTGTCAGACTTTTCATCAAACGCCTTCTCAACGAACGACTTTTCATCGAATAACTTTTGACTGAGAACGACTTAACAATCTTCCATAGAACATCTTTTCATTGACTTTTGACTGAGAACGACTTAACAATCTTTCGTAGAACATATTTTCATTGACTTTTGACTGAGAACGACTTAACAATCTTTCGTAGAACATCTTTTCATTGACTTTTGACTGAGAACGACTTAATCTTTCATAGAACATCTTTTCATTGACTTTTGACTGAGAACGACTTAACAATCTTTCGTAGAACATATTTTCATTGACTTTTGACTGAGAACGACTTAACAATCTTTCGTAGAACATCTTTTCATTGTCTTTTGACTGAGAACGACTTAATCTTTCATAGAACATCTTTTCATTGACTTTTGACTGAGAACGACTTAACAATCTTTCGTAGAACATCTTTTCATTGACTTTTGACTGAGAACGACTTAACAATCTTTCGTAGAACATCTTTTCATTGACTTTTGACTGAGAACGACTTAACAATTTTTCGTAGAACATCTTTTCATTGACATTTGACTGAGAACAACTTAATCTTTCATAGAACATCTTTTCATTGACTTTTGACCGAGAACGACTTAACAATCTTTCATAGAACATCTTTTCATTGACTTTTGACTGAGAACGACTTAACAATCTTTCATAGAACCTCTTTTCATTGACTTTTAACTGAGAACGACTTAACAATCTTTCATAGAACATCTTTTCATTGACTTTTGACTGAGAACGACTTAACAATCTTTCACAGAACATCTTTTCATTGACTTTTGACTGAGAACGACTTAACAATCTTTCATAGAACATCTTTTCATTGACTTCTAACTGAGAACGACTTAACAATCTTTCACAGAACATCTTTTCATTGACTTTTGACTGAGAACGACTTAACAATCTTTCACAGAACATCTTTTCATTGACTTTTGACTGAGAACGACTTAATCTTTCATAGAACATCTTTTCATTGACTTTTGACTGAGAACGTCTTAATCTTTCATAGAACATCATTTTCATGGAAATGACATTTCATTAACGATATTTAATTGAAATGACTGCTCATCAAACTTTTAATTAAAATGTCTTGTGT
>OZ038493.1:20239127-20294127 GCA_964036315.1 Acanthosepion esculentum | reverse complement strand
CCATTTGCTGGAGGAAATGAGTTGCTGTCGGTGCCGTCTTTGTTGGATGCAGTGGACACACGTGCTGTTTCTTCAGTAGCAGCGATCCCAGGAACCTGAAGGCACATTGCAGTTGGTTGAGACGTGGTGGAGGGGACTCTGGAGAGGCTTCAAGTATCGCTGGGGTTCTTGGCATGTAGGAGTGGGGCAATGTGGGAAGTTATGTTGCCTGCAGAGGATGCGCTGAATGGTTGGCGGACTGTATTCTGACTCCTGCAGCACTCGGGCTACAAACCGAATACTTTGGAACAAAACAGGCGAAGGTGACTCTACATGGAGTCCCCCTGTTCATTTCCGAGGATCGTCTCGGTTTTTTCATTTCACGGTATGGGGACGTCCCTGATGTCCGTATTAAGGTTAGGTTAGGAATAGCCACAGGCGATTTTGAAATCGCAATTACGCTGAACAGAAGGCAGTTCATGGAAATACCGAAAACATTAATGCGTAAAGGAAGACGTATTTAAGCTGCTGTTGAGGGCCGTCGACCACTTTGTTGGGCTTGTGGGGCTACGGGGCATTTGTCGAAGGCTTGCTCGGGACAAAATCCAGAACCACAACCCAAAAAGAAAAGTGAGGAAAGATTGGTAACAGCACAGATAACGGCACAGAAAACAACAACAAAAGCTGTAAAGAAAACTGGAGAGTGGACGGAAGAAGGGATCGAAAGTGGTTATCACTTCCCTTCAGCAGCAACAGAATGAGAAGCACCAACTTGAGCAGGATGACAAGCAACAAATAGTGTCCAATGTACTTATGAGGATAGGGATATACTCATTAATGTTCATAGGTACAGTATATAACACACACACACACACACATATATATATATATATATATATATATATATATATATATATATATATATATATATATACAGTGTTGGTCGATAAAAGTGACTCACCTGATTTTTTTGCTTGAAACTTTTTTCGCCTATTGTTTTTGGGGACAAACTAATTTTTAATCTTACTAATATAAAGACCCCGTCCCGACCACCAAGTAAAAAAGTTTACTCACCCTATAAAGATTCTATTGATAATTATAATTTTGGATATAGATGAGATTTAGGGAAAAACTCTGTGCAAAAAAAAAGTGACTCACTTATTTCCTGCAACTAGTAATCAATACAAACATAACCGAACAGCTTTAAATAAAGAATAATAGAGGTATAATTTATTTATAATAGGTAATATAGTTCGAAATATTTAATAATCTATGGGTCCTTCTTTATTTTGAATAACCTTTTCAACCCTTTTTGGCATTGACTTGATTAGGTTCTGGCAAATCTCATCTCCAAGCATTGAATTCCATTCGGATATGAAATTCACAATCAAATCCTCTTTGTTGCTCAACTGCTTTCTCGAGAGCCTGTACTTTATAATGCTCCATAAGTTTTCTATGGGGTTGAGGTCAGGAGATTGGGGCGGCCATGTCATAACACTCACCTGCTTCTCATCAAAGTATTCCTTCATCAATTTTGATTTGTGACAGGGGGCATTATCCTGCATAAAAACGAGCTTGGTGGGGTCGATTTGCACCCTTTCAGCGGAAGGGAGAAGACAAGACTCTAAAATTCTCTTGTACTGCTCGCTCCTGAGGGTCTTTTCAATAGGTTTTCTGAAACCAGTTCCATGAAAAGAAAAGCATCCCCAGAACATTATACTGAACGGATGCTTGACAGTACTTACTGCTAAATTCAAAGAGCTTTCAAAAGCTTCTTCTTCGGAATTTAGATCGCTTATCCTTTGAATTTAGCTCAACTTTCGTTTCATCGGAGAAGAGAACATTTAGAAAAAAAATCTGGTGAGTCACTTTTATCGAACAGTACTGTATATATATATATATATATATATATATATATATACATATATATATATATATATATATATATATATATATATATATATATATATATATATATTAATTAATTAAAAAACAGGTTTGCAGTGACTGACCACGACTATCAGTTTTATGCGCTTGCAATCAATCATCAGGCAGCCAATGGCTGTAGAAGTAATGTGAGTACCTATATACCATTGGGGGCGTTCAAATTGACAAAAAAAAAAAAACCCGCCCGGTGTGGAGGGTAAATCACCCAGCCAAGATTTAAAATGGACCCAAAAGAAAGGTTACACCTGGAAAGTATGGTAAAAATGTGGTCAATAACAAGTAAAATTAGTGTCAAGTTACAGGAGCTTAAGCCTTTACTTTTGGGCAGACTTTTTCAGAGATGTTCATTCTTTCCTGGATTTATATATATATATATATATATATATATATATATATATATATATATATATATATATATATATATATGAATTTATCAGAGTTAACCTGTACAAAACTTTATATATATATATATATATATATAATTTCTCAGAGTTAACCTGTACAAAAATTTATATATATATATATATATTATTCAAATATTAATCTACGCCTAGGCTTTTTCCTATTTCACCTTTCCTAATAGAATTACTACTCTCCCAAGCAAACGTACAGAACTGTATCAAGAAATCAAAAGAAAATGGTTGAATACGTGAATACAACACTAAAAACAATATTTACACACGTGACAGTATTTGACGTAATTTTCAGTTGACAATATCAATATAATAGCGTTATCTAAATTCTTCCAGTTGCTAAGGACATTTTGTTTTGTTATTATTAGTTACTTTGTTTTAATAAATTCATTTTTTTTTTTTGCCTTGAAAAAGTCCACATTGGACGAAATGCGTCGGCTACTATTACAGTTTTCCTATTGTCTTTTACAACCACACACATACACACACACACATATATATATATATATATATATATATATATATATATATATATATATATATATATATAATGGACACTCCCGTCTGTTTCGGCGTATGAGGATCTGACAGCTTAGTTGATTCAGTTATGAAATTTTGTGCGATAATCTTAAGTGGCATTTAAGACCCGCTAGTGATTTACAAAGGAGGCCTCTATATGGAGCAAGTGTGAGGATTATGAGATGAGATCACTGTTGGATTGGCTGACCTTTTAGATCTTGTTCTCGCTTCTTGAAGATGATTCAGACAAGCATATATATATATGTATATATATATTTATGCAGAAACATTTTTTCAAACATGTTTCGTTGAATATGATAAACAATATATATATATATATATATATATATATGTGTGTGTGTGCGTGTGTGTGTGTGCGTGCGCGTGGTGTACAATTCTCAGAAATGGATGCCTCTGCGCTGTCAGCAAACTAGTATCATAGTATCCATAATACCATAGACAATTACTAGTATAATGAACCCATACCGGAGGCGTTTCTTACAATAAACTTCGTTTAGTAAATATCCATGGGGGTCTTTGCTTCTGAATCACCCTGTAATGTCCGTTAGTACGGTCATGATTCCCATCCCCCACGGAATACGCCACGGTTTCGAATTTGTTGTAGTCTAAGCAATAGTAAATCCGTATCTGCACACTAGATTAAAAAAAAAATAGCCATTTTATTTTCCAAAAATGGTTGGGACTGTTTTTTTCTCCCAGAGATCTTAGAGGTCATAAAAGCCAGCTTCCGGCAACAAATAAGTGACATTGCCTATTAGTAACAACCAATTCAAGCGAAGTATAACGGATAATCTATATTTACTAAATTTCTTGATGCATGCGATAAGGATACTTCATTCTTAATCAACCGCACGCAGAAATCTATGCAAAGATATTTTCCCAATAAATTGATCAAGCGGGAATAAACATTGCCGAGGCCAACTGTTTCAGACGTGACATAGCAGGCACTAACACTATTACTTCTATTGGAGTTCATTTTTCTCTGTTTGTACGAGCATTTTAAGGAGTCGATATAGAACATTAGCAATTGTTAAACCAGTCGAAACAAGGAAAAGCGTAAAGAGAGGATGATGCTGGATAAAGAACCTGGGAAATTTAGAAACATCCTTTATCAAATCGGATCCTTCTGCTAGAAAGGTTTTTTGTTTTTTTTGTATTTATAGGGATTAGCGAAGAAAACAAATGGTTCACCAATGTGAAATCTTCTGTTTCATTCATTTTTCTCCGCCACGGCTTGCTCGCCATTTTAGTTCTTAACTCTTTCCTTCCTAAATTTAAGGCAAATTTACGTTGTTTCGTATTTGCCTTTCGCTCGATTTGTTTTTCTTTCTTGATTTCACAAATAAAAGCATCGTTAATTTCTGTTCGAACGTGCAATCGTAATTACGATTCGTTATCATCTGGTGAGTTCATCGCGAAAAGACAACGCTACAGAACATACTAAGTATGTATAACTCGTCAATTCAGGTATCGATTTAAAAATCGGTAAATACACACTCTCATGCACTTCTATATTTAGCTAATCTGCGAACAAACAACCATACTTGTTTATATTTAAAGAAAACTAACCCCCATCCGCCGCTTTTAAACAAAATTAAAAAATCCGGTTACATTGTATTTGAAATTCTACTTTATCCGTTTAGAAACGTATACACCGTTGTGTAAATTAATTAATTTCCTTTCTTTCACCATACGGTCAATTTTAGACCCACTGGCGTGACAGGGTGTAAAACAATTCTATTTTTTCCTCAGATTAGATTATTTGCAGCGGTGTGCAGTAATATGTATATTTTCTCTGGTTCAGATACACCCCTGTGCAAATTAATTGAAACAACCTCTTTAGTTTTCTTTCTTTCACAATACGGTCAGTTTTAGACCAACTGCATTGAAAGAGTGTAATCCAATTATATTTTTCCATATATTAAGCCATTTTAAGTGGTGTGCAGTAATATGCATCTTTTCTCTGGTCCAGATACACTATTGTGTAAATTAATTAATTTCATTTCTTTCCCCATACGGTCAATTTTAGACCCACTGGCTTGACAGGGTGTAATCTAATTCTATTTTTTCCACAGATTACATCATTTGCAGTGGTGTGCCGTAATATGAATCTTTTCTCTGGTCCAGATACACCCCTGTGCAAATTAATTGAAACAACCGATTTAGTTTCCTTTCTTTCACCATACGGTCAGTTTTAGACCCACTGGCCTGACAGGGTGTAATCAATTTCTATTTTTTCCTTACATTAGGCGATTTTCAGTGGTGTGCCCTAATATGAATCTTTTCTCTGGTACAGATACACCCTTGTGCAAATTAATTGAAACAACCGATTTAGTTTCCTTTCTTTCACCATACGGTCAGTTTTAGACCCACTGGCCTGACAGGGTGTAATCAATTTCTATTTTTTCCTTACATTAGGCGATTTTCAGTGGTGTGCCCTAATATGAATCTTTTCTCTGGTCCAGATTCACCCCTGTGCAAATTAATTGAAACAACCGATTTAGTTTCCTTTCTTTCACCATACGGTCAGTTTTAGACCCACTGGCCTGACAGGGTGTAATCAATTTCTATTTTTTCCTTACATTAGGCGATTTTCAGTGGTGTGCCCTAATATGAATCTTTTCTCTGGTACAGATACACCCTTGTGCAAATTAATTGAAACAACCGATTTAGTTTCCTTTCTTTCACCATACGGTCAGTTTTAGACCCACTGGCCTGACAGGGTGTAATCAATTTCTATTTTTTCCTTACATTAGGCGATTTTCAGTGGTGTGCCCTAATATGAATCTTTTCTCTGGTCCAGATTCACCCCTGTGCAAATTAATTGAAACAACCGATTTAGTTTCCTTTCTTTCACCATAGGGTCAGTTTTAGACCCACTGGCCTGACAGGGTGTAATCAATTTCTATTTTTTCCTTACATTAGGCGATTTTCAGTGGTGTGCCCTAATATGAATCTTTTCTCTGGTCCAGATTCACCCCTGTGCAAATTAATTGAAACAACCGATTTAGTTTGCTTTCTTTCACCATACGGTCAGTTTTAGACCCACTGGCCTGACAGGGTGTAATCAATTTCTATTTTTTCCTTACATTAGGCGATTTTCAGTGGTGTGCCCTAATATGAATCTTTTCTCTGGTACAGATACACCCCTGTGCAAATTAATTGAAACAACCGATTTAGTTTCCTTTCTTTCACCATACGGTCAGTTTTAGACCCACTGGCCTGACAGGGTGTAATCAATTTCTATTTTTTCCTTACATTAGGCGATTTTCAGTGGTGTGCCCTAATATGAATCTTTTCTCTGGTCCAGATTCACCCCTGTGCAAATTAATTGAAACAACCGATTTAGTTTCCTTTCTTTCACCATACGGTCAGTTTTAGACCCACTGGCCTGACAGGGTGTAATCAATTTCTATTTTTCCTTACATTAGGCGATTTTCAGTGGTGTGCCCTAATATGAATCTTTTCTCTGGTCCAGATTCACCCCTGTGCAAATTAATTGAAACAACCGATTTAGTTTCCTTTCTTTCACCATACGGTCAGTTTTAGACCCACTGGCCTGACAGGGTGTAATCAATTTCTATTTTTTCCTTACATTAGGCGATTTTCAGTGGTGTGCCCTAATATGAATCTTTTCTCTGGTACAGATACACCCCTGTGCAAATTAATTGAAACAACCGATTTAGTTTCCTTTCTTTCACCATACGGTCAGTTTTAGACCCACTGGCCTGACAGGGTGTAATCAATTTCTATTTTTTCCTTACATTAGGCGATTTTCAGTGGTGTGCCCTAATATGAATCTTTTCTCTGGTCCAGATTCACCCCTGTGCAAATTAATTGAAACAACCGATTTAGTTTCCTTTCTTTCACTATACGGTCAGTTTTAGACCCACTGGCCTGACAGGGTGTAATCAATTTCTATTTTTTCCTTACATTAGGCGATTTTCAGTGGTGTGCCCTAATATGAATCTTTTCTCTGGTCCAGATTCACCCCTGTGCAAATTAATTGAAACAACCGATTTAGTTTCCTTTCTTTCACCATACGGTCAGTTTTAGACCCACTGGCCTGACAGGGTGTAATCAATTTCTATTTTTTCCTTACATTAGGCGATTTTCAGTGGTGTGCCCTAATATGAATCTTTTCTCTGGTCCAGATTCACCCCTGTGCAAATTAATTGAAACAACCGCTTTAGTTTCCGTTCTTTCACCATACGGTCAGTTTTAGACCCACTGGCCTGACAGGGTGTAATCAATTTCTATTTTTTCCTTACATTAGGCGATTTTCAGTGGCGTGCCCTAATATGAATCTTTTCTCTGGTCCAGATTCACCCCTGTGCAAATTAATTGAAACAACCGCTTTAGTTTCCTTTCTTTCACCATACGGTCAGTTTTAGACCCACTGGCCTGACAGGGTGTAATCAATTTCTATTTTTTCCTTACATTAGGCGATTTTCAGTGGTGTGCAGTAATATGAATCTTTTCTCTGGTACAGATACACCCTTGTGCAAATTAATTGAAACAACCGCTTTAGTTTCCTTTCTTTCACCATACGGTCAGTTTTAGACCCACTGGCCTGACAGGGTGTAATCAATTTCTATTTTTTCCTTACATTAGGCGATTTTCAGTGGTGTGCCCTAATATGAATCTTTTCTCTGGTACAGATACACCCTTGTGCAAATTAATTGAAACAACCGCTTTAGTTTCCTTTCTTTCACCATACGGTCAGTTTTAGACCCACTGGCCTGACAGGGTGTAATCAATTTCTATTTTTTCCTTACATTAGGCGATTTTCAGTGGTGTGCCCTAATATGAATCTTTTCTCTGGTACAGATACACCCTTGTGCAAATTAATTGAAACAACCGATTTAGTTTCCTTTCTTTCACCATACGGTCAGTTTTAGACCCACTGGCCTGACAGGGTGTAATCAATTTCTATTTTTTCCTTACATTAGGCGATTTTCAGTGGTGTGCCCTAATATGAATCTTTTCTCTGGTACAGATACACCCTTGTGCAAATTAATTGAAACAACCGCTTTAGTTTCCTTTCTTTCACCATACGGTCAGTTTTAGACCCACTGGCCTGACAGGGTGTAATCAATTTCTATTTTTTCCTTACATTAGGCGATTTTCAGTGGTGTGCCCTAATATGAATCTTTTCTCTGGTCCAGATTCACCCCTGTGCAAATTAATTGAAACAACCGATTTAGTTTCCTTTCTTTCACCATACGGTCAGTTTTAGACCCACTGGCCTGACAGGGTGTAATCAATTTCTATTTTTTCCTTACATTAGGCGATTTTCAGTGGTGTGCCCTAATATGAATCTTTTCTCTGGTACAGATACACCCCTGTGCAAATTAATTGAAACAACCGATTTAGTTTCCTTTCTTTCACCATACGGTCAGTTTTAGACCCACTGGCCTGACAGGGTGTAATCAATTTCTATTTTTTCCTTACATTAGGCGATTTTCAGTGGTGTGCCCTAATATGAATCTTTTCTCTGGTCCAGATTCACCCCTGTGCAAATTAATTGAAACAACCGATTTAGTTTCCTTTCTTTCACTATACGGTCAGTTTTAGACCCACTGGCCTGACAGGGTGTAATCAATTTCTATTTTTTCCTTACATTAGGCGATTTTCAGTGGTGTGCCCTAATATGAATCTTTTCTCTGGTCCAGATTCACCCCTGTGCAAATTAATTGAAACAACCGTTTTAGTTTCCTTTCTTTCACCTTACGGTCAGTTTTAGACCCACTGGCCTGACAGGGTGTAATCAATTTCTATTTTTTCCTTACATTAGGCGATTTTCAGTGGTGTGCACTAATATGAATCTTTTCTCTGGTCCAGATTCACCCCTGTGCAAATTAATTGAAACAACCGCTTTAGTTTCCTTTCTTTCACCATACGGTCAGTTTTAGACCCACTGGCCTGACAGGGTGTAATCAATTTCTATTTTTTCCTTACATTAGGCGATTTTCAGTGGCGTGCCCTAATATGAATCTTTTCTCTGGTCCAGATTCACCCCTGTGCAAATTAATTGAAACAACCGCTTTAGTTTCCTTTCTTTCACCATACGGTCAGTTTTAGACCCACTGGCCTGACAGGGTGTAATCAATTTCTATTTTTTCCTTACATTAGGCGATTTTCAGTGGTGTGCCCTAATATGAATCTTTTCTCTGGTACAGATACACCCTTGTGCAAATTAATTGAAACAACCGATTTAGTTTCCTTTCTTTCACCATACGGTCAGTTTTAGACCCACTGGCCTGACAGGGTGTAATCAATTTCTATTTTTTCCTTACATTAGGCGATTTTCAGTGGTGTGCCCTAATATGAATCTTTTCTCTGGTACAGATACACCCCTGTGCAAATTAATTGAAACAACCGATTTAGTTTCCTTTCTTTCACCATACGGTCAGTTTTAGACCCACTGGCCTGACAGGGTGTAATCAATTTCTATTTTTTCCTTACATTAGGCGATTTTCAGTGGTGTGCCCTAATATGAATCTTTTCTCTGGTCCAGATTCACCCCTGTGCAAATTAATTGAAACAACCGATTTAGTTTCCTTTCTTTCACCATACGGTCAGTTTTAGACCCACTGGCCTGACAGGGTGTAATCAATTTCTATTTTTTCCTTACATTAGGCGATTTTCAGTGGTGTGCCCTAATATGAATCTTTTCTCTGGTCCAGATTCACCCCTGTGCAAATTAATTGAAACAACCGCTTTAGTTTCCTTTCTTTCACCATACGGTCAGTTTTAGACCCACTGGCCTGACAGGGTGTAATCAATTTCTATTTTTTCCTTACATTAGGCGATTTTCAGTGGCGTGCCCTAATATGAATCTTTTCTCTGGTCCAGATTCACCCCTGTGCAAATTAATTGAAACAACCGCTTTAGTTTCCTTTCTTTCACCATACGGTCAGTTTTAGACCCACTGGCCTGACAGGGTGTAATCAATTTCTATTTTTTCCTTACATTAGGCGATTTTCAGTGGTGTGCAGTAATATGAATCTTTTCTCTGGTACAGATACACCCTTGTGCAAATTAATTGAAACAACCGCTTTAGTTTCCTTTCTTTCACCATACGGTCAGTTTTAGACCCACTGGCCTGACAGGGTGTAATCAATTTCTATTTTTTCCTTACATTAGGCGATTTTCAGTGGTGTGCCCTAATATGAATCTTTTCTCTGGTACAGATACACCCTTGTGCAAATTAATTGAAACAACCGCTTTAGTTTCCTTTCTTTCACCATACGGTCAGTTTTAGACCCACTGGCCTGACAGGGTGTAATCAATTTCTATTTTTTCCTTACATTAGGCGATTTTCAGTGGTGTGCCCTAATATGAATCTTTTCTCTGGTACAGATACACCCTTGTGCAAATTAATTGAAACAACCGATTTAGTTTCCTTTCTTTCACCATACGGTCAGTTTTAGACCCACTGGCCTGACAGGGTGTAATCAATTTCTATTTTTTCCTTACATTAGGCGATTTTCAGTGGTGTGCCCTAATATGAATCTTTTCTCTGGTACAGATACACCCTTGTGCAAATTAATTGAAACAACCGCTTTAGTTTCCTTTCTTTCACCATACGGTCAGTTTTAGACCTACTGGCCTGACAGGGTGTAATCAATTTCTATTTTTTCCTTACATTAGGCGATTTTCAGTGGTGTGCCCTAATATGAATCTTTTCTCTGGTACAGATACACCCTTGTGCAAATTAATTGAAACAACCGCTTTAGTTTCCTTTCTTTCACCATACGGTCAGTTTTAGACCCACTGGCCTGACAGGGTGTAATCAATTTCTATTTTTTCCTTACATTAGGCGATTTTCAGTGGTGTGCCCTAATATGAATCTTTTCTCTGGTCCAGATTCACCCCTGTGCAAATTAATTGAAACAACCGCTTTAGTTTCCTTTCTTTCACCATACGGTCAGTTTTAGACCCACTGGCCTGACAGGGTGTAATCAATTTCTATTTTTTCCTTACATTAGGCGATTTTCAGTGGTGTGCCTTAATATGAATCTTTTCTCTGGTACAGATACACCCTTGTGCAAATTAATTGAAACAACCGCTTTAGTTTCCTTTCTTTCACCATACGGTCAGTTTTAGACCCACTGGCCTGACAGGGTGTAATTAATTTCTATTTTTTCCTTACATTAGGCGATTTTCAGTGGTGTGCAGTAATATGAATCTTTTCTCTGGTACAGATACACCCTTGTGCAAATTAATTGAAACAACCGATTTAGTTTCCTTTCTTTCACCATAGGGTCAGTTTTAGACCCACTGGCCTGACAGGGTGTAATCAATTTCTATTTTTTCCTTACAATATTCGATTTTCAGTGGTGTGCCCTAATATGAATCTTTTCTCTGGTCCAGATTCACCCCTGTGCAAATTAATTGAAACAACCGATTTAGTTTCCTTTCTTTCACCATACGGTCAGTTTTAGACCCACTGGCCTGACAGGGTGTAATCAATTTCTATTTTTTCCTTACATTAGGCGATTTTCAGTGGTGTGCCCTAATATGAATCTTTTCTCTGGTCCAGATTCACCCCTGTGCAAATTAATTGAAACAACCGATTTAGTTTCCTTTCTTTCACCATACGGTCAGTTTTAGACCCACTGGCCTGACAGGGTGTAATCAATTTCTATTTTTTCCTTACATTAGGCGATTTTCAGTGGTGTGCAGTAATATGAATCTTTTCTCTGGTACAGATACATCCTTGTGCAAATTAATTGAAACAACCGATTTAGTTTCCTTTCTTTCACCATAGGGTCAGTTTTAGATCCACTGGCGTGACAGGGTGTAATCCAATTATATTTCCCCTCAGATTAGATCATTTGCAGTGGTGTGCAGTAATATGAATCTATATTCGAGGTGTATAATGAAATTAATTTGGCCTTGAAAAATATTGCGTCATCCGTGATCGCATCATATTTCCATCACATCCAGACACTATTGACTGTACTGTCGATTAGTTGTCCTGTGGACATTGTTGTGGTGGACGTTACTCTAAGGTAGCGTACGAAAATTGTAACGCTGCACGAACGCTTTGACAAGTCTTACCAGTGAGCAAATCAAAGTACTATCGACTGGCTCGGAAACGCTCCTGATTTAAATCCAATCGAGAATCTGTGGTCAATCTGCAAGTAAAGACGTCGTGAAATTGACATACTAAGTACTGACATGTGAAATGGGTCATGTTTCATTGGAAAAATACGAAATAATGTAAATAATAACGGAATTATTCGTTCTGTTTCAATTAATTTGCACAAGGGTGTAGTTGCTTTATAAAAAAATTAAAGTACCCCCCCCCCCCCCAAAAAAAACAACAGCTACGGTTCAGTTATTCCTTTTTTGTTCTGGATTACAAATTAGGATTTGTGTAACCTCTCACCGAACAAGAGAACTGAAATGGGATTTAATTGATAACTCGTTTGCGGAGTCAGTATTAGCTGGACCAACCACTGATCGTAAGACCGAGCCTGTAAACGGGACAAAATATCAAGTATTCCTAGTTGATATTGTTGAGGATGTACACGGAATAAAATATATCAGAAGGCAAAATTAAGTAAGATGAAGGTTATGCGTGCTTATAACGTCCGTATCCCACAACATATAGGTTATACAAACAATTTAAGAACAAATTGCATGGCTAGAAACTACCAAATATTGTTGTTAAAGATTTAACATTAAAGAAATTTTTATATCAACAATAAAATATACATGTAACGACAATTACAATGTTTGCTGTTGTGATAATTAAGACAATGTCATAAGGAATGTTTGTGCAGGAATGTTGTTAAGAAATGTTGATACCTTTTGATTGTTAAGACATTTAAAATGATTTGGTTTCTGCAGGGAAAAAGAAATTATATATGTTCGTTTATTTATCAGTACGTGTGTACTTTACAAGAATAAATGTTATCAAGAATTGCTTGCCTTTGTCTGTGTTGGCTAATTTGGTGAAATATACAATTACTATTTTAGTAGTGAAATTGTTTCAATTTTCAAGTCAACTGTAGATGTTGGTTAACACGCGGACAATGGTTGATGAATGTTTGTTGAGTTTGTTGAGATTTCAATGTGGTGTGAGTCAGTGAATTGTCACGCGTGGAGTTTGGTAGCATCTCGTCGAACTCCGGTGGCTGACTGTCTGAATTGAGTCAGCTGCGGTTAATTTATAGATTTTCTGTGTAGCGAAATCGGCTCAAAAGAGCTTGGCGGGAAAATAGGATTCGTTTGGAATTTTGCTACATTTTGGTGCTTATTAACCAATAAAAAGATTGGATTTGCAAAAACGAGATGCTGATTGGTTAAAGGCTTTTCAGAGAAGAATACATTTTTCTGAAGGGGGTTAAAGGCTAATGTGGAAGATTCCACAATATTGTTAACAGAAGTAATTCCTCTGTCATTTTTTTAATGAAACATGTACATACCTACACACAGGCTGTGATGGGTAAATTGTGGCCATTTTATAATTTTAATTTCGTGCATGCGCGTTGCTTTTTTTTTCGAATTGGCGACTGCATATATAGATATAATAATAGCTGGCCTCTCGTATTCGAGGACACCCGTCTACTAGGGCGGCTAGCCAATCCCTATTGCAGACGCTCGCTCAGGCCACAGAGCCCACAGAGCCCACCTTTGGTTTATACTGTAACTATAACGCTCAAACCCTTGGCCATGATGATTTGTGGCTTCGTGATAGCACAGCTATCGACGGACCCCAAGAGTTCCGTCTGCCTAATTTCACTCACATCGCTTGGGTCAACCCGAGGGGTATGGTTTTCAGGCACTTTCCACAGGTGCCGCACGCTGTTGTCGACCTCGATCGTGTCCCATAAGATCAGGAAGTCTCCTTCCTGACAAATTGACCATGGTGAGATTCAAATCCGGGTCTCATGATATGGAAAAAATATAGATATATACCTACATATATAAACATATCCACGCTATCAGTGGAGAAGACAAAATGGGCAATCGAGAAATAGTACCGTGTAACATTAAAATTTGACTGTGGACTTTCAATGACTGAATATATATATATATATATATATATATATATATATATATATATATATATATATATATATATATATATATATATCAGGTCATCCCATAAGTTCTGTCCGAATTTTGAATAAAGAAAACAAATGACCAAATGTTACATTTAATTACAGATTCAATCAACAATGTATTTTCCCTGATTATCTATGACTTCCTTCCATCTATTAACAAGCTTACTAATTCCATTACTGTAAAATTCTTTTGGCTTTGATTCGAAGAACTCACAAATGTCAGTTTTAACCTCTTCCTGTGTTACAAAAGCTGTTTCTTCCAAATGATTCTGTAAGCTACGAAACAAATGGTAGTCTGAAGGAGAAAGGTCGGGAGAATTAAGAGGATGAGGAATTTTCTCCCAAACAAATTCTTCGATCGTTTGTGACGTGATTCTTGCTGTGTGTGGTTGCGCATTGTCCTGGTGAAACATCACCCGTTTTCGATTCACTAGAGCAGGTCTTTTTTTCCTCAAAGCTTGGTTCAAACGCTCTAATTGCTGACAGTATATTTGAACATTAATTGTTGCATTAGGTGGTAAGAATTCAAAGTGGATTATTCCTTGGCCATCCCACCAGATTGAAAGAAGAACCTTTTTCCCATGAAGTTCCCTTCTCGGCTGTGGCTGGGGTCCTTCCCCTTTACCAAGCCACTGTCTACGACGCTTAACATTTCGATAAAAGATCCATTTTTCGTCGCCAGTCACAAGTTTATCCAAAAAAGGTGAAACAATTTGGCGAGAATGGAGAGAAGAGCAGATGTCAACTCGGGATTTGAGGTTGTTTTCAGACAATTCATGAGGCACCCATTTTCCAAGTTTAGGAACTTTTCCAAGTTGTTGAAGATGACGATGAAGAGTTGTATGGTTTGAACTGAGAACCACTGCCAATTCCTCAACTGATAAAGCAGGATTTTCTTCAAGGGCTGCTTCAAGAAACTTTCCATCAAACTCAACTGGACCTGCGGTTCGATCTTCAACTTCAAGGGTGAAATCTCCACTTCTGAATTTTGCAAACCATCTTCTGCAAGTTCTTTCATTCACACATTCCTCTCCATAATCTGAGTGAATGTTTCTAGCTGCTTCGGTTTCTGAGTTTCCTTTCTTGAACTCATAAAGCATTATGTGCCTCAAATGATTCTTGGGTACTTCCATGTTAGCAGGATTTTAATAAAAAAAAATTTAATTTAATTGTTCTCTGAAATACAATTTGATCAGTTTAAATGCATCTAAACATAAAAATAATGTTCAGCTCCATTAGACATTATAAAATACTCTTTAAATTTCGTTCATTTTAACAAAAAGTTAAAATTCGGACAGAACTTATGGGATGACCTAATATTTTTAAAAATGTCATATTCAAACTGATATTTAAATTTTAATCTCTTGCCGGGGCGTTTTGTCATTCAAGGCAAATGATAAAGAAAAGCGAAATATTGTGGAGTTACATGAAATTTTATAATTTTAAAAAAGACGCTCCTGTAGTAAGCCTCTTCTTTTTGAATATTAATAACTTTATCTTTTTTCGTTTTTTGTTTTAATTACTAAGTATGTGTTTTTATTTTCCATGTCGACAATGTGTTAAAGTTCTTAGAATATATATATATATATATATATATATATATATATATATATATATATATATATATATATATATATATATATATATATGTAGCGAAAAATGGTGGTTTTACTTGTTTCTTTCTTATTTTTCGTTGATCTTTCAACCAGTTTTCATCAAACTTAAAAATTGCTTTATAAATGAATCCTCTTTTACATTCCTGGTAGCACAGTGACAAATTGAATTTCAAAAACTCCGAAACAATTGTGGTCTGAAGTGGGTCTTCATGTTTCCTGTTTTACGCCTTTGTGTCCTCGGCTAACATCGATTGAATAAATACAGACTACTACTGTTATATCAGAACTGCATTAATTCAAAATGATTTTTAATGAAAGTACTTTTAAAGTAATTAAAGGAGATAGACTCTGTTACATCTAAACATGATGCTGTTTCTGCTGCATTCTAATTGAACGCTTTTTCTGATCAACCAGCTGGGTATGCCTGCTAGTTTAAGCTAAATATGCTGTTTTGGTGTTTAAAACCTTAATCCTCCTTTTGAACTAAAACAGGTCTTTTAGCGAAAAAATCCCTTAATTTTATCCTAAATCATGGGTTTTAAGGCTTTAAAGAAAATTATTCACCTCATATTTTTATCATATCATATATTAATTATCAATGAGCATGTATTTATATATTTCCTGTCCCATTTGTAGTGAGATTGGAGGTACACCAGCTTAAGTTAGTAAATTTATGAGTGGTTATTTCCCATAATCGTCATAAAACAGGCTCTCTCATCACCGTTTTTGTCGTTCTGTTGCTAATCTTTATCTCCTGCTAGATATTTCCAATTCACTGTTATTTCACATAACATTTTTAAAAGAAAAGATATTGAGCAAAAAGCGATTTATATAATTCCAGGAGTAATCAATGAATCACAGCTACCACTGGACGTCTAAAAGCTATAAAGGGAACAGATTAATTAAATGGTTCATTAGCCTCTATTTAGTTGTGAATTCTTTATCTTCTCTTTATTGAATCTCGACACATTGCTTCAAAACTTTTGTTTCATTGAATGAATTGAGATTTTCTAACAATTTCCATCATTTTTGACGACACGAGTACACTAGTACTAAAATAAATGTTGTGGTGTTTAAACATTTGCCACACCTCACTTTTTCACACTGAATCATGTCTTTAAAGTAATTATCACCATCATATTTTCGTACCAAAATAAGGACATAAGTGTTTAGAAATGTACCCCACTTTGCATGATTGATACAAAAATAAGAACACTAGTGTTTAGAACATGATCGGCATCATATTTTCATGTTAAAACATTTTGGTGTTTAAAAATTTACCCCGCCACATATTTTCATACGAAAATAAGGATATTAATATTTAGAAATGTACACCGCCTAATATCTCTATACGAAAATAAGTATACTATTCTTTAGAAATTTACCCCACCTGGGATTTTTATTCAAAAATAAGGATTTTTGTGATTAAAAATTTACCCTGCCTCTTATTTTCATATGAAAATGTGTACATTAATGTTCAGAAAATTACCCCGATTTATATATTTATACGAAATAAGGATATTAGTGTTTAGAAATCTAACCTCCCTCATGTTTTCATACGAAAATAAGGATATTAATGTTTAAGAAATTGACCCTGCCTTATATATCTAAACGAAAATAAGGATATTAGTGTTTAGAAATTTACCCCGCCTCGGATTTTAATACAAAAATAAGAATCTTAATGATTAGAAATGATCCCGCCTCATATTTTCATTCCAAAAAAAGAATATTAGTGTCTTTGAAATTTACCCCGCCTCGGATTTTCATACAAATGTAAGCATCTTAGTGATTAGAAATTTACCCTGCCTCACATTTTCATACCAAAATAAGGATATAAATGTTTAGAAATTTACCCTACCTTGGATTTCCATACGAAAATAAGGAACTTAGTGATTAGAAATTTACCCCGCCTCACATTTTCATACCAAAATAAGGATATAAATGTTTAGAAATTTACCCTACCTTGGATTTCCATACGAAAATAAGGATCTTAGTAATTAGAAATTTACCCCGCCTCATATTTTCCTTCCAAAATAAGGATATTAGTGTCTTTGAAATTTATCCCGCATCGGATTTTCATACAAATATAAGCATCTTAGTGATTATAAATTTACCCCGCCTCACTTTTTCATACCAAAATAAGGATATAAACGTTTAGAAATTTACCCTACCTTGGATTTCGATACAAAAATAAGGATCTTAGTGATTAAAAATTTACCCCACCTCATATTTTCATTCCAAAATAAGGATATTAGTGTTTTTGAAATTTACCCCGCCTTGGATTTTTATACAAAAATAAGAATATAAATGTTTAGAAATTTACCCCGACACGCATTTTTAGATTAAAAACTAATTTGAATTCAGGAATTTCAATATTCTTAAACAGACTTCTTCTTTTGACTCAAAAATTGACCCTGTAGCATTTTTCTTTTCAAGAAATACAATCTTGAAAATTCATACCGAATACTATTTGAACATCAGACAAATGGATCTTCTTTTTTTTTTATTTGTTCTTGTTCCGTATTTTTTTATACTAAAGCCACTGAGCTGGTTTAAAATAGCAGCATTTTGAGTATTGAATCTTTTCAAAATTGGTTTAGATCGATAGATTTTTCATATTTATTGAATCGGCGTGAGGCGGTACAAAAGAACCCTACTCTGATATTTTCAATAACATTCCAAAGATAGCAGTGTTAACGGCAGCTCTTTGATTATTAAGGCATTCAAAAATAATGGAATGAAAGGTGACGGGGGGTCATTCTCTTATGACGGAATAACAATTTACGTAAAACATTGCGTAAGGTCATAGAAATTCAGAGAAAATTCTTTAAAGACAATATGAAGATGCTACGAATTTATATGAATATGGGATTTGGCTAACAAATGCTAAGAATATTTATCACTAGCCTAAAGTAATGGGATACGCAGCTGAGCTGAAAGGTGAGTTAAAGTAAATAGAAAGTCTGCGTGAATACTATGAAGATCGAATAATGACGCTATGAATTTATATGAAGAAAAGATTTTGTCGAGATAATGATGGGGAATTTTGCATCGATCTCAGAGAATTGCATGTTTACCCATGTGCGCATGCGTGAACAAGCATAAAGGTAATATAAAACCTTGCAAATTCAAATTTCACACAAAAATCTAACAATTGCCTCACCTCAAAAAGCACGAGGATTTCTTTGTTCAATTCTTTTCTTTCTTATTATTGTTTTCCTCTTTTTTTGTTTTGTTTTGTTTTCGTTTTTTGCTCGCTTCCAAAAATCGATCTAATCCAATTTTATCTCGTAATAAAGTTAGTCAAACCCTTCATTTGTTCTGATAAATATTCTCTAAGGTTCCTTTTCTTTTTCCTTTCTTACAAGAAGATTGTCCCCGGGCACTGTTAGATTAACTTTGAGATTAAGTTACAATGAATTCACTTAAGTAGATAGATAGATAGATAGATAGATAGATAGATAGATAGATAGATAGATCATGAACAGAATGAGATAGATAGATAGATAGATCTTAACTAGAAACAGATTGTATAGATAAGTAAGAACAGATTTTAAAAGATACATGAAGGCATACAACAAAATGCAGGAAGCTGTAGAGAGCCATGATTGTTCACGTCCTGAAGCGACATGTAAGCATATACGAATAGGATTAGCTTAGTCTGATTCAAGGCCACAAAATATGGAGTATCGAGCGACAATCGAACTCGTAGGTTTGGATTGGTTTGTTTTACGGCACATCAACATCAATGGGTCATTTAAAGCCGAAAATTGTTTTTATTTCTGGTAATATTTTTTCTTCAAGAATGTATAGCTAGTACCATCTTTTTCCCTCAAAAATGTATTGCTGGTAATATTATTTTTCAAAAACTTTCAGCTGGTAATATTATTTTTTTTTCAAAAATGTATAGTTGGTAATACTATTTTTCCAAAAGATACAACTGGTAATATTATTATTCCCAAAACATATAGCTGGTAATATTATTTTTCCAAAAACATATAGCTGGTAATATTTTTCAAAAACGTATAGCCGGCAAAACTATTCTTTCAATAAAATATAGCCGCTAACATTTTTTTTCAAAAACATATTATCAGAGGCCCTGCTGTTGGACGTAGTTTATCGTCTTACCCAGGACGCGGATGTAGTTTATCGTCTTACCCAGGACGCGAATATAGTTTATCGTCATACCCAGGACGTGGATGTAGTTTATCGTTATACCAAGGACGAGATCTGGATTTGGTGATGCTTTTGGTCTGAATTTATCGTCTTACCCAGGACGCGGATGCAGTTTATCGTCTTACCCAGGACGCGGATGTAGTTTATCGTCATATCCAAGACGAGATCTGGATTTGGGGATGCTGTTGGACGTAGTTTATCGGCTTACCCTAGACGCGTATGTAGTTTGTCGTCTTACCCATGACGTGTATGTAGTTTATCGTCTTACCCAGGACGCGGATGTAGTTTATTGTCATACCCAGGATGCGGATGTAGTTTATTGTCATACCCAGGATGCGGATGTAGTTTATCGTCATACCCACGACGCGGATGTAGTTTATCGTCATACCCAGGACGCGGATGTAGTTTATCGTCATACCCAGGATGCGGATGTAGTTTATTGTCATACCCACGACGCGTATATAGTTTATCGTCTTACCCAGGACGCGGATGCAGTTTATCGTCTTACCCAGGACGCGGATGTAGTTTATCGTCATATCCAAGACGAGATCTGGATTTGGGGATGCTGTTGGACGTAGTTTATCGTCATACCGACAAGGCAGATGCAGTTTATCGTCATACCCAGGACGAGATCTGGATTTGGCGATACTCTTGGACGTAGTTTATCTTCATACCCACGACGCGGATGTAGTTTATCGTCTTACCCTGGACGCGGATGTAGTTTATCGTCATACCAAGGACGCGGATGTAGTTTATCGTCATACCCAGGACGCGGATATAGTCTAGGTGTTAACTATTTGCCAATAGCTGGGATCCTAACAGGTGCTACCACCCCGGGTCAGGGTGGACCTGGGAACACCATCAATTAAGAGGTGGTTCCACGCTCCTGAAAACCTCCTGATCAGAGGTCTTGCTGTTGGATGTAGTTTATCGTCTTACTCAGGACTCGGATGCTGTTTAACGTCATACCCAGGACGGCGAACTCGTAGGGCAGTCGTCACATTTAGTAAGCGTATACAAATGAAGTCGTCCATTTTGGTCACTTAGGGACAAGGTCTTTTGGATAAAAGTGATTCTTTTATTTACTATTGACATAGTTGATCATGGGTCATTTTTATACTTGAGTTCACCCAGTGGAAGACTCGATAGCCACTCAATGTAGAGGATTACTGTTAAAATAGTTGCGAGGAGTGAGGTGTGGAATATGACTGAAAAAGGAGTGAATAGGAAGCAAGATTATGAAGATAAGGATGATAGATAATGATTGTCACTTGTTTTGAAGAGGATAATGGGAGAGTATGTTTTAAAAAGTGCCAGCTGAAAAGCTAAGTGGACCTTTCACGTTGCATTTGGGACAACTTCCAGTATCTTGTTTACTCTTTTGCTATCTATCCATGCATATTTTTACGTAGTTTACTCGCTGTTTCACCTATTAATTGCCCCTGTTATCTTCAAACTGTCTTGTGAGCGTCAAATTATCTAGGGGGGAATTGTCCCGCAAATTTCAGCGGTCTCTATGATTGTAATGATTCGTTTCTTTGTAAGTCACACCGCTACAGGATTTTTTCTTTCCTTCAACTTTTCAGAAACCTCTTGGACATATATATATATATATATATATATATATATATATATATATATATATATATATATATATATATATATATATATATATAGATAGATAGATAGATTGAACAGACCGAATTAAATACTTAATAGTAGTTTTTTCTCATATTCTATAATAATCCGTAACCCCTTGTGTCCTAGTGGCTTTATTGCCTTACTTGGGGTTAAATGATTTAAAAAATATATGAATAGACTGAAATAGATATTACCAATAATTTCTATGGGAAATCTTGAGCGTACACTGTATTCACCTTAAGCTAATCTTCACATTTACACGAGGATTATTGACAGCGTTGCAATGACTGCAGAGAATGAACATATTATTTAGTTTCTAAATATGAGGGGAAATTGCGTAAAGATAAGTAGTCATGCATATTGTCGTATTGAAGCCTTCCACATCAGCTCAGTCTGACATCAAATTCGACGTTCGACATCGAGGCGAACAGATATTTTTGTGGGGCGTCTAAGAACGTTCCCAATATTTCTCGGATAAATTAATACTATTAGGTTTTATCGGAAAATAAGTGTCCGATTTTAGAATAAATCTTTTGTGTTCTTCTATATCATTATAATATTTGCACAAAAATATATTCAGTCAGTTATGTGCCATGCGTGATACACGCTTAGGCGATCATTTATCTTTCGATACATGACTGACGAAGCATTTTTCCCTGCATTAGGTTGCCATTTCTTTCTGCGGTAGACCAGTTGCCATCCAAGGCTATAGAACCCGATCTGTTCTGTTACTTACCCATAGCTGGGGGCAAAAGAAGATGATTCGTACCTTTCTCAAGAGTATTAGCATGTCAGTCAGTCAGTTATCTGCCATGCGTGATACACGCTTAGGCGATCATGTATCTTTCGATACATGACTGACGAGGCAGATTTTTTTCCCGCAGTAAGTTGCCATTTCTTTCTGCAGTAGACCAGTTGCCATCGAAGGGTATACAACCCGGTATGTCCTGCAGAAAAAAGGATTCATACCTTACCGAAGGGTATTAGCACGTAAGTGAATGTTTTGTTTGTTTGTTTGTTTGTTTAATGTTTAACGACCTATCAATCTTTATGAGATTATTTAAGGTCAAACAATTGGTGGTTGGGGGTAGCTGATAAAGTTCAATCGCTTTCATAAAAAAAATTTTTCCGTGTTGTCATGCTTTTTTTTTAAAAATATCCATTACTTTCAGAGTTGTTTTCGAAACTTTTCGCCTGGTAAGTGTCAGAGGTCCCTTTTTTATCATCAGATATTTAATTGGGATTATATTTTTTGTAACTTTTTTAAACAAAGGTTAAGATTGTATTGGGGTTTGTTTTTTCAAAAAGTTCTTAAGTTAACATTGTAAAGAGATTGCCGAATATGTGTTAAGTCACTGCAATCAAGTAGGAAGTGTTTTACGGTCTAAGTTTCTTGGCATGCTATGCATTTGGGAGGATCTTCATCTTTTAGGAGGAAGGAGTGAGTTATGTGTGTGTGTCCTATCCAAATACAGGATAAGACCACTTCTTTGCGTGATTTTCTGGGTTCAGGTAGTTGTTTCTTTAGGGAGGGTTTGATTTTAAATAATTTGTTGCTTTGACAGGTGTTCCAGGTGTCTTGCCATTTCTTTAAAATAAAGTCATTGATTAGGGCTTTATAGTCAGTGTATGGAACCTTTATGTTACTTGTGTTGAGTTTTAGCCAGTTTTTTGCAGCCACATCAGCTCTTTCATTTCCATGAAATCCGGAGTGGCTGGGAATCCAACAGAAAATGGTTTTGTTTTCTGAGATCGCATGTATTCTATGTAGGAGTTTGTAAGTGATTGTAATGGATTCGACTGGAATTCGAACTCGACTCTCTATCCGAGCCTCTATCAATTACTCCACTCTGCCTCCTCTTATAATATGTTTGCTATTTGATCTATTATAGGTGTTGATGATTTTATTACCTTATAGTAGGTTGCTATTTCTTTCTGCGGTAGACCAGTTGCCATCCAAGGCTATAGAACCCGATCTGACCTGATATTTACCCATAGTAATTCAGTCTATTCTTATCTATCTATCTAATTCTGTTCATTATCTATTTATATGTGTTCATTATCTATCTATCTATTAGCTGGTGGGAGAAGAAAAGGATGCATACCTTTCCCAAGGGTATTAGTACGTAAGTGAATGTAATGGATTCGATTGGAATTCGAACTCGGTTCTACGATTCCTCAATCGGAGATGCTATCCATTTCTCCACTATGCCTCCTCCAAAAATATATTACTCATTCCTAATGATTAAAGTGTCCTCTTTGGTAATTTTACATCAATATCACCTGGAATTTAAATTAAAACCTTATTTACCCTTCATTTTAAACATGTAAAAATAGGAAGAGATGTGTTTACTTCTTTTGGATGAGTCCAAGCTTGATCATAATTCTTCGGAAACTGCGGCCAACATTAGCGGGGGGGAGTATAGAGCGAAAGGCCCACTTGCGATCGGCGAGTACGGGACTGTCTTCTGAAATTTTGCAGTGGGGATACGAGTCTTGAAGATCCAGGTGATAAAAGACGTCGATCCGCCTTTGACAATCAAGATCTGAAAACACCAGTCGAAATAAAACCAAAGTGTTAGACAAATTTTGAGCCCAAAGTCATTCTGTTGCAAAGAAGATGCATAAATTGCATTCAAAAATTTCTTGGCGACCAAACAGTTAGAGTTTTATCATGAAGGGATAGATAGATAGATAGATAGATAGATAGATAGATAGATAGATAGATAGATAGATAGATAGATAGATAGATAGATAGATAATGAACAGAATTGATAGATAATGGACATAGATAGATAGATAGATAGATAGATAGATAGATAGATAGATAGATAGATAGATAGATAATGAACATAGATATATAATGAACAGAATTAGATAGATAAATAGATAGATAGATAGATAGATAGATAGATAGATAGATAGATAATGAAGAGAATTGATAGATAATGGACATAGATAGATAGATAGATAGATAGATAGATAGATAGATAGATAGATAGATAGATAATGAACAGAATTAGATAGATAGATAGATAGATAGATAGATAGATAGATAGATAGATAGATAGATAGATAGATAATGAACAGAATTGATAGATAATGGATATAGATAGATAGATAGATAGATAGATAGATAATGAACAGAATTAGATAGATAGATAGATAGATAGATAGATAGATAGATAGATAGATAATGAACATAGATATATAATGAACAGAATTAGATAGATAGATAGATAGATAGATAGATAGATAGATAGATAGATAGATAGATAGATAGATAATGAGCATAATTGATAGATAATGGACATAGATAGATAGATAGATAGATAGATAGATAGATAGATAGATAATGAACAGAATTAGATAGATAGATAGATAGATAGATAGATAGATAGATAGATAGATAGATAGATAGATAGATAATGAACAGAATTGATAGATAATGGACATAGATAGATAGATAGATAGATAGATAGATAGATAGATAGATAGATAATGAACATAGATATATAATGAACAGAATTAGATAGATAGATTGATAGATAGATAGATAGATAGATAGATAGATAGATAGATAGATAATGAGCATAATTGATAGGTAATTAACATAGATAGATAGATAGATAGATAGATAGATAGATAGATAGATAATGAACATAGATATATAATGAACAGAATTAGATAGATAGATAGATAGATAGATAGATAGATAATGAGCATAATTGATAGGTAATTAACATAGATAGATAGATAGATAGATAGATAGATAGATAGATAGATAGATAGATAGATAGATAAGAACAGACTGAATTAATTACTTAATAGTAGTTTTTTTCATATTCTATAACATTGCGTAACCCCTTGTGTCTTAGTACTTTATGCCTTACTTTTGGTGAAATTCAAAGATATAATGGTGACCAAACATTTAGAGTTTTATCATGAAGGAATAAATAACCTTATGAGAGAGAAAGAGGGAATTTTTACGGTTAGGCGATCTTTCAACCATTTTAAACTGAGACATTAATGTCAATAGAGAATAGACGTAGAGAAGTCCTTGCAAGAGAAAAATGTACCTTTCAAAAGGAAATGAATATATATATATATTTTTTTTTTACCCCCATCAGGGAAAGCAATCCTTAAGTTGAAGTATGCCCTACTAATTAGACCGCAAGAAACCATAATATGGAATCATGTCTTGGTTGGTTGTTTGGGGTTTTATGGCATATCAACCACTATGGGTTATTTAATGCCAGATCCAGTATTTACTAAATATATCAAAAACGTATAGCTGGCAACATCATTGTTTCAAAAAAAGTGTAGTTGGCAACATGATTGTTTCAATGTGCTGGAAAAGACCTGGAAGTTCACTATTTTCCCATAGCTGGGACCCCAACAGGTGCTACCACCCCGGGTCAGGGTGGACCTGGGAACACCAGCAATTAAGAGGTGCCATGTCTTGGATTCTGCCGAAGCCTAGATTCCTGTCGTTAGGCGTATTTTCTATAATAAACACTTCTCTTTCACTAGGTCAAGCGATAATCACTGTTTAAAATAAAAGACACGTCTACTCAAGCATGTTTACCCACTGCAATTAAAGTTGATCGCAATATATATATATATATATATATATATATATATATATATATATATATATATATATACATGTTTCATTAAATAATATAGACAAGTGTTGTCTATTTATTTTATGTAAATTCTTTTCATATCGTCTGATAAGCTTAATAATATTATCATTGAACGAAGAAAGAAAATCACAATATTGATACGTATTTTTTAATCCAATCTAAGCTTTCGGCTTACAGAAGCCATTATCAAAGAGGACAATTAGAATACAATATATTAAGCATTACACGGACAAAACAGTGATCATAGTTTGTTTCTGTTTACATGGATGATTTCCAAGCAACGATAAACACGTGCATATAAGACGATGGAAGCGAAAATCGCACCACAGCTCATGACGTCACACATGACCACGCGAGAGTGAATTCGAGAAGTATTAACTATGAGAAGCCGTTGGTATAAACCAATGGCTTCTGTTATCAATTATAGGCATTTAAGAATATTTGTGGAGATTTCATAGTTTATTTTGTTCAGGTTAGGTTTCAACTATTTTATGTATATAGCTTCAGGAATTTTTAGTTTTTGTTGATTGTTTTCATGTTATAAAAGTATAGTTGTGTTTTCAACAAGGATTTTTCCGGAATTGTGGCCAGACATATATATATATTAAGACATTTTTTTATGTTCATACGTTCTTTAAATAGATACAAATATTTAAGTAAATGCTCTGTTTATAATAAAAAATAATATAAAAAACTCTCTTGGGGAACTTTGTCCATTTATTATTGTATGACGTCATTTGTTTACATTTGGATACGCATTGAGCAGATATGAATGAATGATAGAAAATCATGGAGAATTGTGTTTAAAAACAGTAAAATCGACATTGCAAACCGAACGCTCCTCTGCGGCCCGATCAGTTAAGGCACGCCAGGCTATATGACGGTTCCGTATAGGATACAGTTTCGATTCCTGTCAGAGGACGCATATTTTCTATGAAAATTTCTCGGACATTCAGGCCGGTAAATGTTATTAATACTGTTTATTATAAAACATAGCATTTACTTAAATATTTGTATGTATAAAAAGAACGTATAAACATAAAAAAATGTCTTAAAAAATAATTGTCGGACTTTGTCCATTTCATAATGTATATATTTCAAGAGATTTTATGCTTATATATTCTTGACGGCCGAAACGTTATAATAAATATGGCGACAAAGATGAGGACAATAGACCGAATAATGTAAATAGTGTACATAATACCTCATCTCAGCAATATAGACAAACACACACACACACCCACACACACACACACACACACACACACATATATATATATATATATATATATATATATATATATATATATATGAAGAAATATAGTCTTAATGTGTGCTATATTTATGGGATAAAGTGCTCAATATCAGAGATAGAGCGTGTGTAAATATAAAAATGTATACATAGGAGTAACTGAAATACCCTGGAAACAAAGAAATTATGTACACAAAACATATTTCACAAATAGTAAATATGCGAACAGCACAATACTTTCTAAGTATATCTGTGAAATAAAAAACAAAACGCACACCACACCAATAATATCTTGGAAAATAAGGAAAAAATCATCAGCCTGCAACAACCTATGAAAAACTTGTAACTTTGAGGAAAAAATTGCTATCATTACCTTCCCAGACCAAAATAAATTATTAAATAAAAGATCCGAGCTAATCTCAAAATGCAGACATGAAAACAAATTTTTACTACGTAACTTAAAAATCGAAAACTGAAAAAATAAATAAATACATAAACAAACAAAATGACAATAAAATAAGCAAAATAAATTAATCCAAACAAATTACCAAATCACACCTGTTACAATAGACGAAATAGAATAAAAATAAGGAACAAATTCAATGAATAAAGTAAATAATAAACAAAATATTAGACTATAAAAAATCAAAACAAAAAATCGGACGAAAAATATATATAACTGTTATATAACAATAAAAAATTTAAAAAAATTAAAAAATGAATAAAAAATAAAATACTGCGTTACTTAAAAATCGAAAACCAAAAAGAGAAAATATACAGTGTAATAAATAAATAACGACAAGTATAATAAATTTATCTAAATATATCCAAATATATAAATAAACTAACAACCGATACCGATAAACTAACCGTTTAGAAAAAAACAAATAAAGATAATTAATCCAAATAAATAAATTAAAAACTGTTCCCGCCAAAATAATAGTCAGAACAAACCACAACCATCAACCCCAAAATTCAACAAATAGCTTTATCTTCCCAAACAAAAACAAATTTGTTAAATAAGCTATATAAACAAATTTTTATTACGTTAATAAAAACACCGATCAAAATAAAAATAATAAATAAATAATATATAAGATAAAAAATAAAAACAAGCTAAATAATTTGATCCAAATAAATAAATAAAAGACTTCCGGTAAAATAGCCGCCATAATAGACTACCCACAATAAGCTATATAAACAAATTTTTACTACGTTAGTAAAATCACCGATCAAAATAAAAAAAATAAAAATAAAATAAATATAAAGGATAAAAAACAAAAATAAGAAGTAAATAAAAACAAGCAAAATAATTTGACACAAATAAATAAATAAACAAATAAACGACTTCCGGTAAAATATCTGCCAAAAATGACTACCCACAATGCACCACTGAGCCGTATATATAAATAGCCGAGAAAAATAACAGCACTCCTGGCCCGATGATTGCATCTAGCATGAAACAGACTGTCGCTTCTAAGTGTTGACTTCTATGTTGACTTTTATATTTATATATATATATATATATATATATATATATATATATATAAACAATTATTTAATTGAAATATAATTCCAATTAAATAGAGGTTGTCTTTTATTTTGTAATACAGTGTTCAATATCTTACTTTGAGAGTCATATATTAATATACAGCCACGTTTTTAATAAGATCCGAATACATATATATATATATATATATATATGTGTGTGTGTGTGTGTGTGCGTGTGTGCGCGCGCACGGGGTTATCATTATTTTTAAGCTTCATATCTGGAGAGTTTTCAATTTTTATTATAGGTTTTGTTTACTTGGAAATTAATAAGTTTTCATGAGTCAGCTTCCCTTAAGTTTATATCAACAGAAAAGAATCTACAAATTGGGACATCCCCAGCTAAACTGGGACATCCCCGTCTAAAATCCCTCAATCTGTCCTGTGAGTATCAGATTTTCCAAGCCCTCTTTCCTCATTACGTGTCCCAAACATTTCAGCTGCCTTTTCCTAGTGTTAAGTATAAGTTTCTTCTTTATCTGTCTATATTTCTGAGATGAGGTATTATGTACACTATTTACATTATTCGGACTATCGTCCTCATCTTTGTCGCCATATTTATTACAACATTTCGGCCGTTGGACGCGGTTGGGATGTCGAACTGGACCCTTTATTTCGCTCACTTGGGTAAACTGTTCTAGTTCCACGTGCCATGTTTTATGGATGTCAGTTATCAGTTATCTCCTGTTAATTCCCCTCTGAAAGTTCTCCACTGCCTTAACCAGGTATTGAACTCACACTCTTTGGGTCCTGTCACTGGATCTAACTAACCCCTTTATCCACTGTTCCATGTGTCCTTGAGGAAGTTTCTTCTGTATTTTTATTTCCTGCAAAACCTCGACGTTGCCCACATGTTCGGCCCATTGTATCTTTAGCATTTTTCTGTAGAACCACATTTCTGTTGTTTCAAGTCTCTTCTTAATACTTCAGTATTCTTTTCTTTGTTTCTAGCAAATTTCTTTTCTCTTAATACTCTGCTTAGCTTTTGGAAAGCATCTTTGGCCATCCCAATACGTCTTCGCATCTCAGTGTCGCACTTTCCGTCCTCTGTTAGAACACTTCCCAGATATTTAAATTACTTTACTTGATCGATTTTAGTATCCCCAACCTGTAATTTGCATTTTGATCTCACCCCTTTTGCTGATAACCATGCATTCTGTCTTCATGTAGTTTATGTTTCGTTCTTTCTTTTCGCTTTTCCTTCTGTAGCAGGATTTTAGTCTTCTTTCCGTATTTACTATCATTTGTGCCATTTTTATATCTTATACTGTTAAGATTGTTGCCGCCAATAATGAATCCTGGTAGGACTTCTAATTCTCTCAGAATTGCCAGGCTGTATAAGTTGAATAAATGTGGTGGGAAGACACATCCTTGTCTCACACCCCTCTCTATTTTTGCATGTCTGTTGAACTCATATTCTGTCCCTATACAGGCGGTTTGTTGCCAGTATAGATTCTTGACTGTTCACCGAAGTTAATAAACATCGATCTTAGTCAATTCGTAGAGTGTGACTGGGTGTTAATGGGTTGGATGTGCGGCTGGTGTAATGGATGACGGCTCGGAATGAAAAATCGGAGAGCCTAGTTCGAACTCCACTCGAGTTGGTTACATTCATACGCATATAACCTAGGTAGGTCATACAAAGGAGAAAAAGACTAAAACAGAGGTGGGCAAACTTTTCAGTGCAAGGACCGCATTCAATTCACATTTTTATTGGGCCGCATAGTATATTAACCCAAAATAATTAATATTTAAAATAGACAAAAAAAAGCTTTTAAACAAAAAAAAAATGGAATTAATTTTTATTAATTAATATTTTAAACTACTGTAGAAGATTCACATGAAACGCATTTATTTGAAAGACAAAGTTACTGAGTTTAAAGTACTTTAAAGGAAAAAATATTAATAAGTATTTTTAAGTTGAAGATTTACATGAAACACATTTGAAAGCCAAAATACCCTTGTTTTAAGAAAAATATTATTTTTATTAATATTATAAAGTAGAGGACATATTTATTTTTCAAATTACCAAATTAATTATGCATAAAAGAATAAAAAAACAATTCTTATAAATATTTTAAAGTAGAAACTTCAAATAAAACACATATAAAGTAACTAAACTTAAAGAAAAAGATTAACTTAGATTTTAAAGGAGAAAATTCACATGAAACAGATTTGTTTGAAAACAAAGTAATTCATTTTAAAGAAAAAATCATTGATATTTTGAAGTAGTAAGTTCACATGAAACAGATTTGTTTGAAAACACATTAATTCATTATAAAAAAAATCATTGATATTTTGAAGTAGTAACTTCACATAAAACAGTTTTGTTTGAAAACAAAGTAATTGATTTTAAAGAAAAAATCATTGATATTTTGAAGTAGTAACTTCAAATTAAACAGATTTGTTTGAAAACAGAGTAATTCATTTTAAAGAACAAATCAGTGATATTTTGAAGTAGTAAGTTCACATGAAACAGATTTGTTTGAAAACACATTAATTCATTATAAAAAAAATCATTGATATTTTGAAGTAGTAACTTCACATAAAACAGTTTTGTTTGAAAACAAAGTAATTGATTTTAAAGAAAAAATCATTGATATTTTGAAGTAGTAAGTTCACATGAAACAGATTTGTTTGAAAACACATTAATTCATTATAAAAAAAATCATTGATATTTTGAAGTAGTAACTTCACATAAAACAGGTTTGTTTGAAAACAAAGTAATTGATTTTAAAGAAAAAATCATTGATATTTTGAAGTAGTAACTTCAAATTAAACAGATTTGTTTGAAAACAAAATAATTCATTTTAAAGAACAAATCATTGATATTTTGAAGTAGTAAGTTCACATGAAACAGATTTGTTTGAAGACACATTAATTCATTATAAAAAAATCATTGATATTTTGAAGTAGTAACTTCACATAAAACAGTTTTGTTTGAAAACAAAGTAATTGATTTTAAAGAAAAAATCATTGATATTTTGAAGTAGTAACTTCAAATTAAACAGATTTGTTTGAAAACAAAGTAATTCACTTTAAAGAACAAATTGATATTTTTAAGTAGTAAGTTCACATGAAACAGATTTGTTTGAAAAACAAAATAACTCAGCAACAAAAGGATCTCAATGACTCAATGAGAATAATGTATCTGGCTGCAGTCATTTACCAGTTTGATAAAATTAGGCGCCAAGTTGTTTATAACAATTATTTGGCGTTTCTTATAAACTTTCTCTTACAAAATTTACTAACATTTGGCGGGCCGCATGTGGCCCGGGAGGCGTACTCTGCCCCCCCCCCTCCCGACGTAGACGGTGACTGGGTTCTATTAGATTCGAGTACGGGTGGTGTAATGGATAACGGCTCGGAATGAAAAATCGGAGAGCCGAGTTCGAATTCCAGTCAAGTTAGTTACATTCACGCGCAAATAACCTTAACCGGTGTGGTTATCACCCATGCGTGTCACATATGTCCTTACCAACATGCCTTAGGCTAGTGAGGTTGGCTAACGGCCAGTTCCCCCACATGAAGCTGGAGAAGACCCATGCCGAAAAAAGGAGCATCACAGAATGTGAAGATTAGTTGCAGATGTTAACAACTGGTCTTATTTGGGATGCATAACGAGGAAACAAGGCTTGGAGAATTAAATACAATTCTCAAAGAAGCATGGAAACAGCAGAAAAGTTTCATTAAGGGCACATGAAGACAAAAAACGTGTCGCAAATGAGCGAGAAGAACTTAGAACAAAAAAGCTGGAAGCTGTGGAGAGTCATGATCTTTCACATGCTGAAGTAACATTTCCTGTCGCTTTACTCTTGATTTGTACTGTACTGGTATTCATTCTTTTCGCTCGTCTGAATTCATTTCAGTTTCAGATTTAAAATCCAATCGTCAACCCGCATTCCGCCGGTCGTGTAAACATGAAAGAAATACTCAACTCGTGTCTAAAGCGCTGGTTCCACTATCCAAATGGGGTGGAGAAAGGAACCAACCGATAACCCTAATATCCGTTTTCTCTATGTCCGTTAATTGAATGGGTCAAGCGGTCGGCAAGGTTAAGACGTGATAGGTCGAACATTTTAATCGATCCAACTGCTTATATTGGGCGAATTACAAGCTCTGTATAAATAAAGTCTCCGGTTTACGAACAGGAAATGACAGAGGCGCGTTCGTAACTATGCGTAACCGACAGGGAAAGGAACAAGGCTGTTGTAAAAACTTGATATTATAAGTTTAATAACCTCGGTAAGAAATCGATCTAATTACAGCAAGGAAACCCTTCCGTGTTCCGGATACAATGCGCCAGGCAAATAAACTGAAACGTATCGTACACGTATCGATTTCTGACTGGATGAATAAAAGCGTTGAAATGAGACAGTTACTGTCAGAATTTCTGGGGTGAGGACTTATCATTATTTACATTATTCACTGTCATACTACGGTCCTCATCTTTATTGATATCTTCACAGCGTTTCGACCGTTGTGCTCGCCTGCCTTTTATCGGGTGTCTATCAATCCGGGTAACTTTCAAGGAATTTCGAGCCGAAAACTTTATTCAATGTACGGTGGGGTCGGGGAGATTGTTCGCATTCCAATGTCCATGCCTAGGTTAACGTCTTAGTAAGTTGTTTCTGCTTCTGTTGAGTCTTGAGCTATTACGCACTATCCTGCCTAAGGATTTCTCATACAGTTATGCTCAAATATTCCTATCTTTTCCAAGGGTATTAGTGCTAGTTTGAGAGCAACAGACTAACCCGAAATGGAATTCGGCTCGCCATTTACACTTTTGACTCTGATATCAGTTAAACTAACCTCACATCCTAACTACTAATTATACATGGTAGTTACGAATAAATTTGAAGTAAATTAGCATGCCTTATTTTTGGCACGGCAATGGCAGCGTACACCGTGCATTAAAGAATAACACTTTGAGAACATCTAGAAAAATAGTATCTTTTATCATTTCACCCCAAGCAAGGCAATAAAGCCACTAAGATGAAAGGGTATGTGAATGTGAAATAATATAAGAAAAAGAAAAAGAAACATTATTAAGGAGCGAGAACAATAATAAAACAGGAATTATACATACAAAAGATAACGATTGGTATTACATTTTAATTTTTTAAGATCAAAGTTGAATCGAAAGCAAGAAACCGGAAGGCTGTCCCATAAGCAGGAAGTGCTAGAAAAGAAACTGTTAGCATACAACATATGGTTATATCTAGCTATTTCAACGATAAAATTATTAAAATTTGCCGTCAGTTTAGTACTGTACTTAAATTCATAAAGTCTACATACCATAGAGGAAAATAATATTTATTTTGCGTAAAATAAAAAATGTGGCACAAGGCCAAAATGGGAAGATGGGGACACTCGTGATCAATCTATCTTATCTTGAACCGAGCTAGCCACAATCACTAACCCAAACAAACTACAATATTCCTTGCACGAAAACAATACAGTCTTACTTACCCATTCTTACTACAACCACTACAATACTTTAGAGTCATGGAGGAAATTCATCAAAGCAAGTAGCATGAAAGTATTTATAGAAAAGGCACAGGGAGGGTACGTTACGGTAGGAAAGCCGAGATGCCGAGTCAGGATCAATGACATTGCAGATTCTTCTTTGGATTTAATCAAAGATATTTAAATATGTAGCAGAGGCACTGGACCATATGCGGCAGCAATATTCAGAGTATGGACGAATGGGAGACTCATAAATATGTAACCCCCTTGTGTCCTAGTGGCTTTATTGCCTTACTTTGGGTGAAATTCAAAGATTTTTTGGCTTCCAAACCTATATAATAGATAGATAGATAGATAGATAGATAGATAGATAGAATCAGTAGAGACAGAAATCAAAAAGGCATTTTCACGGCTTAGGCGATCATTCAACCATTTTAACTGTGATATTAATATCAACCAGCCGTGGCATAGAGATTTCCTTACATGAGAAAAATGTACGTAAAATTCTCGTTCTTTCAGTCGCTTGATAATCAGTTTAAAATAAAAGATATGTCTACTGAAGCATGTTTACCCACTAAAATTAAAGTTGATCGTAAAAATATATACAGGGTGTCCATAAATTTTATAACTATTTGTATTTGCGATAGAAATAATTTGTAAAAAGGATTAGAAAGAAGTAAATCTATAATTTTTAAGGTTTATTGACATGTTATTTAAGTTTCCACATGTCCTCCATCATTAGCAATACCAAGGGTGATACGATTTTGCCGTTCACGGAAAACATTTGCCCACTGATTTACAGGAATGCCTGAAATCACATTAGTTATTTTAGCTATACTTAAAGCTAGGTACATTAAACTTTATAACATTTTTTACAGATAATTTCTATCTCAAATACAAATAAAGTTATAAAATTTTTAAAGTGCACACGGACTTTATGGACACCCTGCAGATTATCTCTTTGGATTTTATCAAGAATTTTAAAATATGTAGCAAGGGCATCGGATCATATGTGGCTGCAATACTCAAGGTATGGACGAATGGTTGACTTATAAATATGTAAGATACGTTCGGTCGTGAAAAATTGTCTTGCACAACACAGTAAACCAACTTACTTATCAGCTGACCCTAGCATAGTCATAACCCACCGGCAATATGAAATTAGTTTTCAAGGTTTCGTTCTGAAGAAATATTGTAGGAAGATGAACGATGACCTGGAATGTTTATCAGTCTTTAATGGTGAAGCCCTAAAGTCATTAGAGGAAAGCAATCCCCTACGAGGTACAGTGCTGTTCGATAAAAGTGACTCACCTGATTTTCTTTACTAAAAATATTTTTTGTCTATTGTTTTTGGGGTTAAAATAATTTTTAATCTTACTAATTATAAAGATCCCTTCCCGACCACCTAGGAAATAAGTTTATTCACCCTAAGGTATTCTATTGATAATTATAAATTTGGATATAAATGAGATTCAGGGAAAAAAATCTGTGCAAAAAACGTCACTCAGATATCGCATTCTAATGATTAAACTGGTAAATTTAAAGAGCTTTTGAGAAAATATTGAAAACTATTTTACAATACACTCAGAACAATATTCTAGAGAATTCTAGAACTGCTTAAATTAAATCTAGAGTATTCCAGAATATTCCAGAAAGCCTCATACAGAAAAAAAACAGCTTGAAATAGCCACTCAAGTCACTAACCAGATGAAAGGGTACAAACACATATCAGAACTACTTAAGGCATCTATTATTGCCCTCTCAAAAGCAGGCAAGTCTACGAGAGAAATTGCAGAAATTGCTATAACCACGCAATCAACTGTCTCTCGAGTGCTTAGGGCACATAATGATGCCACTCCTGCTCCAAGGAAGGAAACAAGGGGACGAAAGAAAAAGATTGGTGATAGAACTGGCAGGGTAATCAAGAGAGAAGTTGCGAAGAATAGGACTATAACTAGCCAAGAAATTGCAGCCAGTCTTATGCGAAGAGCAAGGTGTTAGTCTTGCCTCTTCAACAGTCCGTCGGTGGCTGTTAGAACAAGGCTACAAATCTTGTACACGAAGGTTTAAGCCGCTAATAAGCAAAGCCAACAAAGCCAAGAGACTTGAATGGGCTCACTATTACAAAAATTTCACCGTAGAAGACTGGAAGAATGTTCTCTTCTCCGATGAAACGAAAGTTGAGCTAAATTCAAACGATAAGGTGATTCACTTTTATCGAACAGCACTGAAAACTGAAATTAACAAAAATGTCTAACACATCACAGTGCAACACAGTTTTTCCCAAAGGGTGTGGCGCGTCTTATAAGGGCAGCGGAAGAGGATAGCATGTGAGGCGGAAGAATTAAAAGATAAGCAAAGATTTAGAAACAGTTTCAAAAGAATCATATGCCAAAAATAAATATGATTTCAAAATTAAAAATATTATTATGGATTACTTGTAATAGGATGCATAAGTCCTAGTATAAATAGTTATAAATTATGATTGACCGATTTTATCAATGTGATATTTTTGCATTATATCAAATACTAAGAATATAGTAACTAGGGTTGGCAAAATGTAGGAGAGAGTTATCAATGATAATGTTCTGACTTCAAATACGCAGTTATTCTCTCTCTCTCTCTCTCTCTCTCTCTCTCTCTCTCTCTCTCTCTCTCTCTCTCTCTCTCTCTCTCTCTGGACCTTCTTTGTCGTAAGACTTTTCAGTTTTTCAGTTCTGGATTTTCGGTTCTGACAAATATCAAAAAACAAAAAAGCGAATGTCTTCTTTGTGTTGATAAGGAAATGAGAGTTTGCCTAAAATTAGGCCTAATATAAAGGAGATTACTCATCACAAACGAGCTCATACCTTTTGTTATGGTGTAAATAACACACCTCGGTAACCAAAATGAACTAGGCAAGATGCTTTAAATAAAGAACTCGGGGTAATCCGGTGGCGTCAGGCAACCCGCTGTGTTGCTAGCGACAAGACAATACCTCTGTCTTCGGGTAGAGAGTGACAAGGCCTCCGTCTTCGGGCGGAGAATGACTCTCGTTTGGGCTCTGTCTTCGGATATAGACTCAGCTGAGAAAAACAGACCAGTTCTGTCCGCGAGCCGGCTTTTGCAGCGACTGGCTAAATTTTGACCAGTTTACCGAGTGGAAACGCTCGAGTTCCCCACAGTGAACCTTATCTTGTGTTGCATCTAGTCCGCAGTGGGGAGACCAGTCCGTTGGATTCAGTCAGGAGAAATTCTAACAGACGTCACGTCGAGTAGCCTAAGGAAGACATGATATTATAACCGCGAGGAGTGAGTTATAACAGAGGCGACGAGGAGAAAAGTAGTTTGTTTCTTTTTGCTTTGGTGCACATGACAACAGTGACGAAGTTGGCTTAATTTTTTCTCTTTGATGTGTGTAAAAAAGAAAAGAAAAAAAAACTTCTGGAAGAATTATTAACCGAAATGTTAAAAATATAACAACAGCAACAACAGCAGGTATTGGTACTCCAGAAACAAAAACAAAGTTTAATTGAAATAATTCGGAAGAAAAACGGAAAATTCCCCAAATCCTTTCACTCTTAACCCGGTGCCAAACGCCATATCTGAATTCACATACAATTCAGATGATGCAACTGACTCTTCTGTTTATCTTAGAAGATACGAGCAAATTTTCGAAGAATGCAGCGAGTGGAAAAACGACTTTTATTGAGAAAGTTAGCACCAGTAGAACATAAGAAATACTGAAATTTTGTACTAGCGAAAAAAAAAATAGAAAAAATTTGCTTTGAAGAAACAGTAAATATTCTGACTAAAATTTTTAGCGAGAAAAGATCGTTATTCAATACTCGTTGGTAATGTACGACTCTGACGAAAAAGAACAATTTGTCATATATGTTGAAATCGTTAGAAAGCAATGTGAAAGATTCAAATTGAACGAACTGGCTCAGAATATGTTTTAAAGTGCTAAATTTCGTTCAAGGGTTAACGACGAAAAAGACGCAGAAATACGTGCTAGAGTTCTAACGAAACTTGAACAGAATCAAAAACCAACACTACACGAAATATCGGACGAATGTCAGAGAATCCTAAATCTACATCTCGAAGTCGGCAGTCCCTTTAAGAATCCAAACTGCTATAACTGCGGAAAAGTAGGGTATAAAAAGTCACACTGTAAAACTTATGCAATGAAAAGGTCTCACAGTAAAAACCCGTACACAGCTTTGCGACGAAAAAAATAATTACTCAAAACCAAAGAAAATTTGTGTATGTGAAAATTAATAATCTGAATGTAAAAATGCAACTAAACACTGGTAGTGATATCAGAATAATCAACGAAACTACATGGAAAGTAAATGGAAAACCTATATTTAAAAAAAAAACTTGTAAAATCGCACATGGCGTGTCGGGTAAAAGATTATTTTTTATTGGCGAAATGACTTGTAACGTCTCATTCAGTAACAACATAATAAAAGGTAAGGCTTATGTGTTAACAAATGCTACATGGAATTAACTCTTTTGCTTATTTTCGAAGATACGAGCAATTTTTCAAAGAATGCAGCGAGTGGAAAAACGAGAAAAAACAAGACTTTTGTTGAGAATGTTAGCACCAGTAGAAACAGTAAATATTCTGACTAAAATTTTTAGCGAGAAAAGCTCGTTATTCAATATTCGTTGGAAATGTATGACTCTGACGAAAAAGAAGAACATTTTGTCACATATGCTGTAATCGTTAAAAAGCAATGTGAAAGATTCAAATTGAACGAACTGGCTCAGAATATGTTTTAAAGTGTTAATTTTCGTTCAAAAGTTAACGACGAAAAAGACGCAGAAATACATGCTAGAGTTCTAACGAAACTTGAACAGAATCAAAAACCGATACTACACGAAATATCGGACGAATGTCAGAGAATCCTAAATCTAAGACGCCAAAGAAATTGAAGAAAATAAATGTCTATACATAGAAGATAAAGAAAAATAAAAAATGAATCCGTTTCAGATGTGGAAGGTTACATCTCGAAGTCGGCAGTCCCTTTAAGAATCCAAATTGCTATAAGTGCGGAAAAGTATGGCATAAAATGTCACGCTGTAAAACTAATGCAATGAAAAGGTCTCGCAGAAAAATTAGTACACAGCTTTGCAACGGAAATTACTCAAAACCAAGGAAAATGTAAATGTAAACATGCAACTAGACACTGATAGTGATATCAGAATAATCAACGAAGCTACATTGAAAATAAACTGAAAACCTATATTAAAAAGAACTTGGAAAATCGCACATGTTGTGTCGGGTAAGAAATTCTTTCTTATTGGCGCAATGACTTGTAACGTCTCATTCAGTAACAACTGTGTTAAAGCTTATGTGTTAAGAAATACTACAAACTTATTCGTTACTGACTGGATGGAACTATTTGAGCTGTGGGATTTACTATAAATATTTATTACAGAAATATAAGTGGATAAGCGACCAGTAAAAAAAAAAACAGAGTGAAAATTTAAAGGAAGAATTGAAAAAATGTTTTCCGGATGTACTGTCGGGTAAGTTGCGTCGGTGTTCCAAAGTCAAAGCGAAATTTCAAGTGAAAAAAGTGTTGATGCCAGTGTTTGAACCAAAACGTAGTGCACCATTCGTAGCATTGGATTAACTCAACGAAGAATTCGACAGACTTGAAAAAATATGTGTAACTGAAAAGACTGACCATGTAAAATGGACAACAGCAATGTATGTAAAGAAAAAAAATAATAAAATTCCTGTCTGTGTCGATTTTTCGACAGGCTTAAACAAATGTTTAGAATCTTATAACTGCCCAAGTCCAGAGGAAATTCTTGCGAATTTAAACAGTGGAATTTTTTTCCGAAGCCGTATCTTTCTAACGCATCTTTGCACAACACAGATCTTCGTGTAAGTGGAAAAAAGAAAGAACAAACAAATCCGACTAGCCGATATAACGAGCGGAATTCGATTATTTTATTCGCGGACGCCGCCGCGTGCGAAACGAAAATGTCGTCAAACAGATCACTCGAGGCCAAGCGCAATGCCTGCTACAACAAACATTACTAGGTTACAAGCATTTCTAGGACTAGCAACTTACTATCAAATCTCTATACCTAATATGCAGAATTTGAGAGGCCCACTGAACAATTTGCTTTAAAAAAAATACGTAAAGTGGAACTGGACTAATAAACGTCAGACTTATCATAATACACTACGATCCAAAAGCAGAAATTGTATTGACTTCAGATGCTAGTGACTATAGTATAGGAGCAGTAATTCTACAGAAATATGATGGCGGTAATATAAAAGCCGTCGCGCATGCTTCAGCCAGATTGAAAAAGAGACATTAGCAAAAACATTTGCATTGAAAAAATATCACAAATTAATACACGGAAGGAGTTTTTAGTTTACAGACCGGCTACCGACCTCTATTATAAATTTATGGCTTGAAAAAAGGAATTCCTACGCATACAGCGAATAGATTACAACGCTGGATACCATCTTATTAAATAACGATTTCAGAACGGAATACCAACCGTCCAAAATTAGGACAAGCTGATGGTTTATTAAGATTGATACCAAAAATTACCGAACCGTTTGAGGACATTGTTATTTCAGCATTAAAAAGTGAAATAGAAATTTAAAATATATTATGCAATGTAGTATGCGGTCTACCAGTTGCCTGGAGGAAATAAAAGTAAAAGCAGAACAAGATGTACTTATTTGGAAAATAGAAATAACAACGAAAAGAAAACAAGAAAGATGGACGATTTTTAGAACGTGATCCAGATTTGAATGTTTATTCGCTATGTGATGGAGTACTGATTTTTGCACAAAGAATAGTATTATCTATCGTATTAGAAAAGTTGATATTAAATATCACAGTGAACATCCGGGAATTTTAAGGATGAAAACGCTTATGAGAAGCTATGTATACTGGTCCAAAATGGATCAAAACATTGAAAAATTAGTAAAAGCCTGCAGAGATTGCAGTAGCAAAATCACCTATCACGAAATTACAACCTTGACCAAAGACAGATACTCCGTGGTCAAGAATGCACATATATTACGCAGGTCCAGTAAACAGATCACATTATCTTGTGGTTGTGGATGCTTTACTAAGTGGTCTGAAATGTGTAAGTGAAAAAAGCTTACGACAAGACAAGTCAAGACAAGACCTCTGCCTTCAGGCAGAGAGTGACAAGACCTCCATCTTCGGATTGAGGATGACTCAGTCGGGCTCTGTCTTCGGAGACAGACTCGGCTGAGAAAAGCAGACCAGTTCTGTATCCCAGCCGGATTTGGCTTGGTCTGAACAATTTTTGACCAGCGGCCCGTGTGGAAACGCTCGGGTTGCCCACCGTAAACTTGATCTTGTGTCGCATCTATTTCGCAGTGGGACAGACCGGTAAATATCAGTCGCAGTCAGACAAAGCTCGCGACAAGAAAAGACCCTCGTCTTCGGGTGGGAGGATGGATCAGTCGGGCTCTGTCTTCGGATAGAGACTCAGCTGAGAAAAACGAGAAAAAAGTTGGAGTCAAGGATTTCGCTATCTGGATCGCGATTGCCAAGCTCTATGCCTTGGGGCAGAGTGCAACTCAGTCGGAGCTTTGTTTACGGACGGAGACTCGGCTGATAAAAATAGACAATGCAAAGTGCCCGGTTACGAGTGCTGGTTATATTTCGACCATTGGCCACAGGGTACGCGCTTGGGTTCCCAAAACTAAACTCGATCTTCTATCACATCTCGTCTCAGTGTGGAAACTGGGTAAATACCAGTTCGATGGAGTCAGGAGAAATTCTAACAGATGCCACGGCGAGTAGCCTAAGCAAGACATAATATTATAAACGCTAGGAGTGAGTTATAACACCTTTCGTTAAAATTGTACACACTAATTATATTATGTGTTATATATACTGTTGTGGGGCAGACCCCTTTTACACATGATGGACTTGTCCAAGTATACTTATACTGACAGAGAGAATACCTGCGGGTTGAGATACGTTGAGTCAGGGTGAAAGATACGGAGGCAGTACACAGGGTGTTCACAGAGAGTTATACGAGAGTCCAGAGAGAGATAATTACGGCTTCACTTACAGAGACTTGTACATATACTTTCTACTAACCCGCATTCCTGGACTACTAATCTTCACTTCAAGTCTGTATTCTTACGTTTAATACACTTATTTTTCTCAATTACTGACGTTGTTTATTTATGTTATGGGAACTTACCTGTAACGACAATGAACTCTTCCTGACACTATAAAGACTGTGCCTTTCAAGAGAGACGGAGAGAACGAAGTGTAACGAGTCGAGACGGAACGAGTCGAGACAATAGTAGTTCACTCTAAACCAGACTGACAGTCATACTAACACCTTCAACTTGTATTATTATTATTCTGTTTAATATATCTTTGTTATTCCTATTCTTGTGTTCGTGTTGTTCTTCCTTGGTCCTAAGCTTGGACCATAACAGTGGTGCGAGGATATTGGACCATAACAATTTATTTGTGCAGGATTCCATTCCCGGAATCCACAACATATACTTAACGCACTATTAGTTATTGTGTTTTTTATTTTTAAATGTACTTTTTATCGCAAAAAAGTTTTTGAGTCGTGAGCAAATTTTTATTCCGAAAATGCAGCCCAGAGGAAAAAGAATGGGAAACCACTGGTCTAACATGTCGACACTTAAGAAAGGTAGAGAAATAGCGGTTAATATATAATAGAATAAAATAAAATTGTATTTTAAACTTTGGAAGAGAATAATATTTTTAAACATAAACTGAGATTATTTATGACTTAATCTTTGTATACAACTTATATATATATATATATATATATATATATATATATATATATATATATATATATTATTTATTTATTATAATTTTATCATATAGACAAGACCATTTTACTCAATACAAAAATGCAACTTGGTTTCAGTGCATTTCAACTGCACTTCGACGGGTGAGAGTCGAAAATGGTTTTGAACAATCCTGCTTGTAGGCAAGCCATATGTGAATCGTCACTTCCTTTTTTCCATTTGTTTGAGAAGAAAAATATATACATAAAAAAAATATATACGTGTCGGAGTGAAACAATAGTGCTTGTTGATAGCAGTTTGGTGATGAATGTACCGGGTGTTTAATGTTGATTGGACTGTGGAAATTTCTTTTCCACTGATAAACATCGGTCAAGAGTTTAGGCACATCATCTCACAAGCGTCCTAAGAGTGAGAGGTAGGGGGAGAGATAGAGATAGGGGATAATATTACATTTGAGTAGGTAAAAATTGTGGAGTTAGTTCTAGTAGTAATTTGGAATGTTATTTTTTGGTTTACTATAAGATTTCTAGAGTTGAATTGCATGTATTTATGTTGGGGTTATCACTATTAATTTTGTAATCAATGAACGTGTTTTGTGGATTCAAATTTAGAAGTGGTGATCTCCTCTAAGAAAAATAAGGAATGTTAATATAACCTTTGATAATCAACTTTTTAAAATATTCCTGGATCGTAGAGCGTGTAGGATAAGTATGGGTGTAAAACGATTTAATTGAAATTATTATCAGTAATATATATGAGAAGAAAAAAATTAGGATCATAATTATATTAGTGGAGATGTACATAAGAGGGTAGGGAATATATCGAAGGAGGTGATTTATAATTTTAAAACGTTTATAGTTATGGAATTAAGAATTTAGCAAGATTGTAGTGTTAGATCCTTAGTATGTCTACAGAAAACGGTTGTTCACAACCATTTTCGACTCTCACCCGTCGAAGTGCAGTTGAAATGCACTGAAACCAAGTTGCATCTTTGTAGTGAGTAAAATGGTTTTGTCTATATGATAAAATTATAATAAATAAATAATTATCGCTCTACTATCGGTATCGAGCCCTTTTTGAATTGATGCTGTGAACGTTGGAATTTATATATTACTTTCGTTCTCATCGTATCGGATATATATATATATATATATATATATATATATATATATATAGCTTTGTGCACAACTCTCATTCAGCTTTTTGATTCCCATTCAACTTTGATCTTCAAAAATTTAAATGCAGTGTCAATCGTTATCTTCTGTCTTCTTAATTCTTCTTTGTCCTCTCTCCTTAATAGGATTTCTTTTTCATATTCTCTAACACTCTGTAACCGCCTTGCGTTTTAGTGACTTTATTGCCTTGATTAGGGTGAAATGAACTAATGGTAAATCTGTCCTTGTTTAACAAATATTTAATCTTCCTACAGCTTTCTTTCATCGACACGGATGGTGATCTCTCGAAGTCCAAGCGAGACCAATGCGTAGCGCGTGTGGCTTCTGAGTTTGAGGTCGGATGCACAGGTATGCTTGCAGGTGGGACAAGTAACACTAACTGTTGGACCAGGATCGGGCACCTTCCCGTATCTTTCTTAGCTAGCCTTGAGGCGCTGCGTCCGTTTGGCTTTGAAGTTGTTTATTTCGCTTGGGGCATAGATAACATTGTTCGAGGTCGAAGTGCTGTAGTTTGGCTCCCTTTAGATTTGACTTTCAAAGGCATAGCTGTTTGCCAATATTACTTACGTCTGAAGAATATGCAAAGTTGAAACCTATTAATATTGAACGGATCTACTTACGCCATGTTTCATAAATATAGTGTGTGTGTGTGTGTGTGTGTGTGTGTGTGTGTGCCAAATCTTGGCCTAATACTGATATGCCCATTACATAACAGATATATGAGAAAGCCCCAAAGTTGTACACACACACACACACACACACACACACATACACACACACACACACACACACACACACACACATATATATATATATATATATATATATATATATATATATATATATATATATATATATATATGTGTGTGTTGCCTTTGGGTGTTGACTCCAATGTCCATTTTTGTTTTTACATCCGCTCTATGCCTGATATTGAGCCACTTTGGCCCATAAATATAGCATCCTTTAAAACTATATTTTTATCATACATATATATATATATATATATATATATATATATATATATATATATATATATATATATATAAAAGATGGATGATTGACTCTCCCGTCGTTTTCGACGTATGAGTGTCTTTCAGTTCAGTTTTTATTTTAATCCTGTACCTGTCCCCGTCACCTTAACTCTGTCGCCAGTGGACTTGTTGCTCAGGTGGAATAGCAAAGAAGGAACACAGAACTGAACTGCAGACTATCCAGACAAAAGATTTGTTTAGAATGGCGAAGGCTTGTGTAGAACCAGCCACACTTATTGGAAGTGCTGATAACAAGGAGTTGGTGCAAATATTTGCCACGAACACAATGAACAACACCCCTCAGGTTTTATGATCGCGGAGTTATACTTCTCCGGTACTAACAGTACACAGAAGAGTGCAACGCTTTCGATAGTAATTTCACGTGATTTCGCCCGACTGCTGAAGCAGCTTACAGGGTTTGGCGCATGAAGATTTAGGGGATGGGTGAAGACCAGTGTTGCCCGTCCATCTTAATAATAAGGGTAGCAACCAAGTAACAAAAGTACTACTACTACCCACTGCCACCTACACGCATAGAACATACAATGGATATCGGACTAAACAGTTCGTCATATATATATATATATATATATATATATATATATATATATATATATATATATTTGAGTGAGGACAAAATACCTAAGATACTCAAGAATGGCTAGCGTCATGGTGTAAAAAGGCCTGTTGGACGACCGTGGTTCGTGGATAAAAACGAGCTAAGCAGTAATCTCACAGCAGTCAATGTACTCCATACAAACTTCAAGCGAGCTACCCTGGGTAGAAATAACTGGAGATATTTGTGATAGGAGAAGTTTCGAAATCAATCGTATCAGCCGACTAAGAGACAAAATACAACGATGAAAAGTGTCACCAAATGCACCTCTTACTAGATCTAGAGATCCTCGCTTTTGCACAATATGTGGATTTGTATGCAGGTCATGAGCGGGACTGAAGTATCACATAAAAGCACAAACATAACAATATATAAGGAACTTACTTAAAATAAATAGACAAAACCTGTCTATATTATTTAATGAAACATGCATTAATGAAAAATTTCTGCCGAAACATATATATATATATATATATATATATATATATATATATATATATATATATATATATATAAAGAATTAATGGATTTTATTTATTAAATATATTTTGATTACTCTAAAGGTTATTATTAGTGGATAACCGTATTTGAGTAGACGTTCTGGTTATTCTAATCAGTATTTACTTCGTTTTCAGACCTGCTAGTGAATGTGGTTAAAAGCCAAAAGAAAATAGTCGAGCGATCAAAGCACGTCGACAAAGACGATTGTTCCTCCTGCAAAGGCGGGGTTGAGGATGTTCCCTACTGGGGAAGGACACATTTCTTTATAAAGTTTTCTCGAGTACACAGCCCGGTAGACGAAATAAAATACTGTTCAAAATTAATGGAGCGTCAACTCAAATACGAATAAGCACAAAAAATAGCGTTTGAAGTCACACACATATATATATATATATATATATATATATATATATATATATATATATATATATATATATATATATATTATATATATATATTATATATATATATTATATATATATAAATATATATATGTGTGTGTGTGTGTGTGTGTGTGTGTGCGCGCATTTCATTGAAAACGTCAGACAAGGTGCTTTTATTTAGTTTGTTATACAATTTCTCATGCGATCTAATTTTTTTTTTCTTTTCGTATGATAAATTATATAAAAACAGTCCGAATGTTATTTTTATCCGAGCGCTTTCGGCTATACATTTAGCCATTTTCAAGGATTAAATATTTTAACTGTTAAAATAAGAAATAGTTTGTTGTATGTATGTTTTATAAAATGCTTCACTTTTCAAAACACTGTCAAGATATTGTGTCCATGTTTAAAGTTAATATTATTAAGTTTTGTTTGTTTCTTTTTTTTTAATAAGGCTTCCATTATTTTTAGCCTTTTTTGCATGTAGATGATGCTATTATATTAGTGTTGTCAACAAGTATGTTACGAATAGGGTCCGGTATGTCTCCATGAATATTTAAATCAGATCTAATTGAGCTATGGTCAGAAAGACGTAGAGCGAGTCTTCATGTCAAACCTGTTGTAGTGTGACCTATATAATTATTTACGAATTTTGATTGATCAGGAATACAGTTCCTTAATGGGCATTTAAATTCGTAATTAATATTTGCCCCAGTTAATTTTGTTCTAGGAGGTGAATTATTGTTTTTTTAACTATAAGGTTAGACGTTTTAAATTTTTCGTAATAAATAATTAATCTAATTTTTTGCTATTGTCAACTGCTGTTATGCGTTTTATATAATGTTTGACACGCAGACTCACTCTACACCTATACACATATTTTTGATGTGTGGGTAGGGTAACGGATATCGGCACAGAAAAGTGAAATCAGCGACCCGATTTCAATATGAGGGTTAGTCTGTTGCATTCACTTTCTCACAAATGTCATTCGGAAAACCATGAATCCGTTTCTTCTCCCACTATTATTTAGACAGCAAGGTAAACTGGGCTCTCTTGCCTTAGATGGCAACCAGTCTAAGAAAAGGAAAATTCTGAATTCAAAAATTTAGAGACAGCAACTCTACTATCTTCCCTAAGTATGATTGGTAATTCGCAAAAATAAGAAAAAGTAATCTTATGGGGGGGTATAGTTCATCCTAAACGGATATGGCTTAAAAAATCGTCATATATATATATATATATATATATATATATATATATATATATATATATATATATCAGGTCATCCCATAAGTTCTGTCCGAATTTTGAATAAAGAAAACAAGTGACCAAATGTTACATTTAATTACAGATTCAATCAACAATGTATTTTCCCTGATTATCTATGACTTCCTTCCATCTTACTAATTCTATTACTGTAAAATTCTTTTGGCTTTGATTCGAAGAACTCACAAATGTCAGTTTTAACCTCTTCCTGTGTTACAAAAGCTGTTTCTTCCAAATGATTCTGTAAGCTACGAAACAAATGGTAGTCTGAAGGAACAAGATCGGGAGAATAAGGTGGATGAGGAATTTTCTCCCAACGAAGTTCTTCGATCTTTTGTGACGTGATTCTGGCTGTGTGTGGTCGCGCATTGTCCCGATGCAACTTCAACCGTTTTCGATTCACTAGAGCAGGTCTTTTTTTCCTCAAAGCTTGGTTCAAACGCTCTAATTGTTCACAGTATATTTGAGCATTAATTGTTGCATTAGGTGGTAAGAATTCAAAGTGGATTATTCCTTAGCAATCCCACCAGATTGAAAGAAAAACCTTTTGCTTATGAAGTTCCCTTCTCGGCTGTGGCTGGGGTCCTTCCCCTTCACCAAGCCACTGTCTACGACGCTTAACATTTCGATAAAAGATCCATTTTTCATCGCCAGTCACAAGTCTATCCAAAAAAAGTGAAACAAGTTGGCGAGAATGGAGAGAAGAGCAGATGTCAACTCGGGATTTGAGGTTGTTTTCAGACAATTCATGAGGCACCCATTTTCCAAGTTTAGGAACTTTTCCAAGTTGTTGAAGATGACGATGAACAGTTGTATGGTTTGAACTGAGAACCACTGCCAATTCCTCAACTGATAAAGCAGGATTTTCTTCAAGGGCTGCTTCAAGGAGCTTTTCATCAAACTCAACTGGACGACCGGTTCGGTCTTCATCTTCAAGGGTGAAATCTCCACCTCTGAATTTTGCAAAGTATCTTCTGCAAGTTCTTTCATTCACACATTCCGCTCCATAAACTGAGTGAATGTTTCTAGCCGCTTCGGCTGCTGAGTTTCCTTTCTTGAACTCATAAAGCCATTATGTGCCTCAAATGATTCATGGGTACGTCCATATTGACAGGTTTTTAATCAAACAAAATTTAATTTTATTGTTCTCTGAAATAAAATTTGATCAGTTTAAATGCATCTAAACATAAAAATAATATTCAGCTCCATTAGACATAAAATACACTTTAAATTTCGTTCATTTTAACAAAAAGTTAAAATTCGGACAGAACTTATGGGATGACCTAATATATATATATATATATGTATATGTATATATATATATATATATATATATAGTTTCACAGATATACGCACGCATGCATACACACTCGCAAATATAATCGCATCTACACACACGCGAATTTCCTACTTCGAATATTGACGCAAAACGTTCTTCCTCTATCATCCGAACCAGATCAAGCCAACCTTAAAGACCTATATTTTATACACACTTATACAAATAGGTCTTTAATAAGCTTATCAGTCTTTTACAAAGTCACAAATATAGGCCACCTAGTGAGGATCAAACTCACTACTGTAGTAATTGTCCGTAAGATTAGATTTCTAAACATTATTCCAAATTTATGTATATATTGGTAGAAGCGACCAAAAATGTTTCTAAAAATGTTTTATTTAGTAAGCTGTTCTTCACACTTTTAGTAGAATTTCGTAAAAGTGGGGACACTAGCAAGAATCGAACTCCACCACCCTAATAGCAGCAGGCTATGAGACTAGATTGTTTACTAATTGGAAGGCCGGGTTCGAATTCCTGTCTGCTTTGTTACATTCATTTAATACGTAATTACTTTGCGAAAAATATGAATCCATCTCTTCTCCCCATCTGTGGATTAAATAGTGGAATTGTATCTGGAAAAATCAATGTTATTTTTCTAAATTTGTTTTAATGCAATATTCACTCGCAAAAGAATTATCTTTACAATCCAGAGTATGTTTTAGTTTTAAATAACCCACAAGGTGTTGGCAATCTGTAAAAAAAAATTCAATCAATCCATAATTAGCGCGTTTTTCACAACTATTTATTGCCAGAAAGATTGTAATATCGATATATATCGTGTCTCAGACTGTAATTTTGTTTGAACGTTTCTAAGACCAGTATCCCCGAAGTGCTTCTAAAACTTGATCTTGTACCAGACTTGTCTTAATCCCAAAATATCTATACTTATATAAAAACCAGTACGTGATATGCGGATGGAGTTGTGATCAGATCACTATTCCCTGGCGATTGACTCGCGTTTGGACGCGTAGCTGAGGATCTCTGGTCAAGCAAGCTGGCGTGCTTTTACTGTTTATTCGGAGCTTAGCTGTACGTGTTGATCCGTCAGTCTTGCCTCGAGGTCAGTGTATTGTCCTGAGAGTCCAGAGCAAGAGACGTAGTTTGACCGAAAGGTCTCCGGAATGGACTGGCGCCAGTGCAGGTGGTATGGCATTATCCGAACCGACTGGCTGATTATATTGATTTTAGAAAATACAACTACAAAGTTCTTCCACTCGGGAATACATTAGTCGACAAAAAAAAATGAATTTCAATGAAAACATTACTGTATCGAAATAAGACATTACTGTATCGAAATGAGATATTACTGTATCGAAATAAGACATTACTTTATCGAAATGAGACATTACTGTATCGAAATAAGAGATTACTGTATCGAAATGAGATATTACTTTATCGAAATAAGACATTACTGTATCGAAATGAGATATTACTGTATCGAAATAAGACATTACTTTATCGAAATGAGATATTACTGTATCGAAATAAGACATTACTTTATCGAAATAAGACATTACTGTATCGAAATAAGACAAGAGGGTGAACTGGTTTGTGTGATTTCAATACACCTGTGTGTCAACCACCTACCCAAAAGATTTACTGTCATCTGAGATGGATAACAACAAACATATTATAATTTTGCTTGCTCCGTTATTGATTAGTAAGTTAGTACAGGCGTTACGTCCTGCCATTACCTCAAGTAAATAATGGACATTCCATTTTGATATCAAAGAAAGACTGAATAAAAAGATATATCAGAAATTCTGTTTGGTTTTAGTGAGATAAAAAGAAAGAACTTTTAATTTGGTTTGGTTTGTTTTGTTTTACGGCATATCAATCTCAATGGTTATTTCATACCGACAAGATTATTATTGCTGGTAATACATTTTTTTCAAAATGTATTGCTGGTAAAAAAAATTTCAAAATTGCATTGCTAGTAATATTGTTCTCCAAAAATGTATTGCTGTAATATTTTTTTTCAAAAATGTATTGCAGGTAATAATTTTTTCTTCGTAAATTCATTGCTGGTAATATTTTTACAAAAATATATTGCTGGTATTAAAACCAATTTTACACTTTAATAGTGTTTTGACCCCAGTTTGGGGGTTAACTATTGGTCAATAGCTGAGACCCTAATAGGTGCTACTACCTCGGGTCAGGGTGGACCTGTGAACACCAGCAATTAAGAGGTGGTTCCACGCTCCTCGAAACCTCCTAATCAGAGGACTTGCTGTTGGTTGTAATTTATTGTCTTACCCAGGATGCGGATGTAGTTTATCGTCATACCCAGGACGGAAAAGTTTGATTTGGTTGTTTTTGTTTGGCGACATATCAACACCTCTATGGGTTATTTTATGTCGAAATCTAAATATGAAATTCATACTTTGTAATTATGTCAAGAGAATTGTTTGGATCTTTCTTCTTCTTCTTCTTCTTCTTCTTCTTCTTCTTCTTCTTCTTCTTCTTCTTCTTCTTCTTCTTCTTCTTCTTTGCTAATGTCTTCAGTTTAATTTTACCATAAAAAGTATTGATTAATTTTATATAATGTATTATTGCTAATTCTGCTATAAAATATATTGATGGTCATTTTGCTGTTCGACTTACAGCTGCATCATTTTGAAACACCGGTTCCCGTACAATCACCGAAGTTAAGCAACCTCAATCCTGGTCAATACCTAAATGGGTGATCACTTGGTAATACCAGGTGCTGTAAGCTTGGATGTGTAGGTGGTGTAATAAATAATGGCTCGGAATTCTTAATCAGATTGGGTTCATTATATTTACTTACTTACAAATATCCTTGGGAAAGGTATGAATTCACGCCTTCTCCTCCCTCAACTATGGGTTAATTAGTAAGACTCTTATATCTAAACCACTATTATGTCCCCACCAAAATTCTTACAATCTAATTTTTTCTGGCTTTAAATAACTTGCAAAGTGTTGATAATCCGTAGAAAATATATATATATATTTGTGGTAATGTTAATATAAATAATGTTTTGTTGGTAATGTTACTATAAAATGTATTGTAGGCAATTTTACTATAAAAATGCATTGTAGGCAATGTTACTATAAAATATATTTTAGGTAATGATACTATAAAATGTATTGTGGGTAATGTTACTATAAAATGTATTACAGGTAATCTTACGATAAAAAATGTATTTTTGGTAATTTTACAATAAAATGTATTTTTGGTAATTTTACTATAAAAATGTATTTTTGGTAATCTTTTATAAAGATATGTTGCTGGTATTTTTACTATACAAATGTATTTTTATACTTTCATAGTGTTTTGCTTGGGGTTTCACCATAGCTGGGTCGATAACAGGTTCTACCACGCCGGCTAAGCTAGACCTGCGACAAAAGGTAATTAAAATTTGGTTCCACGCTCCAATCTCCCAATCAGAGGCCTTGCTGTCGGATATAATTTATCGTCATATCCAGGACTAACAGAAAGAAAGAAAAGGGAAGTGATAACGCTCTCATGCGCTTAACAACTGTTTCAGTGAAACAGAAAACATTTTTAATTTTTAATCTTTTCACTTGTATCCACTTATTTCTTTATTGCGTTCGTAATTATGATTGTCATTGCAATATTTAGTTAAAGTTCTTCTTGGCCATACCGGCCGTGAGAGACGATTTGTTTTGGAGAATGCCAAAAAATGATACGACGTCTTGACCTAAGGCCGGCGAATAAGACTGAGTTGATGAACGCAGAAGATTATGCGCGTTGTTTCAGAAACTCCAACTGAAGTCAACTCAACATGGCTGCGGGGAGAAACCACAGGTTGGCTTACTGGCGTTCAAGAAAGACAACTGCGTCTCAGCGAGCGTCTGTAACAGAATAGCCATAGATTGCGAACCTGATGCACTCTCATCATGGGTGGAAAATTCTAATAACATTCCTTACAAACAAGCGGAAAATACTAAAGATAATTCAAATCAAACCTTCAGAATATCACAAAACATGGGACATTTTTTTTTCTTAATAAATGTCTCAATAATTGGAATCCGTTTGCATGTCTGGATCCTTTCGGGATACTTGTTGGGATATGACAGTGCATAACATCCTGTCCCAAAGTTCGCGCGGTTTTGTAAGTTGGGCTGCAAAACGTAGACATCGAAGAAGGTAGAAATTATAGGTTTTCCAATCTTTTGGGTAAAACCTAATGAAGATAGATAGATAGATAGATAGATAGATAGATAGATAGATAGATAGATAGATAGATAGATAGATAAGAAGACACAGATAAACAAATATGAACAAATACGAACAATGACAGAAAAATAGAGGCATATATTGGCACATTATGACACCTAACTAGAAAGAAAGAAAGAAAGAAAGACACTTAGATAAATACATAGTGACTAATAAGAAGTCACAAACAATATATATATATATATATATATATATATATATATATATATATATATATATTTACACATTATGAAAACTAACTAGATATATAGATAGATACTGAGAATGAACTAAAAAAGATAGATAGATAGATAGATAGATAGATAGATAGATAGATAGATAGATAGATAGATAGATAGATAGATATGAGCAGACTGAAATTAGATAGATAGATAGATACTGGAAAAGATTGAAAAATGATAGATAGATAGATAGATAGATAGATAGATAGATAGATAGATAGATAGATAGATAGATAGATAGATAAGAAGACACAGATAAACAAATATGAACAAATACGAACAATGACAGAACAATAGAAGCATATATTGGCACATTATGACACCTAACTAGAAAGAAAGAAAGAAAGACACTTAGATAAATACATAGTGACTAATAAGAAGACACAAACAATATATATATATATATATATATATATATATATATATATATATATTTACACATTATGAAAACTAACTAGATATATAGATAGATACTGAGAACGAACTAAAATAGATAGATAGATAGATAGATAGATATGAGCAGACTGAAATTCGATAGATAGATAGATAGATAGATAGATAGATAGATAGATAGATAGATAGATAGATAGATCCGACTGTCCATCCATCTGCACTACAGATGTATTGGAAATACAAGAAGTAACAATAATACCCCAAAAAAGTATTGAATATTTAGGGAGCCAGAAAAAAAAGAAAGAAAGAAACTCGAAAGTGAAAGGATAGAAGAGAACTGAACTGGAGGAAATCTCGAGCGAGAAGAAGAAAGAAGATAGAACCAGAAAATTAAATAATCTTTATCATCTTCACCGCCACCACCATCATCAGCTTCACTATAAACAATAATCTCAATAAGGACACAAGCAAGAAAAGGGAATCCCGAGGGTTGAATGGGCAAAATCTGGTTTAGCTCCATCGTCCAGAGGGCGACAATCAGCTATGTAAAAAAAAAGAAAGTAAAAAGCAAAAAAAGCATTGTCCAATCGGACGAGAATCTTTTGTTAGATCGAGTGCCTTTTAGCTGTGATGTCGTGTCTGCTCATTTCCAAGCGAAGCAACATCTTACCCGGGTGGTGTTTTTCAATTCACATCGATTGCCCTTGGACAAGACAAGCAACTTGTGCCATGAAATCTT
>OZ038493.1:20179127-20236627 GCA_964036315.1 Acanthosepion esculentum | reverse complement strand
ATTTTTATCGTTCCTCCTTTTCTTCCTACTTCCCATTAGACACCGACTTTCTTCCTCTTATTTCTATCTCCTATACAAATTGCTCTTTTTTACTCCCTCGTCCTTCTACCTTCTCTCCCTCCTCCCACTTTATTCCAACTTGCCATCTCCCAGTCTGCTCAACATACACCCAACCTTCCCTCATTTCAACTCGCTTCCTTGACCATCCTCTGTTTTCATCCCCCACCTGTCTTTTTACTCACCCCATCACTCCTGTTCATTTGTCTTTCTTTCATTCGCTCTACCTCCCTATCTCTCTTACTCAATCTCTCTCTTACTTGCCCACCTACTTACGTACTTTTTTTCTACTCTTACAACTACTCTTATTCTCCTCCTACTTATGGCCATTCTTACCGTCCTCTTCATGCCCCCTCCTGCGTATCTTTCTTACCCTTCCCCCTCAAACCTTCTTTTCTCAGTCTTGTCAGCTTTCTATCCTGCGTGTCTCCCTTTTACCACTCCCATTCATCTTCATATTTTCCCCCTCTTCCCATTCCTATTTCTAATCCTCCTGCTTGTGCGTTATCCTTCATTCACTACTACTTACGCCCTTTTTTTGTATATACCTTTATCATCCAGTGCTTTTCATCTGGTTTTTCTTCTCTTTCCTCCCCCTCTCCTCCAACTCTAGCGTTTTCTCTTCTTCTCCTCTACCTGCTACTCTCATCCTTCCGCTCTTCGTGTTTTTTTGTGGTGGGGTGGTTTCTCTCTCTCATCTTGCCCCATTCATCGATATACGTACCTTTGAATTTCAAATAGACAAGTCGGGATGGTTATTTTCTTCTTTAAAAAAAAACAAAAATCTCCACATGCCAACCGCTGCTTTTATTAACTATAAAGAAAATTTCTTTCTATCCATTAATTTTTGCGACGCGCTTTCTAGAACAAAAATTATTAAAAACACAGCCAAAATGGTGGAAAATAGGAGAAAAAAATTGTGTTAAGTTAATCTTAAAAGTAAGAGCGCTGATCGCTTCGCAGCCCTTCTAGAAAATCGGCACTCGACGTTCAAGTTTTGATCTTGGCTCAAACGCCAGCTATCAGCATCGTCTTGTCCCTCTGATCTTCTGCAAAATCCTTTTTTTTTTTTCAGTAATGCACCTAGTGATTTTTTTTTGTTTATTTTTTTGGAAGTCGAGTTTTAAGTCATCGAAGGACAAGAGTTTAAATATTTTTTATACTAATGCATTTATGTGAATTCTAAAACTCAGTTTGGGATAACAAGGACACGTTCCCAGATTAGAAATGGTAAAAAATAAAAAAAGGAATAATTCCTTTTTATATGACGGACAATAAAAGATTTTTTCTTATTTACACTTTTTTACATTCAGAATATCGTCCTCATCTTTGTTGCTGTTATCCCAGCGTTTCGACCCTCCGACCTTCATCAGGTGTATATCGATCTGGGTAACCTCAAGGGAATTCTGAACTGAAACCTTTTATTTAATCCACGAGGATAAACTGTTCTCGTTCTACTGTCCACGTCTAGTGATATCTCGTCTCGTTTTTTATTTTTTTAGTAATGTCCAGTTATTTCTCGCGCTGTTTTCACTGAATCCAAACACGAACTACGCGACATAGGGATTGAACTCACAATTACTATGTCACGAAATTCACGAACCACCTCTTAATTGCTGGTGTTCCCAGATCCAACCTCACCCAAGGTGGTAGAACCTGTCAGAGTCCCAGCTATGGGCAAATAGTTAACCCACAAACTGGGATCAAAACTCTATGAAAGTGTAAAAATAGATTTTAATACCATCAATACATTTTTGTAAAAAATTATTACCAGCAATATATTTTTGAAAAAAAATGTTACCAGCAATAAAAATCTTGTTGGCATTAAGTAACCCATTGAGGTGTTGATATGCCGTAAAACAAAACAAACCAATTTTTGTTGTTTACTTAACTCTAGAAATTTGTTATGCTATTTTATTCATTTATTTTAGAAGGATTTATTTTAAAATTAATGTTATATTGCAAAAAATTGAAATTCCGAGAGTTGAGGGTTGAGATGTGGAAAGGGTATGGGAAATTCTTACTTCTAAATCTGTTTTCTTTGCCGCAGGGGGCTGCGGAAATATATGATCAGGAACCAGGCAAGGAAGCCGCGCTCAATCTCTTAGGGAAAGCCTCACCGAGTCAATATGTGATAAAAATATAGATAGATAGAAACTTCGAAAAACACAGCACAAACACTCATACACGTTAAAAGCATTTGTAAATACTTAAACATTCAAACCCAAGAAATATTTTTTTTAAATGTTCTCAAATATTGCTGCCTTTCCAGTTAGAGAGAAGGGGAAAGAAGAAGAGGGAAGGAGAGAGAGAAGAGGAAAAGAAAGAAAGGGAGAGAAAGAAAGAGAGGGACAAGAGGATAGAGGGGAGTGAAGAAAAGGAGTGAGAAGGAGAAAAAGAAAAGGAGAGAGTAGAAGACATAGAGAGAAATAGAGAGGGAGATAAAGTCAAGAGAGAAAGAAGGGGAGAGAGAGTGAGAGAGAATGGAAAGAAAGAAATGGGAGAGAGAAGGAGATAGAAGGAGAGAGAATGGGAGACAAGGGGAGAGAAGGAGATAAAATCAGAGGAGGAGAGAGAGAAGGGGAGAGCGGAGAGAAAATGAGAGAGTAGGAGAGAGGGAAGGGGAGAGAAGGAGAGAGAAGGGGCGAGAAGAAGAGAAAATGAGAGTGGAATAGAGAGAGAATGGGAGAGAGAATGGAAGAGAGAGAAGGGAAGAGAGAGAGAAGTGGAGAAAGTAAAGAAGAGAGAAGGTGAAAAAGAAGGGAGAGAGAGAGAAGAGAGAAGGGAAATGAGGACAGAGAAATGGGGAAAGAGAAAGGAGAGGGAGAAGGGGAGAGAAAGAGAGAGAAGAGGAGAGAGAGAAAGGAAGTGTGATGTACCAGTGGGGTAATGGTTAGAGTCTCGGAACGAGAAACTGGCGAGCCGATTTCAAATTCCAGTCGAGTTCATTGCATTCACGCAAATACCCTCAACACACGATGTGAACAATTTCCCTGTATTCAATTATTCCGAAAAATATGGATGGCACTCTAAAACAGGGCAGGTTGATTTTTCACGTTTTTAGAGAATCAGGATTGCATTCGAAGTACTGACAGCAAAAGTTAGATTCATAGCTTTTACCAATTGTTGAGCATTTAGTTTTAAAGATCGTCTGACAAATGTACCTAATTTCTACAGATTTTTACTTACAGACTGACTTCAAAGCTGTATCCTATACGGAACCGTCATATAGCCTAACGTGCCTTAACCGATTCGGCTACAGAGAATCGTTCGGTTATCAAGGTCGATTTTACTGTCTTTAAACTTCAATCTTCCATGAATCTCTCACGTACATTCATATCTGCTCACGGCGTATCAAATGTAAACAAATGACGTCACACATTATGAAATGGACAAAGTCCGACAATTATTTTTAAGACATTTTTATGTATATACATTCTTTTTATAGATACAAATATTTAAGTAAATTATCTGTTTATAATAAACAGTATTAAACAACATTTACCGGCCTGAATGTCCGAAAAATTGTCATAGAAAATATACGTCCTCCGACAGGAATCGAACCTGTATCGTATACGGAACCGTCTTGAAGATAAAAGTGTATATAACACCATAATACTGCTGGACACAAATTATAAGATAAAATGTTTTAAATTTGCATTGTTTATTGAAAACTAGCAGCATGACCCGGCGTTGCCCGTGCTTGATTCAAAAATCATACGACTCATACAGCAATCGCTATCACTTGACTTAAAATATTTTGCCCTTTTTTGCCTTTAAAGGATTGCCCTTTGCCGTGCTGATGTTGCTACATGCCTTACTTCTTGCCTATCTCACACTGCGAATTTTTTCTAAGCTTTATACTAAACATTAAACCTGTTACGAAAAAAGAACTAAACAAAATGATCACAAAACGATTAGCTTTAAAAAAGGACTCGTAACTGGAAAAACAACAATTTCTTTTTCACACCCAACCCAGTTCTGCGGAATAAGAATCAACGTTCAGTTTAAGCAAGCGAATGAGCCAATTGGAGTAAAGTGCCATGCAGATTTAAATTTTTCCCACTTGTGACGAATGCAGCTATCTATTTTTTTTGCATGCTAGTTAACATTCGTGTCAGTCAGCTGTTGGCTCTCACGCTAGCCAATATAATCTTCCTGCCTATTCGTGACAGTCAGCTATAGGCTCTCACTCTGGCCAGTAGAAAATGGCCGCAAACTATATGAAAACTGCCGTAGAAGCATGAAAAAATCGATTATTTCCGCTATCGATGGACTTGGAGCATGTGCATGTAAATTTTGGTGCAAATCCGTCGAAAATTGCGGCCGTGCATTCGTTACACACACACACACACACACACACACACACACGCACACACACACACATCCTGCCTTTTATAGATAGAGATAAAAACTGAATCTAATGTACTTTATAACATATTACGTCATAGCTAAATTGTTCAGTGTAAGTTCCCTTCAAAATAAATGAACGTTTTATTTGATGGCACAACGATTTAGTAATAATTTGCGTATACCTTGCATTTTGTCAATATGCAATTTGTAAAGCTTCAGTAAATTATAAATTTTATAACACTCTTCTGACTCTATGCTTTCCGGTCAACTTTAATCTCCAAAAATATAAATTCAATGTCAATCGGTATCTACTGTCCTCCTGATTACTCATTTTCTTCTCGATCATACATTCCATCATCGTCGATCTGACCACGAACTGCCACCAGTCAGGATGAACAGAGGTCCTCTTAAGGAAGCACCGTGCCTTGAAAGACATTTGGGCCTCCAATTTACACCCGACCTCAAGCGGAACTCTTGCATACGATCCATTGCTACGAATGCACGTAAAATGATCGGCTCACTGTACCGCTCCAGTAAGTATCTGACCCCTCCTACTATTCTCTACCTTTACAAGAGCCAGATCAGACTGAAAATGAAGTACTGTTGACCTATTTTAGATCGAACTGCCCAGATCTCACTCTATGGCGTTAATAGGATTCAAAAGCGTCTCCGAGCCGTTGTGGGTGACGAATTATTCTCCACCCTTCAACCTCTGTCCCACAGGCGGCATGTGGCATGCCTCTCGCTGCGTTGTCGCTACGTCTACGGAAAGTGCTGGAACTACATTCCTCAGTTCCGCAGTTCTAAACTTCACGGCTGGGACGCGCTATGCCACTTACATAATAGCAAACCACCGACATTTCCTCCGTATTCCATCGGTGAGAAGTAAGTTCTACTCGAGCAGGTTCTTCCCGCGAACTACTGCCCTGTGGAACCGACTGCCAGCAGCATGTTTCTCCGATCACTACAATCTTAACCTGCTCAAGGCTAGGGTTAATAGTTATCCTCCACTGCTATACACACAACAAAAGAGAGACCCTCACTTTTGAATGGCTCCTGGTAAGAAAAAAAAAGATTAGTAATGCTTCTGTTTTGTAATTCTCCCACATCCAGTAACCCCTTATGTCTTAGTAGATTTACTGTCTTGCATTGGGTGAAATCGATTAAAATAATCTAACTCACGTTATCATGAATTATAATCAGTCAGTTACGTGCCATGCGTGATACACGCTTAGGCGATCATGTTCCTTTTAATTTCGCATGTACGTTTTACAACGTCATTCCCAGCATGCAATGCTTGTCCAAGCGAACAAAACAACATACCCGCCACTGTTGACCCCGGCCGAAACATTGGCTTGATTGTAACTACCGACATCTTCACTTGTTTTGTTATTCATAGTTTACCGTAGCGCTGCCCACGAGTAGTAGTAGTAGTAGTAGTAGTAGTAGTAGTAGTAGTAGCAGCAATTATATTAGTAAAAATGAAAATGATGACTGAATGACTGAATGAGGCAGGTTAAAATAATGTTAGCATTTATAAGTGTGTATATACTATTAGTATCAAATTTAACAATACTGCTAGTAATACCACCGATTATATTACTATCAATAGTACTACTAATAATAACAATAACTAAGTAATCGAAATATATTACGTTTTTCCTGTTTGAATTTTCTGAAGCATCGTAATTCTTAAGTTAATGATTGAATAAACACCTTGCAAGTTCCATGTCTATAAAATACCAATGGAAACTCCCTTACTGCATCGTTAAATATTCGAGTTTAACAACTTTTTAAAAAAACATTGCACTGACAGTCAGTTATGTGCCATGTGTTATAGACGCTTAGATGATCATGTATCTTTCGATACATGACTGACGAGGCAGATTTTTACTGCGGTAGGTTGCCATTTCTTTCTGCGGTAGACCAGTTGCCATCCAAGGCTATAGAACCGGGTCTATTCTGCTATTTACCCATAGATGGGGGGAGAAGAGGATTCATAACTTTCCCAAATGTATTAGCACGTAAGTAAATGTAATGGATTTGACTGGAATTCGAACTCGGCATTATAATATTATACATTATTATCGTCGTCGTTGGCGGAACGAACTCGTTGCCCAGTGTTCATAGATATTTCCTTCTGTGTGGAATGAGTCCGATGTTGAATATGAAGTGACGTACACAGTCACCGCAATGGTAGCGTTTAGGGGATAGAGATCTCTTTGGGATCTCTTCGTCTCTTCCATTATTTTCCTTGTCTTTTCGAAGGATGTTGGTTTTTCGTGGACTGCTCTTCTCTAATTGGTTCCTACTGCAGATTCAGTCTCCCAATTGACTGGATCGATTTCTGTCCTCAGCAAGATGTTTCTGAGCTGATCCTTGAATCGACGACGTGGATCCGCACGTGGTCTCTTGCCAGATGTGAGAAGAAAAGTCTTCGAGCCTGAAAGCTTTGGCTGCGAATTGTTTCAAGTGGTCCATGGGATCACCACTCCTATGGCGCACACACACTTCAGCTGACACCACCCACTGCGGCAAACCAGGGCCTTGACAGGCAGGTTCATGATGACAGCTTGCATCGAGCTGTGATTTACGAAGACGTCTTCGAAAATTAATACTTCGTCATCTAATATTAAAAAGATCATGCCTGCAATTTTTTTTACTTATGGCTGGCAGCATGTTCTCGTTGCAACGCTCTATATGTCCACTTAAGTTTTGTTTGTTAGTTTGTTTTATTTTACGGTATATCAACCTCAATGGGTTATTTAATGCCGACAAGATTTTTATTGCTGGTCACATTTTTTATCTATCTATCTATCTATATATATATATATATATATATATATATATATATATATATATATATATATATATATATATATATATATATATCAGTATGTATTGGTTTGGTTTGTTTTATTTTACGATATATCAATCTCAATGGATTATTTAATGCCGACAAGATTTTTATTGCTTGTCACATTTTTTATCTATCTATCTATCTATCTATCTATCTATCTATCTATCTATCTATCTATCTATCTATCTCAGTATATATTGGTTTGGTTTGTTTTGTTTTACGGCATATCAACCTCAATGGGGTATTTAATGCCGACAAGATTTTTATTGCTGGTAATATTTCTTTCCAAAATGTATTGGTGGTAATATTTTTTTTTTCAAAAATCTACTGCTGGTAATAATTTTTCCAAAACAATATTGCTGGTATTAAAATCTATTTTTATACTTTCATAGTGTTTTTACCCCTTGGGGGTAACTATTTGCCAATAACTGAGACCCTGTCAGGTGTTACCACCCCGAGTCATGGTGGACTTGGGAACACCAGCAATTAAGAAGTGGTCCCATGCTCCTCAAAACCTCCTGATCAGAAGTTTTGCTGTTGGATGTAGTTTATCATCTTACCAAGGCCGCGAATGTAGTTTATCGTCTTGCCCAGAACGCGGATGTAGTTTATCGTCTTGCCCAGAACGCTGATGTAGTTTATCGTCTTGCCCAGAACGCGGATGTAGTTTATCGTCTTGCCCAGGATGCGGGTGTAATTATCGTAATATTCAGGACCCGGATGTAATTTATCGTCATGCCCAGGACGCGGATGTAGTATATCGTCATACCCAGAACGCGGATGTAGTTTATCGTCTTGCCCAGGACGCGGGTGTAGTTTATCGTCTTGCCCAGAACACGGATGTAGTTTATCGTCTTGCCCAGAACGCTGATGTAGTTTATCGTCTTGCCCAGGATGCGGGTGTAATTTATCGTAATATTCAGGACCCGGATGTAATTTATCGTCATGCCCAGGACGCGGATATAGTTTATCGTCATACCCAGAACGCGGATGAAGTTTGTCATCATACCCAGGACGGATTAAGTTTTGTATAAAAATTCTTCATTTAATCTCGTGGAGAGTATGTAAGGAAATGTTTTTGTCAATTTATGAAAACGTTATAGTGATTTTCTAAACGTAACCTAAATGTGTCACAGGGCCAAAGGTATGGGACACCAACGAGGATCGAACCCCCGACTCAGTCGTAATAAATCTAGCAAAACGAACTTTCTAATTATTACACCACGTCGAGGTGCCCAACTCGCGGTATTATAATTTCCTCAGTTTCATTGTTTCCCGTTATTTTTGTGGTAAATTTGCTTTTTAACGCCCGCGGGAAATATCTCTTAAAATTTTCCCAAATCCTCATAATTCCGTGTAAATGTACATGCTGAACTCGATTTAACAATTAAACTATGAAGAAACCTACCGTTTTCAAATTATCAACAAGAAAAGATCGAACTTCTTTTTGTTCATTCGTCCCCCATTACTGCCATAATGTTCAATGATTCACTGCGTAGTACTTCCGTCGGCGTAATCAGAAATTTTGGCCTATTTACTTCTTTTACAGACTTTCGGTGCAGAAAATCACTACGCATTATCGTAAAGAAATGTAATTTTCTTTTTCTTTTTTTTTTTTTTGTTAAGTGTAGTCTTATTGAATTTGTTTAAAGTTTTCTGTTATAAATAAAACTACACTTATCAAAAAAACTGCTTTAGGATAATGCGTAGTGATTTCAAAAAGAGATATAGCTGTATAAGATGTAAATAGGCCAAATTTTACGATTGCGCCACCGGAAATCGTGAACAGAATGTATTAAAAGAATGCCTGTAATGGAGGACGTTTTACAAACAAGAAGTCCGATTTTTTCTTGTCGGTAATTCCAAAACGGTAGGTTTCTTTATAATTTAATTGTTAATTCGAGTTCAGCATGTACATTTACACAGAATTCTGACGATTTGGGAAAATTTTAAGAGATATTTAGCGCGGGCGTTAAAAAGCAAATTTACAATTTTTGTTTGTCTTTTCCCAGTTTTTCCTCTTTCTTTAATGAATCACTTAGTTATGTGCCATGCGTGATACACGCTTAGGCGATCATACATCTTTCGATACATGACTGACGAGGCAGATTTTTTTCCTGCAGTAGGTTGCCATTTCTTTCTTTACAGTTAACATCCGAGGCTATAGAAACCGGTTTGTCTTGCTATTTACCCATAGCTGGGGTGGGGAGAAGATGATTCATACCTTTCCCAAGGGTATTATCACGTAAATGAATCTAATGGATTCGACTGGAATTTGTAGACCAGTTTGCCATCAAATAAAACCCGGTCTGTTTCTGATATTTACCCATAGAAGAAGGGGATCAATTCCCAAGAGTATTAGCACGTAAGTGAATGTAATGGATTCGACTGGAATTCGAACCCGGCTCTCCGATTCCGCAATACGTGCCACTATCCATTATTTCACTGTGTCACCTCCTTTAATGAAAAGTTCTCTTCACAGACGATTTTTGTTTACCATCTTTTATCTCTATATCCCTCCCACTTTCTCTCCCTATCTCTATCCCTCTCACAGTCTCTCCCTATCTCTATCGCTCCCACTTTCTCTCTTTATCTGTCTATCGATCTCACCGTCTCTCCCTATCTCTATCCCTCCCACTTTCTCTCTTTATCTGTCTATCGATCTCACCGTCTCTCCCTATCTCTATCGCTCACACTTTCTCTCTTTATCTGTCTATCGATCTCACAGTCTCTCCCTATCTCTATCCCTCCCACTTTCTCTCTTTATCTGTCTATCGATCTCACAGTCTCTCCCTATCTCTATCCCTCCCACTTTCTCTCTTTATCTGTCTATCGATCTCACAGTCTCTCCCTATCTCTATCCCTCCCACTTTCTCTCTTTATCTGTCTATCGATCTCACAGTCTCTCCCTATCTCTATCCCTCCCACTTTCTCTCTCTATCTATCTATCGATCTCACAGTCTCTCCCTATCTCTATCCCTCCCACTTTCTCTCTTTATCTGTCTATCGATCTCACAGTCTCTCCCTATCTCTATCCCTCCCACTTTCTCTCTTTATCTGTCTATCGATCTCACAGTCTCTCCCTATCTCTATCCCTCCCACTTTCTCTCTTTATCTGTCTATCGATCTCACAGTCTTTCCCTATCTCTATCCCTCCCACTTTCTCTCTTTATCTGTCTATCGATCTCACACACAGACACAGACACGCATTCACATACTGAACTGCTTGTATGCATGCTTGAATGTATGTAGGCACTTTTCACGATGGACAATCTGACCAGAGGGGCATTCTATTGTGAACAAATATGGCGGCGTAATTAACTATCGCGGGGCGCAAAAATAAAACAATCCCAAGCAGTCTATTGTTTTTGGGATTCAACGAAACGTAAAGAAGGGAGCAGTTACCTCTCTTTTCGTTTTTCTTTTTTTTTTTCTTTTCTGTTCTTTCCTCAAGAAATATCAGGCGAAGAAAAATTACGGCGAAATGAAATTAAGAAACGCTCAAAACAAGATTTCAGTCAGTGAGGCGTACGAGATGAAGAAGAGAATAGGAGGAAAAGGACCCACAAGAAATTAGAATAGAACATTCGGGAAAGAAAACAACAAAGGAAATGAAAGAGTCAGAGAGAAAAGGGAAAGATGTTTCTAGAAGCTTTTTTAAAAAAATCTGATATTTGGCTATTGAGGGAGTGAATATGGCGAATGGCTTTTCAGCACACACACACACACACCCCTTGTAAATTGGAGAGAGGATGAAGGTGGGTGGCAGGATTAAAAAAATATTTATATCGGAAACAGAGATTGGGTGAATATTTCAAAGAAGAGAAAAGACAGAAAATCAAGATCGCTTCAGGAAGAATATTTTGGAAAGTCACGTGGAAAAGGAGAGAAAGTTGAGAGGTGGAGTGACAGAGAAAATATACAGTTTAAAAAGGCACATGCTGAAGAAGAAGACGAAGAAGAAGAAGAAGGAGGTGGAAGGAGAAGGAAGGAGGAAGAAGAAAGATAAGGAGGAGGGAGGAAGAAGGAGAAAGAAGAAAGATAAGGAGGAGGGAGGAAGAAGGAGAAAGAAGAAAGATAAGGAGGAGGGAATAAGGAGGAGGAGAGGAAGAAGAAGAAGTAGGAGGAGGGAGGGAAAAGAAAAGGTAGAAGAAGAAGGAGTAGGGGGAATAAAAGGGGGGAAGAAGATGAAGGAGGAGAAAGGAAGTAGAAAAGGGAGAAGACGAAGGAAGAAGAGAAGGGAAGGAAGAAGATGAAATAGGAGGGGATGAAGAAAAAGGAGGAGGAGGAAAGAAGAAGAAGAAGAAGAAGAAAAGAAAAACCTGGAAATATATAGAGAAAATGCAACGTAGGTAAAAAAATAGGTAAAAACCTGACCTCATCACCACAATAAGAACTAAAGAACATAAGACAATACACAATTGTGAAACATCCCAGTAGCAAAATGAATTCATTAGATAAATTTTATTGAGAAGTAAGAAATACAGTTTTTTTTTATTCGCGAGAGATGTTCTTTGAATTTACAACTAATGTGGATTTACACAGAAAGCGTTATTTTTATAACTAGATATTATTATTATTATTATTATTATTATTATTATTATTTCTTTCATTTTTTTTACAGTAATTTCGATAAAAGTTACTTTTTACCTGATTTTTTTTACTTAAAAATTTTTTCGCCTATTTTTTTTTGGGGGGGGTCAAAATAATTTTGAATCTTACTAATATAAACACCCCTTCCCGACCACCTAGTAAAAAAAAGTTTACTCATCCTAAGGTATTCTATTGATAATTATAATTTTGGATATAAATGAGATTTAGGGAAAAACTCTGTGCAAAAAAAAGTCACTCACTTATTTCCTGCAACTAGTAATCAATAGAAACATAACCGAACAGCTTTAAATAAAGAATAATAGAGGTATAATTTATTTATAATAGGTAATATACTTCGAAATATTTAATAATCTATGGGTCCTCCTTTATTTTGAATAACCTTTTCAACCCTTTTTGGCATTGACTTGATTAGGTTCTGGCAAATCTCATCTCCAAGCATTGAATTCCATTCGGATATGAAATTCACAATCAAATCCTCTTTGTTGCCCAACTGCTGTCTCGAGAGCCTATACTTTATAATGCTCCATAAGTTTTCTATGGGGTTGAGGTCAGGAGATTGGAGCAGCCATGTCATAACACTCACCTGCTTCTCATCATCAATTTTGATTTGTGACAAGAAGCATTGTCCTGCCTAAAAATGAGCTTGGTGGGGTCGATTTGCACCCTTTCAGCAGAAGGGAGCAGACAAGACTCTAAAATTCTCTTGTACTGCTCGCTCCTGAGGGTCTTTTCAATAGGTTTATAAGAAAGCAGTTCCGTGAAAAGAAAAGCACCCCAAGAACATTATACTGAACGGATGCTTGACAGTACCTACTGCAAAATTCAAAGAGCTTTCAAAGCTTCTTCTTCGGATTTTAGATCGCTTATCCTTTTAATTTAGCTCAACTTTCGTGTCATCGGAGAAGAGAATATTTAGTAAAAGAAAATCAGGTGAGTCACTTTTATCGAACAGCAATGTACTTCCTTTTTTTTCTTCTTTGTAAAGGTTAAATATTATTTCTTCTGTTTTGTTTCTATTCATTCTTTGGGGAAAATACTTAATTATCATATACCAGCAATGATACCCGTCGTTTTCTGGTTAAAACCATTTCAGTTTAGTCCACTACGTTTTCAGAGGGGGGTGCGTCTGCTGTAAAATTATGTTAAAAAACTTTTAATTAAAGCAGTTCGATACGATTAATCATACTCTATAAATCGTATTTTATTCGGTTATAATTTAGATTTGTTCCATTCTGAAAATATAGTATCAAAAATGTCTTCTTTTCCTTTTCCTTAATTTTTCCTCCTCTTTACTCCAAAGCTGTGATCTAAATGAGAAGGTCGTTACCACTTTGCGGGCAGAAAATAAACTTTATTAAAATAACTCTGAAATTTACTTATAAACATCGTCAAGAAAACAAAACCTTTATATGTAAAAGTCTTAAATGACCAGATTGGAAAATGAATAAGAAAATATTTTTTAATCATTGATTTCTAAATCTGCATAATCAAATCAGTTTACTCCTTAAGCAAGAAACGCTAAGTTGGGCAAATATATAACACACATGTCGATAGACGTAAATAGTAAAAACTGTATGATTAAACTTGAACCCGAGGTATTACCCCTCCTCTGTGTGGGTGCCGGTTGCCTCAGGCGTCTCCAAAGGAGTAACTGCCGATGGGGATTTTTGCGATTTTTGACACCTGGTCTACGTACGCGTGGGGGGTTCATGGTAAACTCGATTTTGTGTCACATTTTGTACGAGTTGACCGTACAACGAAATGCAAAGCTGCATTTATTTGATGTTACATTTATTTTTTAATTAATGTTCACCAATTCTGGCGGGCGCGCGCACTAAATTTGGGATTTATATATTAGATTTACTTTCTTTGGGATTGTGAATTCATTTAAGGCTGTTCTTACCCATAAACCATTCTAAGATAGAGAGAACAAAAGAACTGACTGTGTAATGCAATAAGAAATCAAAAGCGGAAGAAAGCAAGTAAGCAAATGTTCTTGATAGCCAACAAAATATAATATACAAAGTGACGTATAAACAGATTATATAGCATAAAAAATGTTCAAGATTGGTTAAAGGTAGACCAGCATCTAAGAATGCAAAGAAAGAAATGTGATCAAATAATTGAAGGAAGTTAAGGAATCGTTCGAGGAAGAGATACAAGAGTAAACCCGAACAGATCGTTCGAGAAAGAGCCGCAACTGATAGATAGATGTACTGCTAATTTTCTTTTGAAATTACATTTCTCCCTTTAGTTCTTGACCATAAAACTAAGAACGGTTTCGTGTGTTTCTTGGGGTTAGTACGACTTCCTTTTCGTCGACTGCCTTAATCAAATTGTTTACGACGACCCAACCATTAACATCTCGCCATCGTGGCTTCCAGACTTTTGTCATAGTTTGTTTTTTCTTTTTTCCTCTATCATTGTTCGATCATTTTCTCCGCCTCCCCAGGCCACCGCCGTTTTTTACCCGTCTAATAAAAATCAGTACAAAGCGATAGTCTACAAGACGATTGGTTGGTCCACGGAAACGAGTTCTATTTTCATTTGTTTTGGTTTTTGTAGATTTTTTTTTTGTCTTTTAGTGTTGGGGGCTTAGTTTGGAAGATATTTTCTTTAGAGGGCTACAATAATTTAACGTACTTTGTGGACAAACTATAAATGGATTTCGACATTGTCCTCTTCGTCGTTTGAGTAATCATGTACTTCTCTCTCTCTCTCACTCTCTCTCACTCTCTTTCTCTCTCTCTATCTTTTGTTCTCTCTCTCTTGCTCTCTCTCACTCTCACTCTTTCTTGCTCTCTCTCTTTCCCTCCCCTCTCTCTCTTGCTCTCTCACTCTCACTCTCTCTTGTTCTCTCTCCCCCCCTCTCTCCCCCTTCTCTCTCCCTATATCTGTGTATATGTCTATCGCTAAATTGATGTATACATTATTTGGTAAATTACAAGCCTTAATATAATCAATACACGCACATGCGTACATAGGTAGATAGATGGATATCAATTATACAGCTGTGTCGTGTAGCGATATCAGTCGTCAGCTGATATCTTAAGGACAACTGCATGATGTTACAGAATTCGTTTTGACAATTATCGTCTTGACAAAAAAGGTAAGCTGAGTGAAGAGGACCTCACGGAAACATGTCAAACGACCCTGATATAAAAGGTCAGCTGAGTGGGGCGGACTTGATGAATGACTTTTTTAGACGAAAGCTGACCGAACAAAGAACGCTCGTTCTTGATAAGACAGTAGTCCCTAGCAGCACAAGACTGAGGAACGCTCGCTGGCCAAAGCGAAAGGAAGACACACGTCGGTTAGCCGGTTCGCCTCCTCACCACGCCTCACTTTTCCTCGTTCACCTACAGCCGGCCTTTACGAGAAGGTTGCAACAGGATAACATTTGGCAACTGCTACAAGCACGTTTCATGGTTTTATTTCGTGGGTAACGATCCGACCAAAGAATTATTTTCCTGGTATTACGCCACAAGCGTTCGAATGGAAGAAGATGCACTTTCCGAATGGACCTGATGTATGGTCTGAGCTACAACGGTACAATTGAAAAGTTCCTGACCCACTCAACAAGCTGATAACCAAAAGCCATGAAAATGACCTTCAATCCCATAGATTCGCACCGTAGTTCAGTACAAATGGCATATCGTTTCTCCAGTTAAGTTAACCTTTCCAAAAAGATATTTTTTTTTATTTCTCATATTCTCTAACATTCAGTAATCCTTGCATCTTAGTAGCTTTATTGCCTTGCTTTGTGTGAAATGATTAAAATTTGCTGCTGCCATCAGATTTGAATCATTCTAAAGTTTTCCGACTTTCAAACCCCTTTTAAATCTTTGAAACACAAAATATCAGTGAATATGTAGATATGAAACATGGCAAGGTTTGGTAAACTAGAGTCGGTAGTGGGTTCCATCTTGATCCAATGGGGCCTGCAAGAGCAAAACAAAATTGTCTTTTTTAAATCTATTAAAAAAAATTGATATTTTTTGTTACATGTTGCGCAAAAGAAAGCATTAACGGAAAACATATACGAGTGGGGGGACCCAAAAATATCCGGAATCGTTTTCTGTGTGACAAACCCGTAGTAGTTCAGGCTTCCACCGCTACATGCCACTTGAGGCAACCCTCAGGCATCAGTGTGCTAACTGGTGTCATCGTGGGAAGACGTACAGCTCCGTGGTTCATATTTGTTTTGAAGTGCTTCACGCTTTTCGTCTATTTTTACCATGTCTGAAACGATGCCTGTCGTAAACTGAAATAACAGCTGGAAGTTGATCCAGACCTTTTTTTCCGAAGGTCATCACTGGTGACGAAAGCTGGTGCTATGGCTACGACCCGGAAACGAAGCAGCAATCAAGTCAGTGGAAGCATCCAACTTCACCACGAGCGCGTCAAGTGAAGTCTAATGTCAAGACGATGCTGATTTGTTTCTTTGATGTGAAAGGAATTCTCCACAAAGAATTTCTTCCTCCCGGTCAAACATTTAACCAGGCTTTTTACTTGGAAGTCCTGGAGCGTTTGCGAGACAAGGGGAGACGAAAACGCCCTGACCTGTGGCAAAGTGGAGGGTGGTGGTTGCATCACGACAATGCGCCAGTGGACACCGCCTTGAGTGCGAGACAGTTTCTGACCAAGAATGGTATGACCCCACTACCCCACCCTCCCTATTCACCCGATCTCGCACCCTGCGACTTTTTTTTGTTCCCCCGAATGAAGAAAGTCCTCAAAGGAATACGTTTTGCAGATGCGAAAGAGTTTAAGAAGAAAACGACGGAGTCATTAAAAATCATAACTTCACAAGAGTTGTAGGACTGCTTTGAACAGTGGAAAACACGTCTGGACCAGTGCATTGCTTCAAATGGAGAATACTTTTAAGATGATAAGAATATAACATGCAACAATGAATGAATAAAATTATATGACACAATTCCGGTTACCTTTGGGTCCTCCGCATATATTTAATATTTATTTATTTATTTTAAACAATTCACCTCATGTACGGCGATAAATCCACTAAGGCGCAACGGGTTACTGACAGTGAAAGACAAAGAGAAGGCTTTAGATAGGAGAAAAGACAATAAGGCAGACGATGGCGATTGACGATGGATTTCGGCTTTTGAAGATCGTAGAGGACAAGAAAGAAGTGCGAGAAAAAAAACTTAGAACTTCCGTCGTGGATATGACGATAAACTGCATCCGCGTCCTGAGTAAGACGATAAACTGCATCCGCGTCCTGGGTAAGACTATAAACTGCATCCGCGTCCTGGGTAAGACTATAAACTACATCCGCGTCCTGGAAATGACGATAAACTGCATCCGCGTCCTGGGTAAGACTATAAACTGCATCCGCGTCCTGGATATGACGATAAACTGCATCCGCGTCCTGGGTAAGACGATAAACTGCATCCGCGTCCTGGGTAAGGCGATAAACTGCATCCGCGTCCTGGGTAAGATTATAAACTGCATCCGCATCCTGGATATGACGATAAACTGCATCCGCGTCCTGGGTAAGGCGACAAACTGCATCCCCGTCCTGGGTAAGACGATAAACTGCATCCGCGTCCGGGGTAAGACTATAAACTGCATCCGCGTCCTGGGTAAGACGATAAACTGCATCCGCGTCCTGGGTAAGGCGATAAACTGCATCCGCGTCCTGGGTAAGACTATAAACTGCATCCGCGTCCTGGATATGACGATAAACTGCATCCGCGTCCTGGGTAAGGCGATAAACTGCATCCGCGTCCGGGGTAAGACAATAAACTGCATCCGCGTCCTGGGTAAGGCGATAAACTGCATCCGCATCCTGGGTAAGACTATAAACTGCATACGCGTCCTGGGTAAGACGATAAACTGCATCCGCGTCCTGGGTAAGACTATAAACTGCATCCGAGTCCTGGATATGATGATAAACTGTATCCGCGTCCTGGGTAAGGCGATAAACTGCATCCGCGTCCTGGGTAAGACGATAAACTGCATCCGCGTCCTGGGTAAGACGATAAGCTGCATCCGCGTCCTGGATATGATGATAAACTGCATCCGCGTCCTGGGTAAGGCGATAAACTGCATCCGCGTCATGGGTAAGACTATGAACTGCATCCGCGTCCTGGGTAAGACTATAAACTGCATCTGCGTCCTGGATATGACGATAAACTGCATCCGGGTCCTGGGTAAGACGATAAACTGCATCCGGGTCCTGGGTAAGACGATAAACTGCATCCGCCTCCTGGGTAAGACTATAAACTGCATCCGCGTCCTGGGTAAGACAATAAACTGCATCCGCGTCCTCGGTAAGACGATAAACTGCATCCGCGTACTGGGTAAGACGATAAACTGTATCCGCGTCCTGGGTAAGACTATAAACTGCATCCGCGTCCTGGGTAAGGCGATAAACTGCATCCGCGTCCTGGGTAAGGCGATAAACGGCATCCGTGTCCTGGGTAAGACTATAAACTGCATCCGCGTCCTGGGTAAGGCGATAAACTGCATCCGCGTCCTGGGTAAGACGATAAACTGCATCCGCGTCCTGGATATGGCGATAAACTGCATCCGCATCCTGAGTAAGACGATAAACTGCATCCGCGTCCTGGGTAAGACGATAAACTGATCCGCGTTCTGGGTAAGACTATAAACTACGTCCAACAGGTCAGGTTTTGAGGAGCGTGGAACCACCTCTTAATTGCTGGTGTTCCCAGGTCCACCCTGACCCGGGGTGGTAGTACCTGTTAGGTTCCCAGCTATGGGAAAATAGTTGACCCCAACATCCTGACGCAAAACACTATGAAAGTGTAAAAATAGATTTTAATACCAGAAATACTATTTTTATAAATTAGTTTCAGCAATAAATATTTGAAAAACCGAAAATATTACGAGAAATAAAAATCTTGTCAGCATAAATTAACCCATTGAGATTACTATGTCCCAAAACAAAACAAACCAAATTATACATTTCTGAAAAAATTACCAGCTATATAAGTTTGAAAAAAAAAGGAAATTTTGTCGGCTTTTAAATAGCCCATTGTGGTTGATATGCCGTAAAACAAAACAAGCCAAACCAATATATACTGAGATAGATAGATAGATAGATAGATAGATAGATAGATAGATAGATAGATAGATAGATAGATAGATAAAAAATGTGACCAGCAATAAAAATTTTGTAGGCATTAAATAACCCATTGTGGTTGATATGCCGTAAAACAAAACAAACCAAACCAAACCATAGAACAGAACTTACTATTGCATCTAGCAAGTTCAACAGTAAAACGATGAGACTTAGTTACCAATTTAGTAGACGGTTTAAATTTCCGCGTTCAACGTATCATAAAGCAGAGCTCACGAGGACAATTGTCCCGAAAGAATTGCTAGAAAAAATCGAGCGGAACCACGTCACTGCCATGAGAAAGTGATTGAGGTCGAGATGCCAGGTCAAGACTGATAACATTACAGACACTTAGGATTTTATCGAAAGTCTTTAGCTATATTGTAGGAGCAGATATGGCAGCAATATTCCATGTATGAACGAATTCTACATATATATATATATATATATATATATATATATATATATATATATATATATATATATATACACGCACAGGGTGTCCATAAAGTTCGTGTGCACTTTAAAAAAATTACAACTTTATTTGTCTTTGCGATAGAAATAATCTGTAAAACATGTTATAAAGTTTAATGTACCTAGTTTGAAGTATAGCTAAAATAACTAATGTGATTTCAGGCATTACTGTAAATCAGTTGGCAAATATTTTCCGTGAACTGCAAAATCGTATTACCCTTTGTATTGCTAATGATGGAGGACATGTGGAAACTTAAATAAAATTTCAATAAAACCTTAAAAAATATAGATTTACTTCTTTCTAATCCTTTTTACAAATTATTTCTATCGCAAATACAAATAAAGTTATAAATTTTTTAAAGTGCACACGAACTTTATGGATACCCTGTACATATATATATATACATATATATATATATATATATATATATATATATATATATATATATATATATATATATATATATATATATAAAAGTTTAATGGCCAGAGATGAATCAGACCAGGAAACAGTAATATTAAAAAGTGTCCAATACAAGTGTGAAAAATGTGAAGAAGAAGAAGAAGAAGAAGAAGAAGAAGAAGAAGAAGAAAAAGAAGAAGAATCATTATTATTATTATTTTCTTATATGTAAGTAACGACTCAAGATTTCTGATTCAAAAGGTTCTTTGGATCCAGAAATGTAATAATTGCTAATTTTTCCTATTAACAGAGGTCGCAGATATCGTTGTTATTGTCTATGCTTTTATTTAAATTTTCCAACTTATAATCGGATCACTGGTGGGTTTTTTTTCTTTTAAATTCCACACATTGTCAGCTAGTTTGGTAGAGATTTACTACCTTCTGCTTTATAAATTATAGCTTCTGTTTTACAAGATCCAGCTAATGGACATCTATTTTTATTTCTACACTTGTATAAATTACTACTGTTAGCTATATTTTAATACGCGTTAATTTTGAAATTTCTGCCGTTTTGTTTATTTATTATTTTTACTAAATTACTAGTGCAGCTATAGTTTAATTTAATTGTGTTTTTATTGAATATCTTATGTAATTCTGAAGTTTTGGGAAAGTGTTTAGTAAGTAACTTGAAAAATAGTTTCCTTATTTTACATTTTACCTCTAAGTTCGGTGTGTGTGTGTCGGGGCGGGTCAACTAAATAATATTTCTTCATATCTTGTTTAATTTGAGATTTAAATTCCAGTTTCGTTTTGAGACCCTCTACTTTTAAGTACTTCTCAAATTCTTTCTTTTTTATCCTCAAAAATTATTCTACTAGAAGACATTCTGGGTAACATTGACACTATTCCTTTAGGGATGTGATTTATTATGTTCGGAGGGTGACTGGATCTAATATTCACGTATTTTAATTTTGCGTTGGGTTTCATGTATGGGGAGACGCTGCCAGCCTGAAGATTTAATTCTACGTCCAGATAGTAATTTTTTTATTTTATTCATTTCGACTTCTATTTTTAAGCCAAGGCTTTTGAAGAGTTTGAAAAGTGCTTTTCTAATAGTGCCATTTGTTCTTCTGTTGTTTGACGCTATCATCAGGCCGCCATTCCTATGCAGACTGTGGTTGTTTATAAAAACAATTTTGATAATTTCATATAATATATGTAGACCTATTAACTCCGAAATCTCAGCTTCATCAAACAAACATCCGTCTTTTTTTTTATTTCTTAACCCATTTCCGGATCCAAAGTCCTTGCTTACATATTTGAAAATTCCTTCTTCAGCATATATGAGGCTAGATAAAAAAAAATGTACAATTTCAATTACTTCCACGGATATATTTACAATACCCTTGCTTTGCTTGCCTTCTTCTTCTTCTTCTTCTTCTTCTTCTTCTTCTTCTTCTTCTTCTTCTTCTTCTTCTTCTTCTTCTTCTTCTTCAATTAAGAGGTCATTTGCTAAAAATCGCCTGAGTATACCGTAAGGTTGAAACAAAGGTATCGGATTCAACTGACCTCCTGATTTTTAAAGTTATATATATATATATATATATATACATATATATATATATATATATATATATATATATATATATATATATATATACAGATAGATAGATAGATAGATAGATAGATAGATAGATACTGATAATATTAGTTGTCAATATATATATATATATATATATATATATATATATATATATATATATATATATATATATATAAAATATATAGATTTATATAAATAAATTCCCAAGAAGATAGAATCCAGGTAGAACTCCATGTCCAGGACAGAGTAAGAATATAATATAAAAGGGTTTAACACTAATATATATATATATATATATATATATATATATATATATATATATATATATATATATAGGATAGGATAAAGAACCAGTAGAAAGCAGATCTTAATCTAACGTTTCACTTTATTAAAGCTTCGTCAGAGTTCAAGATAGAAATGATAAAAAATTATAAATAGCAAAGAAACTCAGATTAATGGCATGTTTTGATTGGTTAATTCTTATTGGTTCGATACGTGTCACGTGTAATAAAGTAACAGATAATATTCAAATATGTGTGACAAACATTGTCAACGCTAAAGTGTGTAAAAGTGAGATGCAGTAGGGTGTTTTGATTGGATAGGTGTCACGTGTACGCAAGAAACAGACGATATTCAAATGAGTGAAAGAAAACATTCTGGATGCTAAAGTGTGTAAAAGTTCGTAAAGTCTGCAGATTAAAGATGGCTGGAAAGCATGGTGCCGGATGGGAGTTCCACAAGCGAGAAATACAAGAGAAGAAATTATTAGCATAGAATTTATGGCTCCATCTAGTCAGCTCCACTGCGCTTAAATTTAAAAAAATAACTCTAGGTACCATATCGAAGAGTTCATTCGAACATGAAAATGTTTATAGAAAACACATAGAGAAATAACATTACGATGGTGGGAAAAATGACTGGAGCTGAGCAGCCATATCAGGCCCAGTAATATGGCAGATTCTTCTTTGGATCTGTAAGCGTTCTGAAAGCAAAGGAAGTATTTGTTGCAGATTACTTCCACAACACAAAGAACAAATCACTGTAAGTACAGACTCGAGTTTTCGTCATTTCTTTCTGCCCCCGATATTATATCGGGGGGCAGAAAGAAATGCCGAAAACTCGATCCGCAGGTCCTATCTCACAAATCATAATGCGTGCAACCGGTCAGAAAAATAACTCACTCTCCAACAAACGCGGTAGCCAAAATACACGAATTTTCTCCGATTCGAGAACACCAACAGCTTTTATCGGCCGATCATTTTTCCATTCGTCGACAGCTGGGAGAGAACGTTCAATTTGTTTTTTTTTTATTATTTATTTATTTATTTTTTGAAAATATTTCGTCTTCAGCATGTCATGTGGAATACGAGCCCTTTTTTTTTTTTTTTTTGGTAAGTAATTTTCTTTTTCGCCACATTTACCGTCGTAGGATACACTCGACTCGCTGTCGCTTGGTTTGACAAGGTAAGTCGCCGTCTTCTTCGCTATAGGATCTTATCAAGAAGCTCAAGGTAAGTAGGGGCACCGGACCATACGTGTCAACAATATTCGATGCATGGACGAATGGTAGACAGTTGAATAATACATTTCAGATGCATCAAGGATGGTCTTCAGTGATGCACTGTCTTCATCGCCGATTTCGGGTTTTGTATCATATCGGCTCAAACAGCAACCCCGACCTGATTCTAAAAGGGTCAGGCCGACTCCTTGATAGCGTCGTTCTACGCACCTCGAAATTGCAAAAAAATTCAGATATAGCTGAGAGTCCGACCGTTCTTATTGACATACGTCTGTCAGCATCAGCCAATGAAATAAAGGCTTTTCTCCATTCCCTCCTATGTAGCCTTGTCCTTTGCTTCATCCGGTTTTGATTCGCACTATTTCCACGGCATTCATAACGAGGTAAACTGGACTTGTTCTTGCATAGTTTAGTCCAATGTTTTTACGTTATATATATATATATATATATATATATATATATATATATATATATATATATATATATATATATATATATAAGATAGATTCTGGAGAGAAAAATTGTCTCGTCCGACATAGTGAACCAACTTTGGGAGCTGATCTAGCAATGGATTCAATATAGTCTTTCCACTTCATGTCAGCTGAGAATGTTAACCCGAGAAGGTGCAATGAATTACTTTCCTGGAGGTTAGCATCAGCCATACTGATGGGAGGCAGTAAGGGGTCTCTCTGATGATTAATAGAGAGAAGTTTAGTTTTGGAAGCATTAAAATTAACAAGCCATGTTTTGCCCCAGTTAACCACGGACTTGACATCGGCTTTCACTTTGACCATGTCAGACTGATAAAGCTTACTATCGCGGCAAGAGTATATTGTTGTGTCGCCAGCGTAGATACCAAGTTGAAAACTGATGTCATCAGGAAAGTCATTAATGAAAATTAAAAAGAAGAGTAGGACCAAGGATGGGACCCTGGGGAACACCAGCGTTAGTATGAAAGGATGTAGACGAGTGGCCGTTCAAGATAACTCTTATTTCACGATTTGATAGGAAAGACTGAATCAGTTCAAAAAAGTGTCCGGAAACAGCGCAAATTTTCAGCTTGTGGAGAAGACCTGTCAACGGCTTTCGAGGTGTCCAATGCAACAGCCTGGGCTTCACAGTTTTTATCAAGAGCATGATAAACTATTTCTGCAAATATCGTCAGTACACCAGCAGTTGACCTGGAGAAATGAATATGTTGTGGACCCAGAATAGGTCCGAAAGAAAACTCGAACTAAGCAATTTAGTGAAAACCTATTATTAAACAAAAGAACGAATACGAAAGTGTTTCACGTCCGGCTGACGGCAAAGTACAATAGTCAACTCGTCAACTGTAGACAGCGATATTTACTTGCCTCCCCACGAGGTAAAGATGTGGCACAAGGCCGGGTTTAACGTGGGTAATTCCGAGCCAGTAGGCTCGGCCAAAAAATGCCCGTAGAAACTGTACAAACAGAATCGGGTTGATCAACCTCCCCGAACGAGACTCTGCCCTTCGGCATAGCCTCGTCCGGGTTCCTCTCTGCTCAGAGGCAGAGAGTTCGACCGTCTTGCTGGAACAAGTCACAGCAAGGCTATCAACTGTAGACAGCAAAATTTACTGCCCCCCACCCACGAGGTAAAGATGTGGCACAAGGCCGGGTTTAACGTGGGTAATCCCGAGCCCGTAGGCTCGGCCAAAAAATGCCCGTAGAAACTGTAAAAACAGAATCGGGTTGATCAACCTCCCCGAACGAGACTCTGCCCTTTGGCGGAGCCTCGTCCGGGTTCCTCTCTGCTCAGAGACAGAGACTTCGACCGTCTTGCTGGAACAAGTCACAGCAAGGCTGCCAACTGTAGACAGCTCTCTGTCGAGAGAGGCATAATCTCCCCGTACATATTGTAATAGGACGTGTCCGTTTAGCCCATAAAGGTAGATCCCATAATACCGCTCTCCCAAGCCTTTACCTCCGCAGGTGTCTCAATAGAAAGCCATGTCTGAGTAAAAAACCCTGCGATTAAAGACGATGAACCAATTCAGCATTGATTAGGAACTCTAATAGTTTCCTAAAAAAAAGGTAAAAGTCTAATGGGCCGATGGAAGAGTCGGATGGTTCTACAGAGTTCTTTAGAACAACAGATGATGATCCCAACAGAGAGGAAATTAGGAGGCAGGGAGGCATTTATTATACAGTTGGTTGATTTTGTTTAGTGACATCAACCACTTTGGGTTAATGCAGAAATCTAAATATTTTGAACACAATTTTATGACATCTTTATGTATATACATTCTTTTTATAGATACAAATATTTAAGTAAATGCTCTGTGTTTTTATAATAAACAGTATTAAACAACATTTACCGGCCTGAATATCCGAGGAATTGTCATAGAAAATATGCGTCCTCCGACAGGAATCGAAACTATATCCTATACGGAACTGTCATATAGCCTGACGTGCTTTACCGATTGAGCCACAGAGGAGCGTTTCGGTTAGCAAGGTCGATTTTACTGTTTTTAAACTACAATCCTCCATGATTTTCTCTCGTACATTCATATCTGCTCATGGCGTATCAAATGTAAACAAATGACGTCACACATTATGAAATGGACAAAGTCCGACAATTATTTGTAAATCATTTCTATGTTTATACATTCTTTTTTAGAGATACAAATATTTAAGTAAATGCTCTATTAATACAGTTTATTTATTAAATGTTGTTAATACTGTTTGTTATAAAACAGAGCATTTACTTAAATATTTGTAACGATAAAAAAGAATGTATAAACATAAAAATGTCTTAAAATAATTATCGGACTTTGTTCATTTCATAAAAGTATATATGTATACATTAATATCGAAGTATAGGATTGGTATTGACGGAATAAATAAATACAATTCTATAGCATCGAGCAGATATGAATGTACGAGAGAAAATCATGGAGGATTGTAGTTTAAAAACAGTAAAATCGACCTTGCTAACCGAAACGCTCCTCTGTGGATCAATCGGTAAAGCACGTCAGGCTATATGACAGTTCCGTATAGGATATAGTTTCGATTCCTGTCGGAGGACGCATATTTTCTATGACAATTCCTCGGACATTCAGGCCGGTAAATGTTGTTTAATACTGTTTATTATAAACAGAGCATTTACTTAAATATTTGTATCTATAAAAAGAATGTATAAACATAAAAATGTCTTAAAATAATTGTCGGACTTTGCCCAATTGTGCGACATTTTTATGACTTTACACTGCAGATAAATGTATTGTTTGTCATTTTGCTATAGATATGTATTTTTGGTAAGTTTTTATATACAAATGTATTGCTGATATTTTACTATAAAAATGTATTTTTATACTTTCATGTGTGTTTTGTTTTTGTTTGGGGTTCACTATTTTCCCATAGCTGTGACCCTAATAGGTACTACCACCCCGAGTCAGAGTGGGCATGGAAACAACAGCAATTAATTAGTGATTCCACATTCCTCAAAACTTCGATCCTCCCATCACAGGCCTTTTAGAAGTGAAACATTTTAGGATAAATTTCCGAGTCTGATCGGTGATGATGAAAATCTACTGCGAAAAAGATAAGGCTATTGTGTATATTAATCTCGTGCAAGAAAAGGGTGCTTGTTTTCAAAATAAACTTTCGCCCCATGGCCTTTAGCCATAATTGAATTCTGTTTCTGAATGCAAAAACATTAGAGGTTCAGTCTCCAAAAATAAAAATTAGAATCAACTTTTTTTCGCTCTCCTCAAATTGCCCGTTTTTCTTTTCGTTTTTTTTCTTTTTTTTTTTTTAGGTATTGCGGGGTTATTTCCTCTTGACTTGAAACACTCTGACGTCATACAAGTAGAAGACCGGCAATCATGAGAGGCGTAATTATATTTACTAACTTCTGACGACCGACCATCTGCCCACGCATCTTTAGCGGCGGCAACAACAAGCTACAGATTCCTAACAAGGTTCCTGCCACGTTTTCTCCTAATGTTTCTTATCATCGTCGGCAAGAAAGTGTCAGTAGTTGAAGCAACCAACCAGTGCCGTTGTTTCAGGCGAACAGTGTTAGCTTTGTAAAAATCAAATTTGGACGAGATTTCGTAGCCGCTAGTAAAATCAATCTATCCATTACAGATGGATTCGAGTGAATGTATAAAACACGTGCAGACACACGTGTGTGCACACACACACACACACACACACACACACACACATATATATATATATATATATATATATATATATATATATATATATATATATATATATAATAAAAAAGGCTTAAACACTAATATTCCATGGTTATAATTTATAACATTGGAATCGTAATTACGATCCAATTCATCAGACCTACAAATTAAAAAAGAAATCGGAAAAAATAACTCCGGGAATAAAAAAATAAAATTTATTGAGAGTGTATGTATGAAAATGGGGCCGGGGCGAATGTGAGAGGCAAATGAAAGCTCTAGAGAGGGCTAACAGGCGAGAGAAAAACAGGAAGGCCTAAAGGTGAAGGTGGGGATTAAAATTTAACAGAAGTTTTAAAAAGGGGAGGTAAAAGACGGGTTAAGTGAGTGAGATACCAATAAATATGAATATTTTCCGATGTCTAATTCATTACTGAATTGCTGACCTAAATTAAATTAAATACCGACACCGGAAATTATTATATACATTTGTGGTGACACTACGCACAATAAGACGATATAATCTAAACTTAAAAATCAGAAGAGAGAGGGAGAAGAAAGGAAATATATGGAAATATATATATATATATATATATATATATATATATATATATATATATATATATATATATATATATATTTGGGCAGCAGTCGGTCTTTTATATAAAAGAGTATTAAATACAACTGGCAAGTTACTGCAATTAAGCCTTTTATTTTACGTATAGCTATATATTTTACATTATATTATATTATATATATATATATATATATATATATATATATATATATATATGCAGACATATATATGTTACATTATATTTTATTTTACAAATATATATATTGTTCTTTCATTCAACCTGTTCTAGTCTTTCAGTATATTTCAACATTGTACACTCTCTCTATCTGATATATATATATATATATATATATATATATATATATATATATATATATTCATTCTGTTTATACGTTATTTTTATAGATATAAATATTTAAGTAACTGCTCTGTTTATAAGAAACCGTATGAAGTACATTTACCGGCATGAATGTCCGAGAAATCTCATAGAAAATATGCGTCCTCCGACAGGAATCGAACCTGTATCCTACACGCCACATAGCCTGACGTGCTATACCATTTAGCTCCAGACGAAGTATCTGGTTAGAAAAATCAAATTATTGTGTTTAAACAACAAATTTCCCATGATTTCTCTCGAACGCTCATATCTGCTCGAAGCGTATCTTAACGTAAACAAATGACGTCACACATTATGAAATGGATTACGTCCGACAATTATTTTCATATATTTTCTCGGTATACGCTATTTTTATAGATAGAAATATTTAAGTAATTGTTCTGTTTATAATAAACAGTATTAACAACATTTACCGACCTGAATATCCGAGACATTTCATAGAAAATATTCGTCCTCCGACAGGAATTTGTTGTTTAAAAAACGGTAATTTGACTTTCCTAACCAGACGCTTCCTCCGTAGACAAATTTTTGTAGCACGTCAGGCTATATGATGTTCCGTGTAGGATACAGGTTCGATTCCTGTCGGGGTACACATGTTTTCTATGAATCTTTCATACGATCACCGAACGCCGTGCCTAGTCAAAACGTAGATAGGTGAGCACTTCGTAATACCAGGTGCTGTAAGCTTGGGTGTGCAGGTGGTGTAATGGATGATTGCGCGGAATTATTAATCGGAGAGCCGAGTTCTAATTCCTTTTGAGTCATTTTCACTTATGCGCAAATAATCTTGGAAAAGCTATGAATTCACCTCATGAATTTAGGTATGGCGATGGGAGTTTAGTTTAAGGCGACAGAATTACAACACTCGATGGTTCAAGAGATACGTGGTTTAGTGGATTAAAATACTGAATAACTGAAGTTAAGCAATGTCGAGCTTCGTCAGTGCCGAGATAGTAATCCCAAGCGGTTACCCATTTTCTACGGCTTATCAACTCATTACAAGTTATTTAAAGCCAGAAAATGTTTTTAGATTGTAAGAATTTTTTCCTTTTTAGAAATAATAGTTTCGCTATATTAGAATTACTGACTTACTAATTAACCCATAGGTGGGAGGAGAAGAAATTGCAATATTTTGGTATTTGAATGCATACATTCTTCTTGTATTTATAGGAATGCTCGGAATGATTACGATAAATAATTGATTACCAGATGATGTAGCACGTCAGGCTATATGACAGTTCCGTATAGGATACAGGTTCGATTCCTGTCAGGGTACACATATTTTCTATGAATCTTTCATACGATCACCAAACGTCGTGCCTGGTCAAGACGTAGATAGTAATACCAGGTGCTGTAAACTTGGATGTGCGGGTGGTGTAATGGCTAATGGCTTGGAATTGTTATTCGGAGAACCATGTTCGAATTCCTACAATCTGAAAATATTTTCTAACATTAAATAACTTTCAAAGGGTTGATAAGCCGTAAAACACAAATCAATCAATCAACCAGACTTTTCATATGAACAGAGTTGTTGAACATACAGTGAAAAATCAATAAACAACCCCTGTGTTACGTCAGGTGCCCCAGTCTATTCCTTTAGTATATATGTATCTATAGATCTAGAAAGAAAACCAGTCTCAGATGTCATGGGTCGTAAGTTTTCAGCATATCACAACGTCTGTGCTACCATATCATACTAATCAAGGTAGAGCAGGAATCTTTCTGACATTGTGCAAGACAGTCGATCAAAGCGATTTCCTCTCCTTCTCTCTCCCCATCACACACACACACACTCATATATATATATATATATATATATATATATATATATATGTGTGTGTGTGTGTGTGTATGTATGTATGTATGTATCCCTGCCTTTCCATATCTCCTATTTTCCCCGTTAGTGCTATAAATAAATAATCGAGACGAACGACTAGTGCTAATCAACTCGGATCTTCGCACTGGGGGCAATCTTTCTTTCCGTTTGATTGATGATGAGGTCTCTATCTGTATCCATGATTCCCGCCAAAACTTCAAAGTCTCACTGATAACGAAGAAGCCCAAACGTTAATGATAGGAATGTCAACATTAAGGCCGCAATGTTTTCTCCTAACTGACTGCACACACACACACACACACGCGCGCGCACACACACACACACACACACACACACACACACACACACTATATATATATATATATATATATATATATATATATATATATATATATATATCCCATGATTTGAGAGGTATTTCTGGAAGGCGTATGTGCTATGTATTTTCTATCGCAACTCTGTATATATATATATATATACATATATATATATATGGGGTGGATTTATTTTGTTGCCCACGTTTATATACAAAAAACACATCCAACAAAATAAATCCTACATTGCCTTGATAATGGACCTCAGGGGGCGCAACCCGTCGGCTAAAAATAGTTTTCTTTCCACTTATCTCTTTTTATTAATTTTGTTCCATTACAGATTCAATCTATCTGAAAATAATTTACATATATATGTATATATATATATATATATATATATATATATATATATATATATATACATATATATATATATATATATATATGGATGTTATATTAAAAACGACTGACAAGGTACTAAGATTAATATTTTATTTATTTTTTCTAGTGTTCGAACAAGTTCTTTCTTTTTTTGGGACACAGAGTCTCTAGAAACTGTCCAAATGTTGTATAATTCCGAGCGCATTCGGCTATCCTTTTAGCCATTATCAAGGATGACTATATTTTTTCAATTTAATTGGGTATGTGGGTTGTGTGTATGTTTTTTAGTGTTATCGAGATGTATGTTTTATTTTCCGAACACGGTCAGTACATTGTGGCCATGTTCGTTGTTAAGTGTTGGCTTTTACTGTTTTATTATTAAGGCTTCCATTATTTTTAAATGGGTGTTTAAATGGATTCTACTAGAGCTGTGGTCGGATAGGTGTAATTTAAGGCGTCTCGATAGTCATTTAGGAGTATGATCGATGTAATTATTTTTGAATTCGGTTTGGTCAGAAACACAGTTTTCTAAGTGGCATTTGAACTTATAGATAATGTTCGTTCGTTGTAATTTTGATTTTTGCTGGTTTGTTGTTATTTTTCAGTATAAGGTTAGCTATTTAAACGTTTTTTTAAATTTTATAATGAAGAAAGTGGGCTTGAAGAATTTCACACACACAGGACATGTTGAAGGCAAGAGAAACAGAGGAAAGCAGCAAGTAACCTACCTAACGAGCTTGTGTACATTTCTAGGGCACTTACTGAGGAAAGTGGGCTTGAAGAATTTGACACTTACAGGACATATTGAAAGGCAAGAGAGACAAAGGAAAGCAGCGTGTAACCTACCTATCGAGCTTTGTAAATTTCCAGGACACTGCAGAAAGTAGGCTTGAAGAATTTAAAACGCACATGACATATTGAAGGAAAGAGCAGTAGAGGAAAGCTAACTAGGTTGTGTAAATTTCTAGGGCGTATAATGAGGGAAGAGAGCTTCTAGATTTGGACACTCAGTGACATATTCAAGCCAATAGGTACAGATGAAAGCAGCGAGTAACCTATCTAACCTGTTTGTGTAAATTTCTAGAGCACTTAATGAAGAAAGTGGGCTTGAAGAATTTGACACTCACAGGACATCTTAAAGTCAAGAAGAATAGAGAAAAGCAGCGAGTAACCTACCTAACGAGCTTAAGTAAATTTTTAGGGCACTTACTGAAGAAAGTGAGGTTGAAGAATTTAAGACCCACAAGAAATATTGAAGGCAATAGAGACAAAGGAAAGCAGCGAGGGTATATAATGAGGAAAGAGAGCTTGGAGAACTGGGCACTCAGTGGCATATTTAAGCCAGAGGGACAGATGAAAGCCGCGAGTAACCTATCTAACGTGCTTGGGTAAATTTCTAGGGCATCTAATGAGGAAAGAGAGCTTAGTGAATTGGACACTCAATGACATATTGCAGGCAAGAGGGAGAAATGAATGCAGTGAGTAACCTACCTAACGTGTCTGCGCAAATTTCCAGGGCATATAATGAGGAAAGAGAGCTTGGTGAATTGGACACTCATTGACATATTGAAAGCAAGAAGTACAGATGAAAGCAGCGAGTAACCTATCTGACGTGCTTGTGTAAATTTTCAGTGCATATAATGAGGAAAGAGAGCTTGGTGAATTGGACACTCATTGACATATTGTATTGAATGGACACGGCATATAGAAGATTCGAATATCTCAGTCATTATGAAGAAGTGGGTGTTGTCAGTGTAATAGACAATATTTTATTATTTCTTCTGTTTTCACTAAGTCTATTTAAATGGTTCAACTATCTTTATTTCTACGATTTTTCTTTTCTTTTTCTAAACTCCGTTTGTACAACCAATCCACGATTTCATCAACTTACATGTGCGCTGGCTTGATGTAGCTGTAAATTCTATGTTTCTTTTCACGCACTTCTCGCTCGTGGAAGACCTATAAGCGCTCTATGCTTTTCAGCCAACTACAAAACCAATCTACAAAAATTTAAATGCAATATCAATCTCTATCTACTGTCCTCCAGATTACTTTTTCCTCTCCTGATCATTAATGTTTCTACTCCTTATTCTTCCACGCCCTGAAAATCTTTGTTTCTTAGTGGCTTTATTGTCTTGCATTGGGTGATACCTATTAAAAACAATCATGAAAACCCTTAAAATAGTTTTTGAATAAGAATTCTTTCTTCGACATTCATTATTTTTTTGTATTCTTCATACAATTTTCTGACTTTTTTCTTTTTAAATATTTTCTTCCCACTTTTTAGTAAGGAATTTCGTACCACCAGATTATTACTTCTTTTTCTGTCGCTATTTAACATAAACACGGTATTTTTTTTAATCAATTCATTCCAAGCAAGGCGATAAAGCCACTCAGACGTAAATGAAATAAGCATTGTTTGTAAAAGATATTAAATTCATATTATAGAAGCATTGACTTATAAAACAATTAAATTCATATACAATAAGCATTTTATATTAAACTATTAAATTAATATTGAACAAATATTCTGTATAAAATTATTAAATTCATAGTAATGCACCATTGTATGTAAAATATTAAACTCATATTAAATAAGCTTTTTCTATAAAAATATTAAATTCATATTAAATAACCATTGTCAATAAAACTATTAAATTCAGATTGAATGAGCATACTCTATAAAACATTAAATTAAATTTGGATAAATACCGTCTATAAATTATTAAATTAATATTGAATAGATGTTGTGTATAAAAATATTAAATTCATATTAAAAACCATTCTATATAAAATATCAATTTCATATTAAATAAGCACTTTCAATAAAATTATTAAATCCATATTGAATAAGTATAGTCTATAAAAGTATTAAATTAATATTGGATAAATATCGTCTATAAAATATTAAATTAATATTGAATATATATTGTCTATAAAAATATTGAACTCATATTAAATAAGCATTTTCAATAAATCTATTAATTACTTATTGAATAAGTATAGTCTAAAAAAATATTAAATTAATATTGAATAAATATCGTCTATAAAATATTGAATAGTGTCTATGAAAATATTAAATTCATATTGGATTAATATCGTCATAAAATATTAAATTAATATTAAAGATGCATTGCATTTAAATTATTAAATTCATGTTAAATTAACATTTTTGATAAAAGTATTAAATTTATATTAAATAAGGATTGTCAATAAAAATCTTAAATTCATATTGAATAAGAATTGTTTATAAAACTATTAAATTCATAGGTAGGTTTGTTGGAACTTGTTGGCATGAGAATACATACATCTAATGTTTAACTCTGTAAAGCAGAAACATGCTTTTAAAACAGGGTTTATTAAAACCTCCAAACTTTATAAATACATGTGCGTAAAAAATCATCGCTGCTCTCCGCCTTAAATATTACACGTATATATTCTCGTGCCAACAAACCCAAAGACCGTTATATAGTCATACATACATCTAAACTTTCGGTACAGTCACATGACTTTTCAGTTTATCTTCGTTGATCAAAATGTCTGTTATTTTCTTTTTCCTTCGTTTATTTCTTGTTTGATTTTTTTTTTTTGTTTTTCTCCAAGACAGCGAATTTTAAAAATTTCTAGTTCGTCTACGATCGCCATTTTGTCTGCATGATTTTTTTTATTTATTTTTTATTTATTTATTTTTTTACCCTTGGGATGTAAAGAAACCTAAATCATTCTTGCACAGAGCGAAGAAAAAAATTAATTTCCTTAAAATTCAATTTCCTCCTGTCGTTTGCCTAAGAAGACAACGAGTTGAGAGAACAAAAGTCTTTTACCAATCCAGATGGGCTATTGTCTCTGTGTATGTCTCTGTGTGCGTGTGTGTGCGCGCGCGCATGTGCGTGGGTATGGGGGCCAGTGAGTGGATGCAACTCAAAAGATGTTTTTTTAAAAGTCTTGAGGAAATTAATGATAAGGGCCTGAAAGAAGAAACGTTCAGAATAGAAAAAAAAATAGATGACCAGGAGTAACTGCTTTGTAAGTCATCCAATCTGCCTTTGAAATCGTGTTTATATTGAACGATATTGAGATCTGAGTGCAATCGAGAAATCTTCAAGATTTAGCAAAGATTGTCTGAAACGAACTCCTAGCGACAAGCTGGCATTTTAATAATATTTCAATGAATAAACTCTAATATCTAAATTTAATATGTTGTAAAGAGAAACTATTTTAAGCCCTGGACAATATGTATGGCATATCTGAAAAGTTTTTCTTATATATGCCGTGACCATTCAGGATGTTGGCGGTTGTGGCTCTCCGTAATCTCCTATCCGTTGTCGTTCTAAATAAAATGTGTCTCTTTGTTATCTCACCTAAACCTTGTTCCGTCATCTATTTATTCGTATATACCTTCTGCCTTCAAACTGCCCCGTATATATCAAAGCACGCTTTGCTCGATAAGTTCTCGACAGGTTTCAACTCATTCTTTCTTATGTTGAGTATAAGTACATCTTTTTGTTTCCATATTCTCTAGAACTTCGTTGTTTATCACGTTTTTGGCCCATTGTATCCTCGGCATCGTTCTGTTGATTCAAGTCTCTTCATCATCTGCGAGGGGATTGTCCAGCATTCACTAGCATAGGGTAGGACTAATATTACATAAGAGTTCAGTATTTCTTTTTTTACTCTCAGTATCCAAATGTGATTTACTTTTTTGTTTGTAATTTTAGATGTGATGACATTTTTCAGTATTGATTGTTTTCTATAAACTAATGCAAAATTTCTCCATACCATAACGGACTTCTTCCGATAAATAAATATACACACAAACACACACACACAGACACACACAACACACACAACACACACACACACACACACACACACAACACACACACACACACACACAACACACACACACACACACACAACACACACACACACAACACACACACACACACACACACACACACACACGTACAGGGTTGATACACATGGAACAAAATCCCAATAACCAAAAACATTATTCTTAAAACAGTGGCCAATACTAAGTTGAGCTAATAATATTTATTCAAATTTATAAGATATGCATATTATAAGATCACTACAAAAGTTGCAATTTTGTTACGACACGTCTGTGTCTTCTCAAGTGATATATATATATATATATATATATATACATATATATATATATATATATATATATAAATTCTGGTGACCTATCAAGGGATATATATATATATATATATATATATATATATATATATATATATGTGTGTGTGTGTGTGTGTGTGTGTGTGTGTGTGTGTTTGTGTGTGTGTATATGAAGAAATATAGTTTTCAGATGCGCTATATTTAAGGGATAAAGTGCTCAACGATTGCGTCTAGCATAAAACAGCCTGTCGCCTCTGAGTACTGACTTCAATGTTCACTTATATATATATATATATATATATATATATATATATATATATATATTTAGGCAGCAATCATTCGTTTATGCATGTTTCATTAAAAACGACAGACAAGGTACTACGATTGAGCTTTTTATTTAATTTTTTTTCTTGTGTTCGAACAAGAGCTTTCTATTCTGGACAAAGGGTGTGTAAGAACTGCCCAAATGTTTTGTTTCCGAGCGCTTTCGGCTATACCTTTAGCCATTATCAAGGATGATTCAATTTTTCAGCTTAATTGAGTATGTGCATTATGTGTAGGTCTTAGTGTGTGGTAGGGATGTTTTTAATTTCCGAATACGGTTAGCACATTGTGGCCTTGTTCGTAGTTAATATTGTTAAGAGATGGCTTTTTCTTTTTTATTATTAAAACTTCTATTATTTTTTATCTTTTTTTACAGGTGGATGCAGTTAATATATTTGTGTTTTCTACTAGTATGTTTCTAATTGAGTCTGGTAAATTTGTGTGTGTGTTTAAATGGGTTTTAATGGAGCCTGTGATCGGATAGGTGTAACGTAAGGCGTCTGGATAAGCATGTGGTTGTGTAACCGATGTAATTATTTATGAGTCCGGTTTTATCAGGAAAACAGTTCCTTAAGGGGCATTTGAACTCATAGATAATGTTCGTTCTTTGTAATTTTGACTTAGCTGGTGTGTTGTTATTTTTGAGTATAAGGTTAGCTGTCTTAAATTTTTTATAATAGATAATTAATTTGATTTTTTTATTCGGGTCAATTGGGGTGGTGTATTTCTTTATAATATGTCTTAGTGAAGATTCGTCTTGTTTGTAATTAATATGCATTTGGTTTTTGTAATAAATGTGTATGTGATTTTTGACTGTGTGTTCACTATCGTTATTACTTACTTTGGGGAGAAATAGTCTAATTTGGTGGTCTATATGGTGGTTAGGGAAGCCGTTGTTGATTAGTGTTTGTTTAACATTATTAAGTTCTTTGAGGCAAAGTAGTCGAGTGGATGAATTCTGGTTTGCTCTTTCTAGAAAGTTTTTATTACTGCTATTTTGTACCTAGGTGGACATTCGCTTTTAAAGTTAAGGTGGCACGAGTTTTTGCTGGTGGGTTTTTTGTATAAGGATGTAATGAAAGTGTTATTGCTGTATTCAACGAGGACATCTAAGAATGAAAGTTTGTTTTTTGGCTAAGTTCATAGGTAAAGTTAAGGACGGAGTTTTTCTCAAATGTGGTCTTAAGTGTATCTATTTCTTTAATGTTATTTGCTAAAATAAAAATATCATCTACGTAGCTAACATATATTTTCGGTTTACGGACCTGTGTAAATATCGTATTTTCTACGTATTTTCTAGTTGGAAAAGCATGGACCGAGTGGATTTCCCATACTAACACCATTAGTTTGGGTGTAAATGTTGCCATTATGGTCATAGAATGGAACTTTGGTTGTGCATGCGTGTAGTAATTTTTTTAGTATGTATGGTTTGATGGATGGCGGAGGGATAGAATTACATATATATATATATATATATATATATATATATATGTGTGTGTGTGTGTGTGTGTGTGTGTGTGTGTGTGTGTGTGTGCGCGCGTGTGTGTATATATATATATATATATGTATGTCGGTATATATATATACACACACACAAATACATATATATATATATATATATATATATATATATATATATATATATATATATATATATATAGTAGTGTAATGGATAGCGGCTAGAAATAAGAAATCGAAAAACCGAGTTCGAATTCAAATCGAAATCACGACATTAAATTTGGAAATGTATGAATCCATCGCTTCTCCCCCCAGATATAGGGTAAATAGTAAGAAATACTGGGTTAGTCAGCCTTGCTTAGTAATTAGTCTTGAAGAAGGGCAACTCAAAAACCTGAAGAGAGCTGTTTGAAGAACTCGTCCCATACTATATGCACCGGTTTCTTTGTATTTGGTTCTTCCAAAGAGTGTAATTGTTTCTGCACAAGGCTTCATTATTATAATCAAATCATATATATGTGCGAGTAGTCGGATAGCTGAATTGTTGGACCTTCATAGGTCGAAGGCGACGGGTAAGTCCATCACACACACACAAACACACACACACTTATATATATATATTCTGTGAGAGAGAGAGAGAGAGAGAGAATAAATAGATATAAAAATATAAAAGTTGACACTCAGGTCAACTCCGAACGTTAACAGTGTGTTTCTTGCTTGAACGCAATCTTCAAGCCTGAATACTGCGTTTAATTATGAAACAGACTATCGGCGTTGACCTCAATGTCCACTTTTACATTTTTATATCAACATACGCTCTAGCTCTATCTATGTTATATATATATATATATATATATATATATATATATATATATATATATATATATATATATATATATATATGTTTGTGTATGTGTGTGTTGTAGTATACCTACGAACGATAATGGGTATGTCCCCATTCACATAAATTCAGTAGTAAATACTGTATGTTGGTCTGCAGTCGAAGATTCGTCTCCAGCTGTTCTGGACAAACTCTCTCTCCTCGGGCAGAGAGGATCCCCAGACGAGGCTATGTCGAAAGACGGGATCTCGTCTCGAGAAACAGCTACCCGACCCCGTTTTATACGAAGTCTACGGAGAATTTTTGGCTGAGCCTACGGGCTTGGATACCCCACATTAAATTCGGCCTTATGCCACATCTGACCGCGTGGGGCGGTTGGTAGATATCCTGCAGTTGGAGATAGATGGGTTAAAACGACTCACATAAATTCTTATATATGAAGAAAAATTTGGGGGCAAAATATAGAACACAGTTAAAAGTTTTCGTGTGATCTGTTTCCTCATGTTTTGTCATCAGCGTAAATAAACGTAGTGCGATGTAATCCTAAAGGATGAAATGTGTAACGCGAAAACTTTTTGTCCCCCTTTGCCCTACATCTTTCCCCCCATATATATGAAGGTCGAAAGTACTCGGTTTTAAAAAAAGTCTTCCTTGATGAATTTCATTTAACATCAAGAAAATGACTAAACAACTGGAAAGGTCAGTATAGAAATTTGTAGACACAATGTTTATATTATTCAATGACTCATTTTTGACTGAAGATATGCTTCCTATATATATATATACATATATATATATATATATATATTAACTGATTTAAAAAAAAATTTTCGCTACACAGTAATAACCATGTTTCAAAAATGGAAGATAAAAGCTTCGAATTTAATTTTGTAATTAAATTAAAAACATTAGTTCCATTTCATTTCAATTTTGGAGTAACTTATTAAATTTAATGAGTTTTAAAGGCACGGCAAAAATTCATAATTCACTGTTTCCAAGGATACAGAGAAATCTACTCACCCAGATAAGGGGTGGTAGCGTGTTCATTTTCATCAACTTTTGTTGTGTCAGTTATTAGTTACGTTCCTAAAAGGGGTTGTGTTTAGGGATGGGAAGGGTTGTATTTTTCAACCATATTTTAAATCAGTTAATTTATAATATTAATGCTCTTCAAATTTACATTGAGCACTATTTTGTAAAAATAAAAATATTTATAAGAACACCGGATTATATATCTTACTGCTCTTTCGTTTTATTTATATATACATACATAGATACATATATATATATATATATATATATATATATATATATATATATATATATATATATATATATATATATATTTTTAAATCGGTTGCTGTTGCCACACCAGGAGAAAATAATCTTAAGGATATGGATCTTTATTTATTATTAAAATAGGATACAAAATTATCACGACGTTTAACATTTAAGACGCCTTTCGGTCGACTCTTGTTCAGGCATATAATCGTCGGCAGACTAAAAACAAGGTTGTTAATAAGAAATGTTTTTACCAAAAACTGATATTAAGATGAAAATTACCGAATTAGACGAGAGAATAGGAAAAAAATAATATTCTTCCGAGTTAGGTGACTGATTCCCCGAAGAAGGCCAACTTTCAACTCCCGTTGACTACACAGGGCAGGAAGTTATATATTAATAGTAGCAATCTCCAGAGGGTCTAAATGGAGTCTGACCGCTTCCCTGTACAAGACAGAAAAGAACTCGGGAGAATAGAAGAATATCCTAGATAGATAGATAGATAGATAGATAGATAGATAGATAGATAGATAGATAGATAGATAGAAATAAAGATAATTGTTGTGTAGGATCTACCTAATCTGCATAGGTGACTACCAACTATATAAATAATGGTTGGTACCGGAAGAAAAAGGAATCACGAGATCCAACTAGAGACTCTGATCGACTGCGACTAGTCAACACATTCTCCAGGAACGTCTTCCCAGAAATATACAGAAATACTATATGTACTTATTGTGTACACTTTCTTGTTATAATACATTCTTGTTCTAAGTACATTTTGTGTTGCATTATTATTCCATGCATTAGGCGAGATTCAACATTGAGTCAAGACTCAACAATAATCAATCCAAATAAATGCATGAAGTATTAAACGAATTAAAAACTGCTCCCGCCAAAATAATAGTTAGAATAAACTACAACAATCAACCCCAAAATTGAATAAATGGCTTTAATTATCTTCCCAAACCAAAAAATAACTATTAAATAAGCGATATAAACAAATTTTTATTACGTGAATAAGACACCGATTAAAATTAAAATAAATAAATAAATATATAAGATAAGAAATAAAAATAAAAAATAAATAAAAACAAGCAAAATAATTTAACCCAAATAAATAGATAAACAAATAAACGACTTCCGGCAACATAACCTCCAAAATAGACTACCCACAATGCACCACTGCCCCCGTGTATATAAATAGCGGAGGAAAAAAACAACACTCTTGGCCTGATGATTGCGTCTAGCATGAAACAGCCTGTCGCCTCTAAATGTTGACTTCAATGTCCACTTTTATATTTACACACGCTCTATCTCTGATATTGAGCACTTTACCCCATAAATATAGCACACCTTAAGAGTATATTTCTTCATATATATATATATATATATATATATATATATATATATATATATATATATATATATATATATATATATACAGAATGAGGGGAAAGAGTGATAAAAGTATACTTTTAAGGTATGCTATAGTCATGAGTAAAATACTCAGTATCAGAGATAGAGTGTATGTAAATGCAAAATTGAAGACTGTCAATCCCAGGCGGCGACAGACTGTTTTATGCTTAAACGTAATCTTCACGTCATCTACGTTCAAGCGAGACAAACTGTCGCCGCTTGGGGTTGACCACAGTGTCGAATTTTACAGACAGACAAACACTGACACAAACATATATATATATATATATATGTGTGTGTGTGTGTGTGTGTGTGTGTGTGTGTGTGTGTGTGTGTGTGTGTGTGTGTGTGTGTGTGTGCCTCTGTATGTGTGTGAGTGAAAGACAGAATTTGGATAAATACGTCCGTATCTTGACACGTAATTAAGCAAAAATTACAATTTCGCTTAGAATCAAAAAGAGACAGTTGTAATATCTCGAGCGAATAATGAGGAATGAGTGCTTGGTGAATTTGATACTCACATGACACATTGAAGGCAAGAAAGACGTAAGAAAACAACGAATAACCTACCTAACCTGCTTGTGCAAATGGTTGGCAGCAAAAGGATCAAACGACAAACTTCACTGAGGAGACGTACACAGAAGAAGAAGAAGAAGAAGAAGAAGAAGAAGAAGAAGAAGAAGAAGAAGAAGAAGAAGAAGAAGAAGAAGAAGAAGAAGAAAAGTCTTTAAAAAGAAATTAGTTTCTGATGTTAAGAACCCTTCGATCGATGATTCATTCACTCAGAGATATAATTGTTTGTCCTCAATGAAAATCGGTGGCGTTTTCTTTTGCAAAGACTCTTCATCATTTCTATAAATGACATCAAATTGCTATTTTATTGCAAAAATATTAGTCAGATGTCTTTCTATTGATTGTAACCCTGTCAGAAATGAAAACACTATAAAAGTCCTTTTTCCTATAACAGGAAAATTAATAATTATTCTTTTATTATAGATAGTCAAAATTATTTCTATAAAAAGAACAAGAACTAATTTAAACTCTTCAGGTTGGAAAAGAAAACTATTGTATTGCTTTTAAAGTGCTATATCCCTTCTGGACGTAACCGCTCAGGAATCACCATGAATTCTCTTTTCTTTATTATCTGTGAATTGCCATTTATAATTGCGAAAGTTAGTAACGCCTTTCTTCCGATACTTCTTCCAAGGTTGGCAATTCTGGATTTTCCTTCTCTTAGACTGCTTGCTACCCAAGGCTAGAGAAACCTGCCTGTCTTGCTATTTAACCCATTGCTGGAGGAAACGTATTTAAGCTTCTCCAAAAGGCAAGAATGTAGACAAAACAGAGTTTTTAACTCGGTTCATCGAAACCGCTTTCAGATACCGCGCTGAAATAGCTTGCATTTAAACACTTTATTAAATAAATGAATAGATGAGCGACAGTGAATAATCATACATTTACCTATAAATAAAGACTCCAAAATTTACGTATATTTATTCAAGTATGTAATATTTTTGGCAAGGCGTGACGTTCGAAAAGCTAAAACATCCTGAATAATAACAGTCTACTGACAGGAATTTTGGGGTACTTAAATTCATTCAACAAGTCCTGCTTCCCTTCGTTTATTTTTTCACTATTAAGATAGCTGTTACTACTCCAATGACTACTAGACTAAATCCTAACCCGTTGCTATTAGCCCAAATCCAGACCTACTGCTACTAGATGTAACCCAGCCTCATTACTCTTAGTACAAATTTGGAACAATTAGTGTTAACCCAAACTCTAACCTAAAGTTACTAACTTCAATTCAAGCTATTGGTTCAATTGCTATTAGTGGGCCCACTTCTACTCGCCACAATCCGAGTACATTGCTATTAATCCAAATCCAGACACATTGTTACAAGCTCCAATCAGAGCCCATTACAATACTAATAGTCTAAATCCAAACCCATTGCAACTATGCCAAATCCGTGACCACTGCTAATAATTCCAAAATGGGCCCAATGCAACTATCCCAAACTCGGGACCACTACTAGGAGCCCAAATCAATTGCAGTAGTCCAAATTAACACCTTTTCTTGTCCACAATAATCCTAATATTATATTTTTTAGAAGAAAGTAAGATAACGATTGAATTCTAATTTTTGAATATCAAAGTTGACTGGAAGGCGAGGAGCTGAAAGAGTGTTCCACAAACAAGTGCGAGAGAAGAAAACGTTATCATAGAACATACGGTTGCACCTCGCCATTTCACATGTAAAATGATGAAACTTTGACGTTAATCTCGTACAAAGCTTAAATTGCTTAAGTCTAGTCTAAGTGCCTGACGTATCAGCAGTATTCAGTGCATGTATGAACGCGGTAGCGATAGGAGATGTGCTCTTGAGGTCAGGTTTGAATTTGAGACCCAAAAGGCGTCCAGTGTAAATAAACATATCGAGAGTGGAACTGATCATCGTGACCGACAAAACGGGTGTCTGAACGGTAATGGATAGATAGATAGATAGATAGATAGATAGATAGATAGATAGATAGATAGATAGATAGATACTCTCAAGTTTGAAATATACAGCTGGGACTCTTATTTGTTTGGGTCGAAAATCCACATGGGATACCCTTATTTCAAACACTCCTATTATTAAATATTCAAGAAATTCCTCACGCCCGTTGATTTAGGCTACGAGAATTATAGTAGAAAAAATTATCACCACCCATTTAATTCTAACCACTACGTCTGTTGAAACGCAAATACACACACACACACACACACACACACACACACACACACACATATATATATATATATATATATATATATATATATATATATATATATATATATATATATATAATGTGGACAGCGTTATTCATGTTTGAACGCAATCGTCAGGCCATACAGGTCAGATAGATAGATAGATAGATAGATAGATAGATAGATAGATACATAGATAGATAGATAGATATGATGAGGATTAAGATAGATAGATAGATAGATAGATAGATAGATAGATAGATAGATAGATATGATGAGGATTAAGATAGATAGATAGATAGATAGATAGATAGATAGATAGATAGATAGATAGATAGATAGATAGATACTCTCAAGTTTCAAATAGACAGCTGGGACTCTTCTTTGTTTGGGTCGAAAATCCACATGGGATACCCTTATTTCAAACACTCCTATTATTAAATATTCAAGAAATTCCTCACGCCCGTTGATTTAGGCTACGAGAATTATAGTAGAAAAATTATCACCACCCATTTAATTCTAACCACTACGTCTGTTGAAACGCAAATACACACACACACACACACACACACACATATATATATATATATATATATATATATATATATATATATATATATAATGTGTACTGAGTGTTTCATGTTTGAACGCAATCGTCAGGCCATACAGGTCAGATAGATAGATAGATAGATAGATAGATAGATAGATAGATAGATAGATAGATAGATAGATAGATATGATAAGGATTAAGATAGATAGATAGATAGATAGATAGATAGATAGATAGATAGATAGATAGATAGATAGATAGATAGATAGATAGATATTACTCACAATGCGCAAGAAAATAATAGAAGGTACATAAACGTAAAAAATATTCATAGAAAGAAAGAAAGGAACGTGAAGAGGTGATAATTATGCCATTGCAATTACCGGAACTCTACGGTCATCCCACATTGAAGATGGCCAAAATTATTCAAGAAAATAATTCTGTGTTAGTGCGAAATTCCGGCGAGATTCAAATGAGAGAAAAAAAAAAGAGGAAACAGAATATCAAATGGAAGAGTGGCTGAAAACTAAATTGCAAAACTCAGAAGGCGAGAAGCGACGAAAGTTAAAAGAAAATGAAAAAAAAAGAATTTTCCAAGATGGCTACGAAAGAAAACTGGTGTGGAAACAAGTGAATGAGAAAAGAAAGGAAGCGAAGGGAAACGTGTTTTTCACCTTTTCTAGAGTGGATACAGCCTTCGAAATTATGCCTTTCGTCCAGGCTCCCAAGAACATTGGCTAGTTTTATTTTTTCAGTTTTATATTTGTGAGTTTATATTTTGTTTTGTCTTTTAGTTCTTTTATTTATGTGTTTATTTATTTCCTGCAATTTTCTTTCTTCAAGGTGAATGAGGCGAGGATTTTAGGCGTGGTGTTGGCTAATAGCTAGAATAAAAAGGGAAGAAAAATATGATAGGATGTTGCCTTACAGAGATATTGGAAGTTCGTTGAGTGATAGCGGTCGTTTGACCCGAAAGAAGACCTTAATATCAAAGAACAATTTGAGGAAAAGGGTTCTGTTAGCGATCGTAAAAAGAAATTTTCAACTACGACTCGCTAAAATCTTCTCTTATTTTATCTCTTTATTTTTGCTTTTATAACGTAAATTGCTAGACATGTAAGGTTGGAGTGGCGAAAAGCATAAGTGGAGAAAGAAAGAAGAGAAACGACGAAAGGGAGGAAGAGAAAGAAACACGTAAAAGAAAGAAATAAAGAAATGAAGAAAATATTTTTGAAATAACTTCTAAGAAAGAAAGAAAGAAAGAGAATATTTTAAAATAAATTAGAAAAAAGAAAGAAAGAAAAAAGAGAATATTTTTACATAAATTAGAAAAGAAATAAAGAAAGAAAGAGAATATTTTAAAATAAATTAGAAAAGAAAGAAAGAGAATATTTTTAAATAAATTAGAAAAGAAAGAAAGAAAGAAAGAAAGAGAAAGAGAATATTTTAAAATAAATTAGAAAAGAAAGAAAGAAAGAGAATATTTTTTAATAAATTAGAAAAGAAAGGGAATATTTTTAAATAAACTAGAAAAGAAATAAAGAAAGAGAATATTTTAAATAAATTAGAAAAGAAATAAAGAAAGAGAATATTTTAAAATAAATTAGAAAAGAAAGAAAGAAAGAGAATATTTTAAAATAAATTAGAAAAGAAAGAAAGAAAGAAAGAGAAAGAGAATATTTTTAAATAAATTAGAAAAAAGAAAGAAAGAAAAAAGAGAATATTTTTACATAAATTAGAAAAGAAATAAAGAAAGAAAGAGAATATTTTAAAATAAATTAGAAAAGAAAGAAAGAAAGAGAAAGAGAATATTTTAAAATAAATTAGAAAAGAAAGAAAGAAAGAAAGAAATAGAATATTTCTAAATAAAGTAGAAAAGAAAGAAATAAAGAGAATATTTTTTAATAAATTAGAAAAGAAATAAAGAAAGAAAGAGAATATTTTAAAATAAATTAGAAAAGAAAGAAAGAGAATATTTTAAAATAAATTAGAAAAGAAAGAAAGAAAGAAAGAAAGAGAAAGAGAATATTTTTAAATAAATTAGAAAAGAAAGAAAGAAAGAAAGAAAGAGAATATTTTAAAATAAATTAGAAAAGAAAAAAAGAAAGAAAGAAAGAGAAAGAGAATATTTCTAAATAAAGTAGAAAAGAAAGAAAGAAAGAGAATATTTCTAAATAAAGTAGAAAAGAAAGAAAGAGAATTTTTTAATAAATTAGAAAAGAAAGAAAGATATTTTAATTTAGAAAATTTTTTTTTAAATTTTACATTGAAAGAAAGCACAATTTATAAAAATAAATTTATAAAGCAAGAAAATATATTTTAAATCCATAAAAAAGAAAATATTTTTGAAATTTAGAAAGAAAAAGAGAGAACAAATAATAAAATGGTTTTAAAGTAAATTTAGAAAAAACACGAAGATAAGAAATATTTTCAAATAAATTTTTAAAAGAAAATTAAAAAGAAAAAATTTAAAAAGAAATCATTTTTTCAATAAATTTGGAGAAGTAAACGATTTTAAAATACAATAAAAAGAAAATGAAATATTTTAAATAAATAAAAATATTATAAATTAAAAAATAAGTGAAACAAGATTAAAAAAAACAAAAGAAAAAGAAAAAATCGAAATTAATTAAGGAATCAAAAGTTGGAATGAAGTAAAAAGTGAAAAAAAAGAAACGTTTTAAACAAAGAAGTTTACAAATAAGTAACTAACAAGATAAGAATTAGAGTGATCATGGCTCTCCACAACTTCTTATCCTTTGTAGTTTTTAGCTATCTTTGTCTTTTCTCCGTCCCTCTCAATACCTGTTCTGCCAATCATTTACACAAGGTCGTTAGATCGGTTAGTGACTGCTTTCCTCTGTCTTTCTTGTCTTCAGTATGTCCTCTGAGTGTCAAATTCTCCAAGCCTTCTTTCTTCATTATGTAATTTTATCTCTCTCTCTCACTTCCCCCCTCTCTGATCCTAAGCATAAATATCGTTTATTATTTCATTTTCCCTAAAGCTTCGAGGTTGCTCGCATGTTTGCTCCATGGTATTCTCTGCATCCTTCTGTAGAACCACGTTTCTGTTGCTGCAGGATTCTTTTTCATCTGTGAGGCTATTGTCACTGCTATATAGGAGGACTGATATTCTGCAACACTCTACGAATGTCGCTCTGTCGGCTGGGGCCTCAGAATACGCCGACTGGTCCTCTGCAGCGGTGTAAGCCAAAAATGAGGCACCGCGGGCAAGACGATAAACTACATCCAGCGGAAGTGCCTCTGGTCGGAAGGTTTTGAGAAGCGTGGAATCACCTCTTGTTTGATGGTGTTCCCAGGTCTTCCCTGGCCGAGAATGGTGGCACCTGTTGGGGTCCCAGTTACGGGTGAGCGGTTGGCCGCCGAGCTGGGGTCAGAGCACTGTAAAAGTGTAAAAATAGGTTTTAATGCCATCAATGAATTTTTTAGGAAAAGGGTGTTGCCAGCAGTGCATTTGGGGGGGAGGGGAGAAAATGTTACCAGCGATATATTTTATGAGAAAAAAATGTTACCAAGAATATATTTTTGAAGAAGGAAAAAATATTACCAGCAATACTTTTCTGAAGAAAAAATATTATCAGCAATACTTTTTGAAGAAAACATATTACCAGCACTACATTTGAAAAAAATATTACCAGCAATACTTTTTGAAGAAAAAATATTACCAGCACTACATTTGAAAAAAAATATTACCAGCAATACTTTTTGAAAAAAAAATATTACCAGCACTACATTTGAAAAAAAATATTACCAGCAATACTTTTTGAAAAAAAAATATTACCAGAACTACATTTGAAAAAAATATCACCAGCAGTACTTTTTTAAGAAAAAATATTACCAGCATTACATTTCAAAAAAAAAATATTACCAGCACTACATTTGAAGAAAAAAATATTGCCAGCAATACTTTTTGAAGTAAAAATATTACCAGCACATTTGAAAAAAAATTATTACCAGCAATAAAAATCTTGTCGGCATTAAATAACCCATTGAGGTTGATATGCCGTAAAACAAACCAAACCAAATTCTACGAATTTATACACTGACCGAGTGGTCAGCTCTACAGTCGATTGAAATTTATAAAAAATTTCTGTTGAAACAGCTTTTTTGGAAAATAGTCTCCTCACGTGCACTGTTATGCATTTGCTACAATACAGGATGACTAGTATATTACAACAGAGTTCAGTACGCGACGAATGATAATTTCTAAAACAAAGAGCTTCCCCCACCTGGAATATTAGTGTCAAATAATTCTTATCTGTGAATTGCTATGCCTTCTTTGATAAAATAGTGGAGTGGCTTTCAGTAGCATTCTGCATGGTTCTGAATTCAGAAATATTTCAGCCCTTAGACTGGCTTCCACTCAAGGCAAGCGAACTCAGTCCAGTCTACTATTTAACCCATAACTGGAAGGAGAATATATGGATTCGCGTTTTCCCCAAACGTCACTGACATAAAAAAGTAACCACAACAAACTAGTCCGAGATTTGAACTCAGACCATTCGGGTATAATACATTGACAATTGCCAAATATATGACCTGCACATTTTGGTTATTGCTATAATAAAATAACGAAATATTCAAGAGGCCAGAAACATATACATAGAATTAGCATTTTAATCCATCAACCCTACATTATTTAGGCAATAAACTATAATGGTAATATTAGCCGTTTCCTTATAAGGAAATGTTTGTTGCCCGAGCAGCCAGTGTTATATTGAATGTTATATTGAATGTTATGTTGAAATTTATAAAATCTTCCTCTTAAAACAACTTTTTAGGGAAATAGGCTTTTGAAGTTACCTAACTGTTATTGCTCTTTCCACTATTCCTGGGGACTTCCTTCCTATCCTTTTCTTAGAACTAGTGCGGTACGCCATCTTGATTATGCCATCATTTTCGCTTCGAGTTACATGTGCTAGCCATTTTAGTTGTTGCTGCTATTGGAAGTCTTCAAGAGATGTTTCTTCTGTTATCTCGTACAGTACTTTGCTTGTGATTCTGTGGGGTCAATTCACGAGGTTCATAAAAGTGTGCTCTTCGATTGACCTACAGGCTTCATTCGGCCGAAGCCATTTTTTAATCATTGATCGAAGAAATCGATTGTATACCGCTGACAGTTTAGATATTTCCGAACAGTTTTGACGTCATGCATGGCATCGATTTGACGAACCTGTTTAAGAACACGACTTGTAGCTTAAAGAAAGTCGTTTATTATTATCAAAGATAATGTTATCAAACGTTTGTCTTTATCAATATCAGTCGGTCGCAAACTCTAAAGAATTAAATTAAATCTTTTAAAACATAAAGTTGTTTAGAATAATGACTAAATTGTTCCAAATTTTATATCCTTTTTTAATATTCTCAGCTGGGTACTGTTATCTAAAAGAATTTGTCAGGACGGTGTTTCCTTCTTATAGTTGGAACACAAAAGAAATAATGGCGATTCGACGACGTGGAAGTAAAGTGCCCTAGTAGAATGGTCTGACCGGATCTCTTGCTGAACATTTTCTGCGGAAAAACGATAGAGTAGCGACAGGCTTGAAACTTTGCGTCTGTTGGAAAATGGTTGTAGAATTTAATTATGGTAGCAATACTCCGTTTTTGGATTGATCTTATTATTGTAAAGATTCAGCATTGCGAAAGGGACCAGATACTTCCTGGAGCGATTTTTAATCTCATCTGACTTGTTGTAAAGAGACATCTTTCTGTATGACTCCATTGCACGGACTCTACCGAAGGTATTGAATCAGAAACCTTATGGTGCTTAAACCAAGAGTCTAAGAATGGTGAAAAATGTCAGTTGGCAGCAACATATGACTAACTAAATGCTCCATGGTGACTTTTGTTAAAACTGATGACTACAATTGCTACAAATCAACCATTCGCCCTTGCATGGAGTATTGCTGCCATATATGGTTTGGAGCCCCTTCTGTTTGTCTCAAGGTTCTTGATAAAATCCAGAGACGAATATGCAATGTAATTGGCCCTGATATGGCATCTCATCTGCAGTCGCTCTCTCACAGACATGCCGTCGCCTCTCTCTGTCTTTTTACAGATACTTTCAGGACTGTAGACAAGATGCCATATCAAGATCTATCACATTGCATATGAATTTTATATATATATATATTGTTGTGTAGGATCTACCTAATCTGCATAGGTGACTACCAACTATATAAATAATGGTTGGTACCGGAAGACGAGGAAGAAAAGGAATCACGAGATCCAACTAGAGACTCTGATCGACTGCGACTAGTCAACCCATTCTCCAGGAACGTCTTCCCAGAAATATACAGAAATACTATATGTACTTATTGTGTACACTTTCTTGTTACAATACATTCTTGTTCCAAGTACATTTTGTGTTGCATTATTATTCCATGCAATAGGCGAGATTCAACATTGAGTCAAGACTCAACATATATATATATATATATATATATATATATATATATATATATATATATATATATATATATATATAGGCGTCTCGTCTCGCTTTTATTTCTTTTCATTTTATTCCAAATCAAGACTTTCATATGAATGAGATTCATGGCGCCAAATCCGTTCAGCAATATTTAAACAGTCGACTGTATACAACCGCCTGATCAATGGTTAAAAGATTTTGCTATAAAATGTATTGTTTGTAGTTCTACTATAAAATGTATTGCAGGTCATTTTGCTATAAATACGTATTGTTGGTAATTTTACTATATATAAATGTATTGCTTTTATTTTTACTATAAAAACGTATTTTTATACTTTCAAAGCGTTTTTTGTTTTGTTTGGGGCTTCCCTCTTTTCACATAGCTGGAGCCCTAACAGGTGCTACTACCTCGGGTCACCGTGGACCTCGGAACACCCGAAGTACTTCCATGCTCCTCAAAACTTCCAATATCTCGATCTGAGGTTTTACTGGCATATACAGTTTATTGTCATACCCAGGACTATAAAAGTGTATAAATAAACGGACTAATTGATTGGTTTGCCTATCGCCCGCTTCTCACTCCTTCGCCGTCTTTCGAACAGGAGTACAGGTTTATCCCTTGTTTCCTGTTTAGGATGGAGTTCCCGGTTGCTTCTCCTAATGTCTTCTTTTTCTTTTCTTTTCTTTTTATCGCTCCCATTAACCCTTTGCATCTTAATGGTATTATCGCCTTCCTTGGGGTTAAATGATTTTTTTAAAAAACGACTGCTTTCTTTGTACAGAAACATAAAGAATCTTCCATTAGAACCGTTTTATTTTTTCCAGCAATACTTCCCAAACAACAACCTCGTCCAAAATGTATCTAGAAATTATTGTTATTATTATTATTATTATTATTATTAATAATAATAATAATAATAATAATAATAATAATAATAATAGATAGCTATGATAGGGATGTTCTTGGAGTTGCAAAACTATGGAAATCCATGGTATTTAAAGAGTAGTTTCGGAGAAATGTCGATCAGTTCAAAAGTAGAAAGACCTTTCTGACCCATTAATTAAATAAAGGCCAACATGGTCATTGGCGTCTCATCTTCTATTTTATTTTCATTTTATATTGCAAATAATTACTTCTTTCGTTCATTCGTTACATTTTTTCTTTCCTTTCTTCCATTCTTCCCTCTTTCTTTTTTCCTTCTTTCTTTTTTCCTTCACGATTTTCTTCCTTCTGCGTAGCAGGCTTTTAAGAGATCCACTAAAGGTTTCTCACATCAAATAAGCCTTCTTGTTATTTGCTAACTTGCTCGCAATAAATGCTATATTAGAGCCTTCTCTATGAAAAACTAAAAACGTACATACATAAACAAGTACTTGTGCATATATACGGGCGAAGATTTCTTGATACGCAACATCAGTAAAACAAATACAAAAATATTTATACGTATCTACGTATGAATATCAATAAGTTTGCAGCCCAATGATAAAAAGCATTGATTTTGCTCAAACAGTACTTATTTTTTAATATACTCTCCTTCCTTGTCAATGCACTTAACTCAATGGTAAAGATTAGTCACATAGATGGAACAATAAAGAATGAAAACTCGTGATCAAATTCAGCATAAATTACAGACTTATGAATCCACTTTTGCGGGGAAAAAACGCACGCATATATATATATATATATATAGGGTGACCCTAAAAACCGGGAATTTTTGAAGTGCGTATTGCCAAACATGAGCAAGTGCGAGACAGTGACCTTGAGCAAGTAAACATTTCGCCATTTTAGAAACGAAAATGAAATTCACCGTATCCCAGCTGAGATGTTGCAGCCGTCAATGAGGAATCTCAACAGCAGATTTCAAGAATGCATTCGTACAGGAGGACGCCATCTACAGGACGTATTTTTTAAAAAATGAAAATCCCATCATTGTTTCTTAAATGGCATGTTTTAAGGTTTCAATTACTATGAATTAAATATTTTTCTTCCATCACTCTTGGTTTTATTGGATTGTTAAAAAGCTCCCGTTTTTTTGGTTCACCCTATATATATATATATATATATATATATATATATATATATATATATATATATATATATATATATATGTAATAAATGTAATAAATCCGTTGATATATAATTGGATCCTGGTAATATAAAATATTAAAACTGATCCACAAAAGGAGCTGAATGGATTTATTATAACAGAATATATAATAGCATTAGACAACAAAATCCCAAATTACCTCATATGGGGGGATAGATCAACCAACGAAACTAAGTCAGTCTTATTCAACCCTGGTGTATAGACTTTGTATATATATATATATATATATATATATATATATATATATATATATATATATATATAGAAGTCAGTCTTATTCACCCCTGGTGTATAGACTTTGTATATATATATATATATATATATATATGTGTGTGTGTGGGTGGGTGTGTATATATATATATATATATATATATATATATAGATAGATAGATAGATAGATAGATAGATAGATAGATAGATATGAACAGACTGTGGTAGATAGATAGATAGATAGATATGGGAAAACGATATATATATATTTTTTTATATATACCAATAAGAGTTTTAAAAGAAAAAATATATGACAATGCGTTTCATCCGATTAAGCTTTAACGAATAAGATGCGTCCCCAAAATCTTTTTCCAATTTCTCATTCATATTTTCTTTCGAGACATATATATATATATATATATATATTCATCCATAGACAGACTGTATCGCAGCTCATCAGTGTGGCTAGACGTCCGTTTGCCTCTAGCTAGGATCGAAACCCAACCGAATTAGTGTCAGTCAGGGATTCTACCACTAAGCCGTTGATGCACGGCAGGGATGAAGGAGAATTTAAGCGTATTTATTTTTAGATAAACACACAGTGACTGAGAGAACTCGATTCGATTTACCGGAGAGTCATGCATTATATATATATATATATATATATATATATGAGTGAACATTGAAGTCAACACTCAAGAGGCAACAGACTGTTTCATGCTAAACGCAATCATCAGGCCACAATTGATTTGGGGATTTAGGCTAATTTTATAGTAATTCGTCGAGCTTAGAATCCTCAACAGAATGCAGAAAGCGCTGGACGGCTGTGTTTGATTTTTTTGTTTCAAAACACGGTCAAGATATTATGTCCATGTTCAAAGTTAATATTATTAAGTGTTGGTTTGTTTGTTTTTATTAATAAGGCTTCCATTATTTTTAGCCTTTTTTTTGCATGTAGATGATGCTATTATATTAGTGTTGTCGACAAGTATGTTCCGAATAGTGTCCAGTAGGTCTCCATGAATATTTAAATGAGATCTAATTGAGCTATTGTCAGAAAGGTTTACAGTTAGTCTGCGTGTTAAACAATTTGTAGTGTGGCCTATATAATTATTTACGAAAGTTGATTCTTGAGGAATACAATTCCTTAATGGGCATTTGAATTTTATAAAACATACATATAACAAACTATTTCTAATTCTAACAGTTGAAATATAATCCTTGAAAATGGCTAAATGTATAACCGAAAGCGCTCGGATAAAAAGAACATTCGGACAGTTTTTATATAATTTATCATCTGAAAAGAAAAACATTATTAGATCGCACGAGAAATTATATAAAAAACTAAATAAAAGCACCTTGTCAGTCGTTTTTAATGAAATGTACATATATATATATATATATATATATATATATATATATATAAACAACACGGACGTCATAATATAGCTTAGGTACCTTTCGGCCAACACTTTTTCAAAGGTTGGCGATTGGGAACACAAATGAAAACACACTCAATAAAATAAGGTGGAACGGGATTAAAAGATAAAATAGCAAGTTCCATAAGAGTATAAAATGGAAAAAAGACACTCACAATCCCTCCAGCAAACGCAAGGAACGTAAAAAATGTTCCTTTGGTCTGCACAGGCTAGGCGCTGATGAAACTTTATAAAAACAGCCTCCAAGACTCGGAGATGGTATGCCGAGCGAGCACTGTGTAATACGGAAAAAACAAGTGTCTTCGTAATCGGAGGCACAAGCATGGTTGTCGAGCAAATGCTGACCGATGGCAGATTCACGGATTGCCTGAGTAGTTCTTCTTATAGACTGGCTAAGACTACCAGAACGCAAATAGGCGGAAACTGCCGCGCAACCCGCGTCTCCAACCTCAGATTGGTTCGTCCTATGTACACCGCATCACAGCGGCATTTGAACTAAATTTCTTCTGACGTCCGTGTTGTTATGACGCCCATGTTGTTTAAATCTATGTTTCATTTCTGTGAGTACAAATCACTTTTATATATATATATATATATATATATATATATATATATATATATATATATATATATATATATATATATATATATATATAAACGTTAATTTTAGTGGATACCCATATTTAAGTAGATGTTCCGTTTATTTATTTTAAACTGTATTTTATTTAATCCACCGGCATGAATACTCGAGATATTTTATTGAAGAAAAATGCGCCTTTCATTATTTCTATTTAATAAGATTCTGTAATAATCTTTATGATAAATGGAGTGTCTACTCAAATATGGGTATCCACTTAAAATAACGTTTAAGGTTATAAAATATGGATTTTTTACCAAGACGTCCGACCAGTTTCTTTTGAATGCAAAATATTCAGAAACTGGCGTTTCAGTTTACAAGTGAATGAAACTAATAGTAATTTGAACGGCTGGTTGAAACACGTCAAGTATAAACTCAAAAAATGAGACATCCATAAAAAGCCTATGCTTGAGATGAAGAGACACTTGATTTTCTATCATTGTTGTTGATGATTCTGTTATTATTGTTGCTAAATTGTTTAGTCTTAAAAAGCGGAATAATGCCAACACAATGACAATAACAAGCCTTTTGTTTATTACAGTTTCCCCCCCCACCCACGTAGCCACCCACACCTGCATCCTCCACATCCGTCTGATCTCGGGATCCAGAAGATTTTCTGGGATCTTTGCATCGTAATGGCGCCACAAACAATAACAATGGCGCTTTGTTTCTCTTCGGGGAGCTTATGCGCACGCGCTAAGTACGACTTTATTTTGTTGTCATATATTTTAATTTTAAACTAAAAGACCTTTCACAGAGATTTTGTATTAAGACAAAAATAAAATGTGCAGTTTTGTTTTGTATTCTGGCGAGGTTTTTGTTGTTTTTGTTTTTGTTTCTTTCTTTTTGATTTTGTTGTTTCATTTTGTGGCAGTTTTGGGGGGAAAAAAGTTTCATTTTTCAAAACGTTCTTTGACACATCTTTGTATATTCTGCTGCGTTTAAGAATTCTTGGAATCTTAAAAGTCCTTTAGTATTTTATTTCTCTTAACTATTTTAGTGCTATTTTTTTAATTTTTGTTTAGCATTTTCATTTTTGTTTTTTCCTTACCTTTTATTTGTTCAATCGTTTCTGTTTATCCCGCTTTTCAAACCATTGTTCGCAGCCATAAACAAACACAAACCAATCATTCTTCTTCCGTTTTCAAATAATAAATAAACATTTCGCAAAGAGCAATTTTGAAGCCAAACTGTAAATCTACATTTCCCTAGAAACATGCAATGTATCTTCAACATATACGTATATTTATATATGACTCTCCCATTGAGTTCGATGTATGAGGTTCCGACGACCACGAACTAATTATCTAAATGCCTATGACAGGCATGACTTTTGAGACCGGCTCGAGAATTACACAAAAGACCACAAACAGTACAGGAGAATGTATTGTATCCAAGTGCATCAGAAACACAGTTAGTTGTCTTATTTTGCTTTCGTGTTTCACATATTCGACGGATGCTTACTTCTTGATGGTGCATTATTCCTGAATGGCAGCTGGAACGGTACTCTGATCTCTTCATAGCTAACTCTTGAAAGTACGTGAATGGAATGCTGATGCAAGAACGGTTGCTTATATATATATATATATATATATATATATATATATATATGTGTGTGTGTGTGTGTGTATGTGTGTGTGTGTGTGTGCGTGTGTGTGTATATATATATATATATATATATATATATATATATATATATATATATATAAAATATTCGTCCTCCTACATCAATCGAACCTGTATCCTATACCGAACCTGTATCGGACATTCAGGCCGGTAAATGTTATTATAGTTTTAAGGTTCCATGTAATAAATTATATACTGGGTGTCCATAAAGTTCCTGTGCACTTTAAAAAATTAATAACTTCATTTGTATTTTCGATAGAAATAATTTGTAAAAAAGATTAGAAATAAGTAAATCTATATTTTTTAAGGTCTATTGAAATTTTATTTAAGTTTCCACATGTCCTCCATCATTAGCAATACAAAGGGTAATACGATTTTGCAGGTGACGGAAAACATTTGCCAACTGATTTACAATAATGCCTGAAATCACATTAGTTATTTTAGCTATACTTAAAACTAGGTACATTAAACTTCATAACATTTTTTGATAGTCAGTAATTAATAATTTTGCTCTGTCTCAGATATAAAACTCTCCCTGGATATTTATCCTCTTGGAATTCCATTTTATTTATATATATATATATATATATATATA
>OZ038493.1:20171627-20174127 GCA_964036315.1 Acanthosepion esculentum | reverse complement strand
TAATAATGATAATAATAATAATAATAATAATAAATAATTATTATAATTATAATTATAATAATAATTATAATTATAATTATTATAATAATAATAATTATGATAATAATATTAATAATAATAATAATTTTAATAATAATAATCATAATAATTAAAATAATAATAATAATTATAATAATTATAATTATAATTATAAAAATAATAATTATAATAATAAAAATAATAATAACAATAATTATAATAATAATAATTATTATAATAATAATTATTATAATTTTAATAATAACAATAATAATAATAATTATAATAATAATTATAATAATAATTATAGTAATTATAATAATTATAATAATAATAATTATTATAATAATAATAATTATTATTATTATTATTATCATCATTATTATAATTATAATAAGAATAAACATAATAAGAATAATAATTATAATAATAATAATTATAAATATAATAACAATAATTTTAATAATAATATTAATTATAATAATAATAATGATACACCGCCTAAGTAATGCACAGTACACCGGCTGAAGCTGCAAACTACTTAAAAAAGAAAGAAAAGACAAATGCAACCGACCAGATACAGAAACAACGGCAAGATAAACCCCTTCATGACCAATACTCTCTCCGTACTAAACAAGCTGACGTAGACAAAAACTGTACCCATCAGTGGCTACGTAGTGCTGGGTTCAAAGCTGAAACGGAAGGTTTTATCCTTGCTGCACAAAACCAATGCTTGTTAACTAAAAAATAATCAAGCACATATACTAAATTATTGTGTTAGCCCAAAATGCAGATTGTGTGATAAATATCCAGAAACAATTGATCATCTTGTATCAGGTTGCACGGTATTGGCACCCACTGAATATAAAACCCGGCATGACAGAGTGGGCCAATATCTGCACTGGAAAATTTTAAACTTCTACGGGAAGGAAACTAAACGAAACTGTTATGAACACCACCCAGACCCTGTTACAGAGATAGAACCTATCACAATACACACTGATAGAACAATCAAAGCCAACCGCCCAGATATTGTTATTTAAGACCACAAACAAAAAAAGTACCTCCTTATTGATATGACAGTCCCTGCAGACTGCAGTGTATCTCTGAAGATATTCAAAAAGCTGTCAAACTATAAGGAACTTGAAATCGAAATCTCAAAAAGGTGGTACATGGGAACATGGGAACATCAAGAATCCCCGTTGTAGTTGGAGCCCTCGGATTGGTTGGAAAAGATTCCAGTAGACGAATTGAAGGGATTCCTGGAAGTCCATGCCTCAAAGAAATACAAAAAATTGTTCTCACAAGTACGCCCAGCATTTTACGAAGGGCTTTATCTATGTAAAATATCTGACCGTGTGTTTTTTTTTTTTTCAGTTTTTTTAAAAATTTTTTTTTTGTCAGTGGAAAGTGTCATGATGCCATTTCTAACCTTAGGTCTCTGGGCGGGACCCGCAAAGAAATGTGTACACGCCAGGAATCAAAGGAAATAAAAATAACAATAATAATAATAATAATAATAATAATAATAATAATAATAATAATCCTTTGAGGTTTTAAGATTCGAAATGTTCACCCAACCCAGACCTGAAGACCAGATCAGATAGTCGTAAAAAAAACATGCAAAAATTTGATTTTGTTGCCTTAACAGATGACACAATTAATAAGAAAAATGCCAAAATAGCTTAATTTGTCAACCATCCCAAAAGACTGAGAAAGTCGTCGAAACATATTCACAGTTGTGTCGTCAGAGTGCTGGGAACAATCCTGAAGAGCCTAGGAATAAAAGACCGGAAGAAGAGGAAATTAAAAGTAGAATTGGATGTCGTTGTTGAAAACAGCCAGGAAACTGACAAGAGTGTTGGCATATTCCGGAAATTATGTAATAAACAAGAAAACAAAAAGACAGCGAGTGTGGCTGCTCCAGCAGAACAGAAAGTAAAACTGAAAACAATGAATAGTTATTATCCCTATATTTGTTGTTACTATCACAACATTTCCGCCGTTGTGCACTCCGGCCTTCGAGTGCTTGTCGATTCGGGTAACCTTGATGCTAATTTCGAACTGAACCCTTTATTCAATCAAGGAAATTAGATTGTTTTCACCCCGTAGAACATGCCTCGGCAAACAGAACACTGCAAGACTAGATAACAACTAGACCAGATATCCCTCGACAATGTGAGTGGAAGGAAAACATTCTTCCTGTGTAGATTAAATAACGGGTCCAGTTCGAAGACCCTTAAAGGTGACACGAATCGACAAATCTGGCGGTGGACACGTTGGTCTTAAAGATGTGATAATAACGACAAAGATGTAGACAATAAAATGGAGTGATAAACTTAGGATAAAAAACATGACATTAATTTACCAAAAATGCGTCATCTCAACACTACCTTAAGGAAGTCAGACTTAGACCTTGTATTCTGGTCAGGCGAGAAGTTTAAATAGTTTTCGCATGAGATTTTTTTTTTAAATTGAATTA
>OZ038493.1:20134127-20166627 GCA_964036315.1 Acanthosepion esculentum | reverse complement strand
TGTGATTGAAATTGGGTAGACGGAACTCTTGTGGACCGTCGATAGCTGTGTTATCACGAAGCCACAAGTCATCGTGGCCGAGGGCTTGAGCTTGCTGGCCTTGTCCAAATTGTTGATCACAGTGTTAGATTATTTTGTGTACCTTTGTACTAGTGAGCAAACCAAAATGAGCTGACTCATTTTATAGTACACCCATAGGAGATTAACCAATGAGAAGACTAGAAATATTCGACCCGATGTGTATAAAGGTGGCCATTTTGTTTCTTTTTCGGAATATCTACTGCTAACCTGTCAGCTGAGTAGACCTTTAGAACTGCGTTTTCCTATTCTTTCCAAATACCCATTGCCAACCTCTGATATGGAAGACCTTAAGAATTCCTGAATAGCTGCTACGAGACATTGGTGCTGTTACATTGGACACATTACTCCCTACGTCGGATTGCTACATTCAAACTACATTAAACATGTATAACACACAGTGGATAACACGATCTTTCCCAGAAATTGTAACTAAGGTCTGCTCAGCATAGTTGCAGTATAAACCAAAGGTGGGTTGTGGGTGTTGAATGAACATAAATGCGCCTGAGCGAGCGTCTGCAGTAGGGATTGGCTAAGCGCCCTAGTAGACGGGTATCCTCGAATACGAGTGGCCAGCTATTATTTTTATAGGTGGTGTAATGGATAATGGCTCGGAATTGTTAATCGGAGAGCCGAGTTCCAATTCCAGTTGGATTCGTTATATTAACTTTCGCGCAAATACACTTGAGGAAGTTTTGAATCCACCTCTACTCCCCCAACTAAAGGTTAATTCGTATGCCTAAACTATTATTATTTCCGCCAAAAAATTCTTACACTCTAAAAATATTTCCTGGCTTTAAATAATCTGCAAAGGGTTGATAAACCACAAAAAAATCAATTAATCAGTGAAATACTGATTTGCTACACAGACATGAGATTTAGATTTATTTACATTCTCTGTAAATGTATCGAAACTACCGTGTCCACAAAGTGAGAGATCGATTTATATATTGATTGTAATACAGAATTGATACCCCTCTTTATATTCGAATTATAATTTCTTGTTTTGTTATCAAATTCTGATTACGTATGAATCCACCCCTTCCCCCCAGCTATGGGTTAATTAATATGTCCTGTATTACTAAATAATTACTATCTACAAAAGCACATGAGATTGACCATAAACTATATCCGGCAGCAAGACCTCTGTAAGGGAGGCTTTGAGGAGTATACTCCCTCAAGGTACGCCCTGTTGAAGTCGAGTATAATAATAATAATAATAATAATAATAATAATAATAATAATAATAATAATAATAATAAGAGACATTGTTATTAAAGACCACAAACAAAATAAGTGCCACCTTATTGATATGGCAGTCCCTGCAGTCTGCAATGTATCTTTGAAGATATTCGAAAAACTGTCAAAATACAAGGACCTTGAAATAGAAATCTCAAAAATGTGGCACATGGGAACATCAACAATCCCTGTTGTAGTTGGAGCCCTTGGACTGGTTGGAAAAGATTCCAGTAGGCTGATTGAAGGGATCCCTGGAAGTCCATGCCTCAAAGAAATACAAAGTACAAGTACAGCCCACACTTTACGAAGGGCTTTATCTATGTAATTATTTTTTTTTCTTTCTTTGCAGTGGAAAGTGTCATGATGCCATTTCTAACCTTAGGTCCCTAAGCGGGACCCGGAAAGAAATGTGTAAACGCCAGATATCAAAGAAAATAAAAATAATAATAATAATAAATATGCAAAAACACATTTATCATCAATTACTGGTGTCTAAGGTATGACGATAAACTGCATCCGGCAGCAAGACCTCTGATCAGGAGATTGGAGATTTTGTAGAGCGTGGAACCATCTCTTAATTGCTTTTGTTCCAAGATCCACCCTAACATGGTTGGGAAAATAATAAACCACCCAACAATAATCAGCAGTATATATTTTTGTAATAAAATAACCAACAATACATTTTTATAGAAATTATAACACTAAAAAATACATTTTTATAGTAAAATTACCAATAATATTTTCATTTATATATACAATATATATATTTAAAAAAAACATACCTTTACTCTGAAAGTATCAAAATAATGCACAAAATATCTATAATTGAAAGCATAAATTGTGGTACAAAATATTTAGATTTCGGTATTAAATAAACCGTAGAGCTTTATACGCCACCAAAAAAAAAATCAACCAAACAACCAACATTAATCCAAATGTTATCCTAAAATTTCTTAGAGAAATCAAACTATTTACATTGTTCAGACTATTCTCTTCATCTTTATTGCTATATTTATCACAATGTTTCGGCCGTTGTACGCTCCGGCCTTCTTCAGGTGGCTGGAATGTCGAACTGAAACCTTTATTTCGCTCACTGGGATAGTCTGTTCTAGTAATAATTAATCGACGATCTCATCATACACACACATAAATTGTCTATGGAGCTCAGATTTTGGAGTCGGTTGTGGAGGTTTACTCTTCTCAATCCGCTGTAATTTACATTAAACATTGTCGCATGTAACCCATTTTTCAGCACCTATTATCAGATACTTGGGGAACGGTGCGGTGGTACAATATGTTCTTAACTGCTTCAGGGAACTAGTAGTTAGGCTCCCCCCCAAAGGATGGTTCCCACCCAAACAGGACACATTCGTCATCACAATTATTTTAAAATAGAATGATACCTTCATCATTATCATTATTTCCCACAAAGAATTACACATATGACATTAGATATAGTTCCGAAAATAGATCATACATTCGTCATTACAAATGGTCTCCACAAATTATTATATATTAATCCTTACCATAGGTTCTCAAAGAGAATTAAACATTCGTCAGTACAATTGCTTCCCAAAATAGATGATAGATTCGTCAATATAATTGGTCCCCAGAATAGATGATAAATTCGACAATACAATTAATTGGTTCTCGAAATTGATGATACATTCGTCAGTACAATTGCTTCCCAAAATAGATGATACGTTCGTAAATACAATTGGTTGCCAAAATAGATGGTACGTTTGTCAATACAATTGGTCCCCAAAAAAGATGATAATTTCTTCAAGACAATTGGTACCCAAAATTGATAATATATTCGTCAATACAATTGGGCCCAAAATAGATGATGCATTCGTCAATGGGATTGGTTCCAAAAATAGATGATACGTTCCTCAATACAATTGGTTCCCAAAATAGCAGAAACGTTCGTCAATACAATTGTTTCCCAAACTAGATGATACATTCCTCAATACAATTGATTCATAAAATGGATCATGCATTAGTCAATACAATTGGTCCTCAAAATTGATGTTACATTCGGCAATATAATTGGTTCCCAAAATAGATGTTACGTACTTCAATACAATTCGTTCCCGAAATAGATGAAACGTTCGTCAATGGAATTGCTTCCAAAGACAGATGATACATTCGTCAAGACATTTGGTTCCCAAAATAGAGGGTACGTTCGTCAATACAATAAGTACCCAAAATAGATGATAATTTCGTCAATACAATTGGTTCCCATAATAGATGATACATTCCTCAATAAAATTGGTTCCCAAACTAGATGATACATTAGTCAATAAAATTGGTTTACCAAAATAGATGATACATTCGTCAGTACAATGGATTCCCAAACTAGATGATATATTAGTCAATACAATTTGTTCCTAAAATAGTTAATATATTTTTCAATACAATAGGTTCCCAAACTAGATGATATATTAGTCAATACAATTTGTTCCTAAAATAGTTGATATATTTTTCAATACATTAGGTTCCCAAACTAGATGATATATTAGTCAATACAATTTGTTCTAAAAATAGATGATATATTCGTCAATACAATAGGTTCCCAAAACTTTATTTTTTATAATGTTCACCCTATAACCACTTGAGGGATGGGGTAATAAAGCTAAACATCCCTTCTCCAAAACCAAAGTAAGTAAGAGTTCTTAATCATGGCATCCGACACCATGATTCCAAACAGATTATTTTCGTAATTCTTCGGTCTTTCTCTGTGGACGCCAGACAGTCTGCCACTGACAGCATTAAAATGTGTCGATCTTGTCGAATGTTCAGATGGATGAATTACATGTGTGTCTACACAACGCCGCCGTCCTCAATCGGATCTATGTATGTAGGCGTTTGTTGTGTGCAGAATGTAGGGAATGTAACATTTTGCATGAATAATGGCCATGTGCGTTTTTTTTTCTCATAGTTCTCAGGTATTATTTAAATTGAATTCAGATTGTTAACGTATCCGCGTTTCGTTCAGATTAACGTTGATTTTGTTCTTGTTAAATAAAATTATTTTTATAATGAAGCAGGATCATTGGCGAAACATTTCAAAGTAAATTCTCACGCACGAGGTCAGGTTGTGACACAAGGTCGGTTTAATGTGGGAAGCCCGAGCGCGTGCACTCGGGCAAGGAACAAAAAATACGCGAGCCCTCGCAACGTCGGTTGCGCTGGCCTCGTTGTGTGCACCGATTCTTCTCTCTAGAGAGGCAATGAGAAGGCGCGGCCTCGGGCAGCTGTTCCCCAGGGCCGACACCTCTCAGTATAATTTTCCTCAATTACGACTCTGTCCTTTGACGGAGTCACCTCGGAGGGCACTCTGCCCAAAGACAGAGACAAGAGATGATAAATAATGTATTACAAATTACTTTATAGTTACATTATATGCAAATAGCTCAATATCTGTATTATATATTGTCTACTTCTAGGTGATATCACTCTTCAAGTTTAACTAATTTGCATATTGATTTTAGAAAAGTATATTTCATTAATTAACTGTCCTTCATTACTGTTTTTTTATTCGAGGATTGTTTTAATTTTCATATCAAAAATAGTTCTGTTTAAGAATATCGTTTCATATAGTGCGGAAAAGTGTTTGAAATTTGCATATTACTTGACCTTCCACAAGTTGGCATATTTTTGTAAAACTTTCCTTAATTATAACAAGCCAATTTATGAATTAAATATTCATTTAAAATTTTTGTTTCAAAGATTTCAAGTAGTGAATATATCTTACTTTGCGAAGCGAACGGGCTAAGCCTGCCAGTTGTTAAATATAACAGACAATAAATATCTATTATGTTTGATCATGAGCCGTTCTAACCTTCGTATAATGGCTTTAGTTTCGAGGAAAAATAAAGACAAAAACTGTCCAACATTTGGATATTTTTTATTATACTGTTCCTCGATCTAAGCTTTCGGCTCACACGAGCCAACATTAGAGTGGTTATATGCACATTTCAACAGCGAGCGTCACCGTCAAAAATGATATACTGTTTTGTTTACATAGAAGACATATTAGACAGATATTAGTTGATAACACAGCAATACTCACACATACACACACTATAAATAACTTTAAGATTTTGGAGGCCAATGACGTTAAAACAAAGCAACCGGCACTCAACAAAATTACATATCAAACTAGTCACAACATATTAAAATGCATCTAAACACAGAGTTCTTTTGATAACATTTCTTTTCCTCATGTGGTCATGTACGATGTCATAGAACCGCATTGTGAATTTACAACCTGCGTCTGCTATTCCGTTATCGTTGCATAGTAAACTTCTATGTAAACAAAACAGAATGACGGGGAACATTTCTGTCCACATAACCACTCTGATGATGGCTCATGTGAGCCGAAAGCTTACATCGACGACCAATATAATAACGAAATATCCAAATGGAAATGCACGTGATCAAACATAATAGACGTTCTTTGTCAGTTGTATTTAATTTGTTTGAATAATGATCTGCTGCCCCTATACAGTATATATATATATATATATACATACATACATATATATATATATATATATATATATATATATATATATATATATATATATATATATTTATATTTATATTTAAATAGGTTTTTTGTGGTACAGAATTTAATAATAGATAGGAAAAGACAAAATTTATAAGGCATTTTTAAAAGAAAAAGCTAAAATAAAAAAAAAAGGTTTCGTCCAAGGACTTTATCAAGTTTATTTTTCTGGGAATAGAAAATTTAAAAGCGTGTAAATTAAATTTAAATTAACGAATGCAATGGAAGAGAAAAAAAAATGAATTTCAAGAAACTAGTGTCCAACATTCAGACCCAGTAAGCATTCCCTCTGTTTACAAAGGGAAGACCCACGGGATCTGATATACAAGGACTCTAGAACCATGAGGTGATATGTGGAGTGGGACCTAGATAAAATCAAAAAATAGTCCACACTAAAATTAACCACACATTTCCTACTATTTATTATATGCTGAGCAATAGCAGAGCGATATATATATATATATATATATATATATATATATATATATATATATATATATATATATATATATATATATATATATATATATATGTTTAAACGTTATTTTTAAATCGATGCATATATTTGAGTAGTTTCTCTGTTTTATGTATTTATTTACATCTACCTGCCTAAATATTCGAGAAATCTTGTTCGAAAAATATGCGTCCTCCGACAGTATTCGAATCTGTGTCCCCTGGGGGAAACCTTTATTAGATCTGACGTACCTTAGACCAACTCGGCCACGTAAGTCCTCCTGACCAAATAATTCTTTCTAACAAGAATTCTCGAATATTATTTAAGAAAAATCTTATTTGAGAAAAATATGCACCCTCCGGTAGGATTCGAATCTGCGAATAAATAAATATATCATTTAATAAATAAACGGAACATCTACTTAAATATGAGTATCCACTTAAGACAACGTTTAAAGTGATAACATCTGTCGGATTAAAAAAATTTAAAAATCCGTTACCTCTTTAGAAATTGCCTTGTTTACATTTGGATACGAAATTGAGCAAATGTGAAATTTCGAGAGTCTAAGACGAGAAGAATTTCGCGTAAACGCACTATTCAGCCTTGCTTGATTTGCGAATTTCCTTCGTGGCCGAGTCAGTATAAGCACGTTGGATCTGAAGACGGTTTCCCTGCCAAGGTTGACGCAGGTTCGGATCCTGCCAGAAGCCGCATGTTTTTATCAAATGAGATTTCTCGAATGTTCAGGCCGCGAGACAAAAACAAAATAAATATACCGTTTAATAAATAAATGGAACGTCTACTGAAATGTGAGTATCTCTTAAAAATAATGTATTAACTGAAAAAGAAATGTGTATACAGGATCTAAATTCTGGAGTAAATGCATGTAAAAGACAAGAATCCAATAATAATGATCATATATAAATATATATACAGTGTAACCCGGATATAAGAGACTCTGATATAAGAGAAACCCAGATATAAGAGAGATTTTCTCTGGTCGCAAATTAGAGCCTGTGTTAATGTATATATAATAGACCAAACCAGGATATAAGAGAAAACCGGATATAAGAGAATTCTTCTCCGGTCCCGACAACTCTCTTATATCCGGGTTACACTGTACATATATATATATATGATGAAAAACATATGTATACGAACATATACTTGTACGTACATATATATATTTTCTCACGTGTTATAAAACAAAACTGGTCAATCCTGTGTAACAGAGCTATTAAATATATATGAGTGAATATACATAACATTCCACGTCGTTAGCACGACTCGGAGTTTCCTGCAAACACGCAATCTTTCTTCCAGTCAGTTTGCACCTGAAGATTGCATGTTTGCATGAAAATCCGAGTAGTGCTATCGAAGTGGGATATTGTTTATATTCACTAATATATATATATATATATATATATATATATATATATATATATATATATATATAACATAAATCAAGAAAAAACTTTTCTCGGTTATAATTTATTTCATGAATATTTTTAGATTCAAGCTTTTTTAGAAATGGGATCAATCCGTCCAGACAGATAGAAAAAAGGGGAAAGGAAAAAATGAAACGGAAAATAATTCAATAGCGTTAGAGGGTAGAAGGGAAATATGAATTGATTCCATTTCTAAAAAAAACTTTCGGCCTGAATAGATGAATATAAAAATATTCGTGAAATAAATTATAACCAATATAGATTTTTTAGGTTTTTCTTGATTTATTATTATAGTGTTCTGTAACTTACATTGAGTTCTCTTTGGATTAATTTCCTCTTTGGAATTAGCCCTACCAATTACAAATTGGTATCACAAACACACACACACACACACATATATATATATATATATATATATATATATATATTAATATGGAAGTGTGACTAAGTGGTTAGAATGTTCGGTTTCTGGCCATAAAACCGGGTCGATCTGTCAAAACATAGACGATTGGTCAAGAAGGTATTTTCTTGACCAATCGACTATGTTTTAACAGATCGACATCAAGAAAGTATCTTTTTGATGTTATTGGTCGAAGAAAGTAATGCCAACGTGCAGCACAGTCGAAATGCCTCTAGAAACTGTTCAGCGAAGGTTACACTAGAACGAAGTCACAGGTCATCGTGGCCGAGGGTTTGATCCTATTGGCCTTGTATAAACTGTTGAATATGCCGAATGAAGCAATAAATGATGAATTCATAAAAGAAACAAAAGCAAAAATAGCAGAAAAAAATAAGCAAATATCGGACAGCTTTTCTTTATGCGATAATGTGCTACTTTATAACGAAAGGGTTGTAATTCCCAAAACACTACAAAAGCGAATCCTAAAGTATTTCCACATCCAGGAAAAAATAGAATGAAATCGCTGATGCGAAGCTATGTATATTGTTAAAACATGGACCAGGACATTACACAGATGGTGGGGAAATGCAAGGGTTGTTCCTTAGCAGCCAATCATCCATAAGACATGGCCAGAGACAGAGACAGATCGTCCGTGGTCAAGAATACACGCAGATTATGCAGGTCCAATAGATGGTTTCTACTATTTGATCATAGTAGATAGTTATAGTAAATTGCTGGAGGTGTTTCGTTGCAAAGATCCTACTTCGGAAACGACCATAAATTGCCTCTACGAGCTGTTTGCTCGCTTCGGAGTTGTGAATTGTCTAGTCACAGATAATGGAACGCAATTCACATCAGCGGCTTCCAAGAGTTTTGCGAAATTTTTCAAATCAAACATATCAAATCCCCGCCATATCATCCAAGATCAAATGGGCAAGCGGAAAGATTTGTTGATACAATCAAAAGAGCGTTAAGGAAAGCATATGATGTGCCTATGAAAAAAGCGTTACAACAATTATTACAGGTATATCGAATTACGCCAAATAATGCTACGCCATCGTCATTATCACCCGCAGAAGTGATGTTCACCAGAAAAATCAGATCAGTATTTGATAAATTGCTACCAAAACAAATGAAGCAAATAACACAATCGTGCATAGCAAAAAGAAAATTCCACCCAGGAGAAAAAGGTTTTTTAAAGCATATAAATACAATACATCTTACTGGGAGCAAGGTACAATTGAAAAAAGAATCGGGTATATGATTTACATAGTACAGGGACACGAATTCTCACATAAAAGACACGTAAATCAAATAAAAAAGAGACTGTTAGAGGATGCTAACGGTCCACCTCAGGAAGAAGTGATGGATACGATTTTCGATACATTTGATATAAAAAGGCCGCAAACAATGCCAGAACCACGAAAATCGTACAGAAAAAGGAAGTTCACAAAACCTTTGGTAATAGATAAAAAAAAAAAATATTAAAAAACCCTGCTACGAAAAAGCTTCGGAAGGGGGGTGTTTTGGGAACTTACCTATAATAATAATAATGGACTATTCCTGACATTAGAAATACTGCGCCTCTCAAGAGGGAGGATAGATAATTGTAAGAACATTGGAATAGTGATACTTGTCGAGACAACATAGTTCACTCTAACCAAATCTGATAGTCATTACTAATACTTCTACTTCTTTGTATTATATTTCAGTTGTAATATATCTTTGTTATCCATACCTGTGTTCGAGTTATTTCTTCATTGGTTCTAACCTTGGACCAACACCGTGGTACAAGGAACTTGGAACATAACAATATGTATTTCCTTTTATTCAAGATTAATCATATAGCTAGATTATAATAAATTATCCCATATACAGATAATAAATATAAAGTTTCAAAAGTACTGAGACTCTGTAAGTGTATAAATATATTTGGGCGCTAACATAGGTCTGTATAGTTCTGTATACCTGCATGCATTTGGTCTTATAGATGGCTAGTAGCATCCTGCGATACGTTATCCCATGATTTTAAACCTGCTGATTCAGTACAGCAAAGCTTATAGGTGGTTTAACTGAACGAGTGTGTTGTCGTTCCATCATGTCTAAAGGGAGACAAGTGATGCTGAATTGTCAAATCCCTTAAAGAGGATGTTGAGAAACGCTAACGTCATGTGGGTGTGTTAGAGAATACATCATTTTCTGGCGCTGAAATGACAAAGGAACGGTTTGAACAATATTCTGGGTGTCCGTGACACCGTTCTACGTTCCATACAACCACAGACACCAAGGGTGAGCGAGTGTTCTTAAGTACGATAACCAAGTCCATGATTCCAAACAACCTATTTCGTAACTCCTCGGGCTTTATTTGTGGACGCCATGAGGTCTGGCACTGCCTTCCTTGAAATGTGTCGATCTCGACGAATGTCTCGACGACGTGACCGTTCCCAACCGGTTCTACGGATGTAGGAACGTTCATTTCCCCACTGTTGCCAATACCAAAGCCTCCAACACGTCCAACATGCGCGGCAATTCTCCAAAATTATCATCCAACTATGTTATCCATCTCAAATGGCTTTAACTGAACAGGGCTCATACGTGTCTCCGTTACGTGACACCTACTTGTGCTGCTTTCACCACAGTAAACTTAGCTCAGCATGCATTACCGTCTAACGCTCCGACATAGACAGTGTACCGGTATGAAGGTTACTATTTCACAAGATATCTGAAGTTTTTTTATCAGACTATTTACTGGTCTCTAGCCAGGTCAAAATCTGTATTGTCTTTCAGAATGTTACAATTTTGTTATCCGCCATTGTCTGACGATTGGTATAAAAGTTAGAAAAAAGTCGTAGCAGTGGTGGTGACAGGTGATAAAAGAGAATGTACATGATAAAAATGCTGGTCGGGGGTACAGATAAAAAAATAAAATAAAAAGGAAGAGGATGGATAATGATGTTTGGCTTGATTTAGTTTGTTTTACGGCATATTAACACCTCAATGGGTTATTTAATACCGACAAAATTTATATTGCAGGTAATACTTTTTTAAAAACTATTTTTTCAAAAATGTATTGATGGTAATATTTTTTTTCAAAAATGTATTGCTGGTAATATTTTTTTTAAATATATTGCTGGTAATATTTTTTTCAAAAATGTATTGCTGGTAATTTTTTTTTTAAATATATTGCTGGTAATATTTTTTTCAAAAATGTATTGCTGGTAATATTTTTTTTCAAAAAAGTTTTGCTGGTAATATTTTTTTTTTAAATTTATTGCTGGTAATATTTTTTTTAAATATATTCCTGGTAATATTTTTTCAAAAATATATTGCTGGTAATATTTTTTTTCAAAAATGTATTGCTGGTAATATTTTTTTTCAAAAATGTATTGCAGTTAATATTTTTTTAAATGTATTGCTGGCAATATTTTTTTAATGTATTGCTGGTAATTTTTTTTTTAATGTATTGCTGGTAAAAAAAATTTAGAAAAATTTTGCTGTTATTAAAATCTATTTTTATATTTTCCTAGTGTTTTTTTGGAGGGGTAACTATTTGTCTATACCTGGGAGCCTGGCAGGTGCTACCACCCCTGGTCGTGGTTGACTTGGGAAGACCAGCAATTAAGAAGTGGTTCCAGGCTCCTCAAAACCTCGCGATCGAAAGCCTTGTTGTTGGATGTAGTTTATTGTCTTAACTAGGATGCGGATGTAGTTTATTGTCTTACCCAGGACGCGGATGTAGTTTATCGATTTACTCAGGACGCGAATGTAGTTTATTGCCTTCCCAGGACGCGGACGTAGTTTATTGTCTTACCCAGGACGCGGATGTAGTTTATTCCCTTAACAAGGACGCGAAAGAAGCTTACTGCCTTCCCAGGGCGCGGATGTAGTTAATTGTCTTACCCAGGTCGCGAATGTGGTTTATTGTCTTACCCAGGACGCGCATGTAGTTAATTGTCTTACCCAGGACGCGAATGTAGTTTATTGTCTTACCCAAGACGCGGATGTAGTTTATTGTCTTGCCTAGGACGTAGGTGTAGTTTATTCGCATACCCAAGACGGTTGTTGGTTTCGTTTAGTTTGTTTTGTTTTACGGGATAATGAAGTAAAAGGTGAAGATTATTGTTGTGGTTGTTGTCGTCATCGTCATGGCAAGAAAATAACAGAGAATTGTGATGATGATGATGATGATGATGATGATGATGATGATGATGATGATGATTACAATGATGATGATTGTGTGGTGTCCCTGGTAATGTTGATGAAGAAGATATGAGGAAGGGGGAGAAGGAAAAAGATGATAACATGAAAAAAGAGCATGAAAAATCAAAATTTAAAGAAATGAACGTTTAAATTGATACAAAAGAAAAAGATCATTATGAAAAGAGAATAAGAAAGAAGTTGTTTTTTTAATGGATGAGGCTGGCGAGAGACACGAAATTAAGCGATTGTCAGCTTCATTTCGTCCCTTTTTGCCATTGCCAACTGTTCAATCTGGCCCAAATATACCCAGAAGCATTATATCTCATTAGGTCTAAGTAACAAAATGACATCAATTTCGCTAAATGATTTCTATAATCAATGTTCTGAACGGGAATGAAGGTAATTAAGCCTTGAGCACAATCCTCGATACCTCAACACGTCCAAGAAACAGATCTTAAGTTTTCAGAATTTCTAAGATAAAGCATTGTCATTATTATTATTAATAGTTTTCTGACTAGTTGGTCTCTCATCCTGTTATTATTGCTTTCCATCACATTGCTCAGAGCATATGGCTGCATCACTTTGAAACACTGATTACCATAATATCGCCGAAGTTAAGCAAAGTCAACCCTAGTCAGTACCTAGATGGGTGACCGCTTGGAAATGCTATGCGCTTTAAGTTTGGATGCATTCTATTGTCTTTCCCAGGACGCGGAAGTAGTTTATTGTCTTACCCAGGACGCGGATGTAGTTTATTGTCTTGCCCAGGACGCGGATGTAGTTTCTTGCCTTACCCAGGACGCGAATGTAGCTGATTGACTTCCCAAGATGCGGATGTTGTTTATTGTCTTACCCAGGACGCGAATGTAGCTGATTGCCTTCCCAAGATGCGGATGTTGTTTATTGTCTTACCCAGGACGCGAATGTAGCTGATTGCCTTCCCAAGATGCGGATGTTGTTTATTGCCTTACCCAGGACGCGGATGTAGTTTATTGACTTACCCACGACGCGGGTGTAGTTTATTGTCTTGCCTAGGACGTGGGTGTAGTTTATTCACATACCCAGGACGATTGTTGGTTTCATTTCGTTTGTTTTGTTTTACGGGATAATGGAGTAAAAAGTGAAGATTATTGTTGTGCTTGTTGTCGTCATCGTCATGGCAAGAAAATAAAAAAGAATTGTGATGATGATGATGATGAAGATGATCATTATCATGATGATGATTGTGTGGTGTCCCTAGTAATGTTGATGAAGAAGATATGAGGAAGGGGGAGAAGGAAAAAGATGATAACCTGAAAAAAGAGCATGAAAAATCAAAATTTAAAGAAATGAACGTTTAAATTGATACAAAAGAAAAAGATCATTATGAAAAAGAGAATAAGAAAGAAGTTGTTTTTTTAATGGATGAGGCTGGCGAGAGACACGAAATTAAGCGATTGTCAGCTTCATTTCGTCCCTTTTTGCCATTGCCAACTGTTCAATCTGGCCCAAATATACCCAGAAGCATTATATCTCATTAGGTCTAAGTTACAAAATGACATCAATTTCGCTAAATGATTTCTATAATCAATGTTCTGAACGGGAATGAAGGTAATTAAGCCTTGAGCACAATCCTCGATACCCCAACACGTCCAAGAAGCAGATCTTAAGTTTTCAGAATTTCTAAGATAAAGCATTGTCATTATTATAATAGTTTTCTGACTAGTGGCTCTGTCATCCTCTTATTATTGCTTTCCATCACAGTGCTCGGGGCATATGGCCACATCCCATTGAAACATCGATTACCATAATATCGCCGAAGTTAAGCAAAGTCAACTCTGGTCAGTACCTAGATGGGTGACCGATTGGGAATGCCATGTGTTTTAAGGTAGGATGCACAGGTGGTGTAATGAAAAATGCCTCAGAATTGTTAATCGGAAAGTTGAGTTCCAATTCCAATGGGGTCCGTTATTCTTACTTACGCGCAAATACCATTGGGAAAGGTAGGATTCCACCTCTTCTCCCCCACTCCAGCTATGGGTTAATTAGTAAAATCTGTATCACTAAACCATTATTTTCTAAAATGAAAATTACAATCTAAAAATATATTCTGGCTTTAAATAACCTGCAATGGGTTGATAAACCGTAGAAAACGAATCAGTTATTCAATCAAAACAACGTTCAGGTCGTTTTATATTCTACGAGTTTTAAGTATCCTATATAAATTGCACGTGGGGCACGTTGGTGCAATTTATATTGGATACTATAGGATAAGTTGGACAGCGTTTCAGGTTGAGAAATTGGAGAACCGAGTTCGAATTCCAGTCGAATCCACTGAATTCACTTACGTGCTAATACCTTTGGGAAAAGTATGAATCCTCTTCTTCTCCCCCAGCTATGGGTAAATAGCAGGACAGACCGGGCTCTATAGCCATGCATGGCAACTGGTCTACCGCAGAAAGAAATAGCAACTGCGGGTGAAAAATACCTCGTCAGTCATATATCGAAAGATACATGATCGCCTATGCGTGTATCACGCATGGCACATAATTGATATAAATTGCAAATAAAGCTTTCAAAGAGATATGAATTAGCGTCCTTTATCTTTAGAAACATGCAATATTGTTTTAATATTTTACAGCTAGTAATAGTGAACGTAAGTAGTGTATTCGTTATCAACACGTTAAGTGGTGTCAACGAAACGAGTTCAAATTCCAGCCAAGCCTGTTTTCTTTTCTCCCTAATACCCTTGGAAAAACCAAAACCTATATCTGTTCTCCCTAGCTATATGTGAAATAACAAAATAAACTCGGCTAGCTCTAGGTAGAGAGCAAGTAATGTAAGAGAAGGAAAACACTCTAAATTCCAATGCGTAAAGAAAGTTACGGGTAACCATTCACTCTTTCCCGAAAAGGTACTGTAGTGACATGTTAAGAGGAATGACCCTTGTGGATGTTTGTTTACGTCTGCGTGAATAACATGACCACACAATTTATATTAAACGTAAATTACCACAAAGCATGAAATACAAGAAGGAACAAAATTGTTTAAAAACAGACATTGTATTTATTCGTGTGTTGTACATGCGTAGAAGTTAAAGAATTGATGGAGTTATGTCTCTTAGACTGGGAATATTTTTACCGGAGCTCACGAAGTTGGATTAATTATTAAAATGTAGTTTTAGAAGAATAAAGTTCTTGTTGCATGTTTGGAAATGTTCTGTATGTTTGTAATGTAGGTTGGAAAAGTTTGTAAGAGTCCGTACGTACGTGAATGAGTGAAATATTATTTAACGTCTGACCGTCATGGTCGAGACGATAATTCTCTGGGACCACATTTTGCAGCAAGAAGAGAGAAGAAAAAGAAAAAGGCCATCTCGTGTTTGCTATTTATAGATAATGTAATCACGTGACAGGATCAAGAGAACTTTTTTTTATAATCCGGCATCAATTATAAAATTTAAAATAAAAACTTATTTACTATTTTAATGCCATGCCCCTTCATGTAACACTATTTAGCAACGGCAGGTTAATTGACCAATTAATTAACCACAGAAGTTAATTACGGGGATTACTTAAACCGATAGATAGAACGAAAGACATACTGAGCGATGTTCTTTTTGTTTTGTTATTTTCCCCAAACAAAGGATGAGTAAAAAGATTTTTTTATTTTATTATTTTCAAATGCGAATCAAGATAATCATTTTCCTTTCTCGCGGAGGGGCGGGGGTTTGACGCTGAGATATGCCAAATGTTCCTGAATAAGGTTAGGAATGTAACGACCCATTGTTCTCCTTCTCGCGGATAAGCTAGGGGACACGGGCGGGCAGCTGTCGGCGTTGAATCGCGGTCACATGGCGAGAATTCTGATGGTCATTGTCGTAAAAATTAGTTGATGAATCCCAGAGTTTTTAGGTGGATAAACATTAACTGTGTTATGGTGACAACAATATTATCAGAGAATGATGAAAATCCTCTGCGAGGAAAAAGGAAGGAAAAAGAGAAAGAAAGAGAGGGACGAGACTTAACAACTTAGATGATAAGGGAAAAACCACCCACAAAGGGATATTTGGCGATGTTATTTTGATAATGGGAATGGCGAAAATTCTGATGGCCATTGTCGTAAAAATTAGTTGATGAATCCCAGAGTTTTTAAACAGATAAACATTAACTGTGTCATGATGGTGAACTTATATTATCGGAATAGGTCATCTGTCGACCGCACGCAAAGCCCAACCTTGAGTCAAGGAGATGTCGGTTGGACAAATTCGCCTATGATAACAAGCTATGTTGATGGAATTTTTAATTAACTCAATTTCACCAAAATTCCATCCACTTAATGTTGACGGAAACCTGATGGAAGAATTCCATATGCCGTGACGTTGGATAAAAATTGAGATTATCACACCCACATTGTTGGGCGCCCATTGGCCGAATGGTAGCGATGGCCAGGCGGAGGTGATCATGTGACGCAGGGGGGAGGCCTGCCACCGCCCATTGAGAGGATAGGTATGAGATGTTACTGCGAGGAAGTGGGAAAACCGTTGACGCCCTCTAAGGTATGGTGAGATACCCATATGAGAACAGAAGAAGGTGGGAGTGGAAGAAGACTTCCAAAAATGGAAAATGATAAATATTTCTGACCGAAAACAAAGAAAATCCTTATTGGGGATTTGAAATCAACGTGGTGGCCACACCACGTCCGACCCCACGCCAGGTTTTGATCGGCGTCCATATAAGCAAACGTCTTCGGGCGTTTTGAGAGTGCAGTGCAGTCCAGGCAGAGAGCAGTGCAGTTTGCAGAGAGATCCAGTCGAGCCCAAGAGACAGGAGACTCGGAAGATAACGTCCCGCAGAGGTGACCGCACGATTCCATGCCTTCCGACTTAGACTTCTAACCGAGAACAGATTTGTTGAAGTCCGACTTTAGATTTCCCACCAAAGCCAGTTTTCGACTTAGACTTCTAATCAAGAACAAATTATAGAGGTCTGACTTATATTTTCCACCAGAGCCGACTTTATTAAAAAACAACCCAGATATCCAAAGCTAGCTAAGAACGCAAAAGTGTTAAAATCCACATTTTGTGGGGCTGGGAGAGAAAGAGAGAGACGCACCCCTGTAACTCAACAAACCGACATAAAATTAATCGCTATTCCTAACCAGTCGCTCGCCTTGAAGTTGTTGTTTGTGCTTTTGTTTTTTTTTGTCTACATTTATTGTGCAGTATCACCTTGACCCGGATTCGGCTGGCACTACGGCCCGACGTTTGATTGATCTGGTCAACCTAAGATCAAATCACAACGTGGGTAGGTTGAATCGAGATCAAAGCAGTTGCTTCGGTGACCCGGCGTTGGAAGCGAGCCGGGTACGACAAGTTGGTACTAGAACCCAACAAGACCTCAACCGATGTCCCAGGGTTAGCCCGTCACAGGTGGTGTCGAGACTGCAGGACTGCGCCAGAGAGAGTCAGAGGTCACGAGTGGTGTCGTGGCTGTAGGATCGCGCCGCAGAAGGGGTCGGGCGTCACATATTGGCGTCGTGACCAAAGGACGGCGTCACATTCAGGACGTCGGTGATTATGACTCCATCAATTTTTCTTTGTCATCTGTGAACTATCATACTATAGCGACCATCATCACACACACACATACATACCTATACAAATTCAAATTTCAATAACAATCATTCATTGGATAATAAATCAACACTACTGTGTAATAGACAATTTATAAATCGCAGCTAAGCGACAATTTTGTAATCGCTATATTTTCATGGTGTCGATTTTGTGCACTTTTGGGAGAACCGGATCCCAAGAGCCATCTCAGCTTAGTAAATATTTTCAGGAAATATCAGATTCTAATTGGTCAATAAGCACACAAGTGGGCGTGACTAAGTTAAGTTTTCATTTAAAGGGATTTATGAAGAATTTTCTATTCTTTTTAGAGAGACCATTAATAATAATAGAATTAAATCCCTTGAGGAAGACAAAAGGGAAAGGGTTATTCACTCCTTCTTAAAGATTAAGCAATTTAGCATCCAGCTGAAAATATCAAATGGCAAAAACTTGACTTAGTCATGGAAGCCCCGTGTGGTTGGTGTCTCAAGCTTCTTCAAAAATGTACATTTTTTATAATAAAAATTAATGAATAAATAAATAATATGTGTATAAATCATACATAATGGACTATTCCGTTTTGATCGCGGGAAAAGGCGGAAAAGACATATCAGAGATGATACTTGGTTTCAGTGAGAAAGAAAGAAAGAAAGAAAGAAAGAAAGAAAGAATGAAAGAAAGCGTGAAGTGTTTAACGTCTCCTACCAATACCTCATACATAATGGACTATTCCGTTTTGATCGCGGGAAAAGACGGAAAAGACATATCAGAGATGATACTTGGTTTCAGTGAGAAAGAAAGAAAGAAAGAAAGAAAGAAAGAAAGTGTGAAGTGTTTAACTTCTCCTACCAATACCTCATACATAATGGACTATTCCGTTTTGATCGCGGGAAAAGACGGAAAAGACATATCAGAGATGATACTTGGTTTCAGTGAGAAAGAAAGAAAGAAAGAAAGAAAGAAAGAAAGAAAGAGTGAAGTGTTTAACGTCTCCTACCAATACCTCATAAATAATGGACTATTCGGTTTTGATCGCGGGGAAAGACGGAAAAGATATATCAGAGACGTGAGATAAAGAAAGAGAGAAGTGTTTAACGTCTGTTTCAGGGAAATGGAAAAAGTTTTCAATTTCAAATCTTTTCATTTGTATACCCTTACTTCTTAAATATCGACCAGTATTCATATTTATGATTGCTATTGACTTTGACATGGAAGCCATTCTTTGTGTTTCTACCCTTTTTAAAAATTATTTTTTAATATAAAAATAATTCATAAATTACTTTTCAGTTAACTTAAGGCGCAACCGCTTTTCAATGTTCCTCCATTACTTTTTTGACAGGACGCAGGTAATGTCGCTCTTTTATTATTTGCCACAATCGCATAGAACAGAATGCACAGGTTTTTCGATTATGTTCTCTTCTAAACAGGCCTTGGTATAATCGAAGGATAGAAATCCTTTTTGAATAATATTGTGTTGTACACAAAGTAGCCGTCCTGGGTAAGACGTTAAACTACCTCCAGCAGCAAGGCCTCTGATCAGGAGGTTTTGAGGAGCGTGGAACTACCTCTTAATTGCTGGTGTTCCCAGGTCCACCCTGACCCAGGGTGGTAGTACCTGTTAGGGTCCCATCTATAGGCAAAAGTTTCCATAGGGATGAGGAGAAAATTAGAAACAGCAGAAATATGGTTCTACAGAAGGATACTGAGAATTCTATGGATGGTGGGAGTAAACAAAGAAGTCTTAAATAAAATAATAACAGAAAAAAAACACTTATATCTTGAAATGACAGCTGGAATTCCTTTAACGCATAATTATGAAGGTGGGCTTAGAAAACAACCATTTCCAGATATATTGAGGACAAGAGAGATAATAGAAGGCAACAAACCACTTAACTGAGGAGCTTGTGTTAATGGGTGTTTGGCTTTAGCAAAGTGAGAAACACTGCACAGAGCCACACGAGATAGATAAGTTCTGGAGAGCAATGATGGCCTATGACCGGATGGAACGGAACACATCGACGAAAAATCAAGTTGTAGTGTTGAGCGAAAATACTACTGGCGCAGCCTAGTCTATGTTCAATTTGTTTATTTCCTATTCTTCACAAAATAGGCAGAGATTTTTTGCTTAGAGCGGGGATTTACCTGTTCTTGAGGGGCACGGTGGAGTAATGGATAGTGGCTCGGATGGAGGAATCGGGCAGCCGAGTTCGAATTCCAGTTGGATCCATTACATTCACTTACGTGCTAATACCCTTGGGAAAGGTATAAATCCTCTTTTCCTCATCCCAGCTATGGGTAAATAGCAGGACAGACTGGGTTCTATAATCTTGGGTGGCAACCAGTCTCGGAGATGGAAAAAACTCTGAATACAAAACCGGCCTGGAGCGAGTCGAGCTCCGTCAGGCTATCTTGCCCAAGAAACATCACTTCTACTGTGGCTGCAGTAAACATGACACTACGGGTCACGGGATAAAAAAAAAGTTTGATTATATTTTCGATTAATATTCGTAGCGGCTAAAAGACTGAAACTCAACAACTGACTCTGCGTCTCCGTGGAATACGATTGCAAATTTTGCTAAGCCTGTACATGTGTGGTAGCTGTCTGCGTTCATTCCCCACGAAGTAATCCTTGTTTTTGCTCAGGATTTGTGACAACGTCATTTCGGTTTTCAGGACTGGATACTTTTTTTTTACCTTGCTGTAGCTACCGTCCCCAACTAGGATTGCCGATTTCTCTGAGTATTCCTACTTGTCCATCACCTTCGTTACTTTGGCCTTGTCTGCTGGCAATATGATGATATCCACATCACTCTGCGGGATTTTGATAGCCGATTTTTCCTATCTTCTGATGGGAGGCTTGGCATTCGCCAATGCCTGTCTCAACTCGTCAGCCACGGCTTTAAGGATTTTTAATGCTGCCTACTCAATTCTTGCTAGTTTTCCTTCCTTTTGACTTTCTCTTTTCAGGATTTTCTTTCTTACTTTCTTTTTCTTTCTTTCTTTTTTCTTTCAGCGTTCACCGGTAAGATTTTCTTTTTTCCAATTTCCTATTCCATGCGCTTCCATCTTAATTTATTTCTTTCCGACTCGGCCTTTAAGTTCTTCTTTCTTTCTTTTTACGTTTGCCTCCATTCAAGATATTCTTTCTTTCTTTCTTTTTTCTTTCTTCCTTTTTGTTTCCCTCTATTCAAGACTTTCTTTCATTCTTTATTTATTTCTCTCTTTCTTTCTTTCTTTCTTTCTTTCTTTCTTTCTTTTCGTTTCCCTCCATTCAAGAGTTTCTTTCTTTCTTTCATTCTTTATTTATTTATTTCTCCCTTTCTTTCTTTCTTTCTTTCTTTCTTTTCCCTCCATTCAAGACTTTCATTCTTTCTTTCTTTCTTTCTTTTCGTTTCCTTCCATTCAAGATTTTCTTTTTTTCGTGTTTCCCCACCTTTGAGAGTTTTCGTTCATCCTTTCTTTTTTCTTTTCGTTTCCATTCATTCGAGGTTTTCTTTCTTTCTTTTCACGTTTCCCTCCATTCCAGTTGTTCTTTCTTTTCTTTTCTTTTCTTTTCTTTTCTTCTCTTTCTTTCTTTCTTTCTTTTTCTTGTCGCGTTTCCCTCCATTCAAGTTTTTCTTTCATTTTTCTTTCTTTCTATCTTTCTTTCTTTCTTTCTTTCTTTCTTTCTTTCTTTCTTTCTTTCTTTTCAAGTTTCCCTTAACTCAAGTTTTTCTTTATTTCTGTTCAGATTACATGTTTTCTTTCTTTTTACGTACCCTTTTCAGTTTTGTCCATTCTTTCTTTTCCATTCCGTTGTTCTTTCTTTCTTTATTTATTTATTTATTTGCTTTCTTTTCACGGACTTCTTTCAATTCCTTTTTGTTTTTCTCTTTACGCGTTCTCTTTTCAAGTTTCTTTCGTTTTTCTTTCTTTTTTCTCTTTGCTATTTTTCCATTCTTTTTTTACACGTTATCTCTTTGCAGATTTTCATTCTTTCTTTCTTTTTCTGTTTCCGTTTAATTTTTTCAGTTTTTCTTTATTTATTTGTGCGTCCCTCCTCCAAGTTTTCTTTCCTTTCTTACTTTCTTTTCATGTTTGAAATTTCATTTCTTTATCCTTTCTGCTCACGTAATCCTTTTCGCCTAGCGTTTATGTTTATTTTCACATTCCCTTTCTATTGAGTATTCTTTTCATTAAATTACACGAAAAGAAAGAAGGATAGAAAGTTCTCATTCCGTGAATTCTTTTCTTTCAAGATTTTCTTTTTCTTCACACTATCCTTACTTTTAGCTTTTTCTTTCCTTTTTCTTTTCACTTTCTTTTCTCGTAATCGTTTCTTTTAAGCTAAAAATTCTTTTGACGTAAACAATTCTTTTGTGTTTTATTTTCTTGCTTTCAATTTTTGCTTTTTCTTTCTATTTTTATTGACGTCATTTTTTTAATTATTTCTTTTTTATTGCATTCCTTTTCATTTTTCTCTTTTCGGTTGCATCATTCTGTTATTCTGTCTAGTGTTTGTTTTAATTAGTATGTCTAGTTTACGACTTTTGGAATCAGTTATAATATCGTCTGTTTGAAATCGAAGTCACCTGATCAAGAGTTTGGATCATATCAACATACTTCGGTGAGAGGCGCTCTCTTGGGTGTGTAGTACCAGGCTAAGTGGGTTATTTGGTTGTAGGACAAGTATGAAGAAATGTGAATACACTAAGTGACACTGAATATGGGAAGAAATAAACAAATGAGAATACGCACACAATAGTTATTATATAGTATTTATTATTGTTTCTTGTAAATCTCTATATATAAAACAGAGGATGTCTGTATGTCTGTGTGTTTGTCTATCTGTCTGTCTGTCTGTGTGATACTTTTTCACTCGAGAACCATCCAACCAATTTTGACCAAACTTGGCAGATACATTGTACAATGTAAGAGATAGGTTCTTAGCGTAAAACATCGATTTTTTAAAAATCTATAATCGATAAAGCCGAGCAAAAATCGATAACTTCAAGTTTTTCCTAACGTTTTCGTTAAAACTCGGTATATAGGTTACTTACATCATGACGAGCTCAATGATACGTCATTTTTATTTCTACACCACTGCGTTTAGCGAAAAACGAAAAATGGATTTCAAGACAAGTTTTCAACACAAATTTTAAACTAAAAACTCCCTCAATTTTCAAGTAATCTAATACAAACTTCACTCAATTATAGCCAACAATAAGTTGATTAACAGTCATTTAACTTGATAATTGAGTCCACCCATATAGTGAAAACCCGCGTAAATAGCGAAAAATGGCGATTTTTACTAGTTTCTTATTTTTCGTTAATCCTTCAACCAATTTTCATTAAACTTAGCAATTGTTTTATAAATGTATCCTCTTTTACTTCCCTGGTAGCACACTGATAAATTGAATTTCAAAAACTCCAAAATAATTGCGGTCTTAAAGTGGTCTTCATGTTGCCTATTTTACCCCTTGATGTCCTCTGCTAACTTCGATTGAATAAATACAGACTATTTCTATTATATCAGTAACTGCATTAATTCAGAATGTTTTTTAATGAAAGTACTTTAAAGTGATTGAAGAAGATAGACTCTGTTACAGATTAACATGATGCTGTTTTTGCTCCATTCTAATTGAACGCTTTTTTTATCGACCAGCTAGGTAGGGCTGCTAGTGTAAGATAAGGAAGACGTTCATACTACGAGGGTCATTCAATAAATAAGTTGAATGTTTCGGTATAAGGACATCTAATACAGATAGAAGCTTACTCTTTTTTTTTTTTTTTTTTTTTTTTTTACTTCTTTTTCATATGGATTTACTTTCTTTTGCAGATAAAAAAAAACTTTGAGAGTTTTGGCGATTAACAAAGATGGCCGACCAAGAAGCATGCTCTAGGATTGAACAGCGGTCAGTTATCAAGTTTTTGGTTGCTGAAGGGTTCAAATCAGTTGAAATTCATAGGAGAATGTCAACTGTGTATGGTGCCACATGTTTCAGCCGAAAAAATGTCTACAAGTGGGCTAAATTGTTTAAAGAAGAACGGAGCAGTGTTGAGGATGAAGACAGGCCTGGGAGGCCTACAGAAGTGAGGTCTCCTGAGGTGATCGAATCATCAATGACCTCATTCAGTCTGACAGAAGGGTGACAGTGGTTGACATTGCAAGGACTTTGAGCTTATCTGTTGGGACAAACGCAGGGGTCATCAGTCCGAAGGAGTCATCTTGCATCATGACAACGCAAGACCTCACACAGCAGCGCAAACGGTGCAGACCATCAACGAGCTGGGCTGGGAACTGCTCTCTCATCCCCCTTACAGCCCAGACCTTGCCCCTTCAGACTTTCACCTGTTTGGTCCCTTGAAAACGTTCACGAGAGGCACGAAGTTTAAAAGTGACGATGAAATCAAAAGTGTTGTGAGCGACTGGCTGAGACATCAGTCCAAAGGTTTTTACGCTGAGGGAATACGGAAGCTTGTGCACAGATGGGAAAGGTGTGTGACAGTGCTGGGAGACTACGTTGAAAAAAAAGTAAGCTTCTATCTATATTAGAAGTCCTTATACCGAAAAATTCACCTTATTTATTGAATGACCCTCGTAGTTTTTCGCCGTGTGCCATATCTAAGCTTTGGTTAGTCAATCACTATAATAAATGCCAAGTTGGATGTGTGTTAAAATTTTCACCGTATGAAATAATATCTGCATTTTCGCTTTTCTTATTTACAGATAATTGAAGTGCTATTTAAATTGATTGGTCAGTTCGTAATAAGTTGGGATTTGGGGGAATTTGTAAGTTAGCGATCAGTAGACTTTTGCCCACCCTCTAAATTTTTCAGAATCGAATCATTTTTTCATCATTTTAGAAGATAGGTGCTTCTCATAATATAAATCAAATCAATCCCACTAGTTTACGGCCGTAACACATTGAATCACCGGTTCCCGTGCGATCACCGACTCATTGAACGGATTCCTAGTAGCCCATGCCTTAAAGAAACACAAAAACTTGTTCTCACAAATACAGCCCACACCCTACAAAGGGCTTTATCTATGTATATCTATAATTCTCAAAATGTATGTTTGTATGTTTGTGTGTGCGATCGAATGTTGTTTGTGAATTTTCAGTTTTCATTCGATTTCAATTAATTTTTTTTGTTTGATAGATAATTCTTCAGTGCCTGTTTTGAGTCCAAATTGTTGGCGACAATGGCTCTCCACTACTTCCTGTGCAATATAACTGTCAGCAACGTTTTACTATTTACTATCTGTTCTTGGATATATATCTTTCATGAAATCTTTAATAAAAATAGTTTAAATTATTACAATAATACTATTTATTATTATACAGTTCCTTACCAGCACCACCCCTCCATTCAAATTGTTAAGCCCCTCCATTTGGGGATGTGCCTCAGTTGCCCCCAAATGTTGTTACTAATATTTGATTTAAGGTGGGCTGACTTTAAACTTAAACTGCTCAAATTGAACGGCAAAATATCCCAGTAATGAAAAACCTAGTCAAAGACGGGTTATACTCAGTCAGTCAGTGATACACGCGTAGGCGATCACGTATCTTTCGATATATGACTGACGGGGCAGATTTTTTCCAAAGAAGGTTTTCATTTCTGCGGCAGACAAGTTGCCATCTGTCCTACTATTTACCCAGATCCAGAGAAGAATAGGATTCATAAATTTCCCAAAGGCATTAGCACGTAAGTGACTGTAATGGATTCGACTGGAATTCGAACTCGGCTCTCCGATTCCCCAATCCGAGCCGCTATCCATTACTCCACCATGACTCAGCTAGTGCAAAGTATGTGTGAGGTTTTTTTTTTTTTCAAAACTGCTCGGTGCAAAATATCATCATGCCATTTCTGACCTTAGGTCTCTGGTCGGGACCTGGAAAGAAATGTCTATACACCAGGAATCAAAGGAAATAATAATAATAATAATAATAATAATAATAATAATAATAATAATAATAATAATAATAAAAGACTACAAACAAAAAAAGTGCCTCCTTATTGATATGGCAGTCCCTGCAGACTGCAATGTATCTTTGAAGATATTCGAAAAGCTGACAAAATACAAGGACCTTGAAAAAGAAATCTCAAAAATGTGGCACATGGAAACATCAACAATCCCTGTTGTAGTTGGAGCCCTTGGACTGGTTGGAAAAGATTACAGGAGGCTGATTGAAGGGATCCCTGGAAGTCCATGCCTCAAAGAGATACAAAAAATTGTTCTCACAAGTACAGCCCACACTTTACGAAGGGCTTTATCTATGTAATTTTTTTTTTCAGTGGAAAGTGTCATGATGCCATTTCTAACCTTAGGTCCCTGGGCGGGACCCGGAAAGAAATGTGTAAACGCCAGATATCAAAGAAAATTAAAAATAATAATAATAATAATAATAATATTAATGATAATGTACTTGGCCAACTTTCTTTTATTGACCGTTTCCTCAAACACAGCTCTCTTTCCTCCTTCAACTGGCTATGTGTGTTTTTCACTTATTTATTTGTTTATTTCCAGTCTAGGCTTCTTTCTTCATCGGCGTCTTTTCTTCGTTCTTTTTGTTCAACTCCTCTCTACTTTTAGTTCCTTCTCTCTTTCTCTCGTACTGGATTTTCCCTGATTAAGCATCATTTGCTCCCACCGTATATCAGCATGCATTTTTATAATGTCAGTAGATTCTAACCAATACCCAAATCCACCATTTTGTCCCATCGGTCGAGTGGTCAGCTAAACTGGCTTGCTCCTATTGTCCTCAAACTCTCGCAAGAATTACTTTGGCGTTCGCATCCAAATGTCAGGTCCGCTTCTGTCGTCGTAACTGAATTGAAAGTGAAAGGAGAAAAAAAAACATAAAGAAATACGAAAATAGATTGAAGATAAAAACAAGTTTTCCTCAGAAAGGAGTCACTTCCTATTTTTATTTTCGACCAATCAAGTCTGTTTTGAATATGTCAGACATTTTTCATTATTCTCTTCTTTCCTCCTAACTCTTTCTTTTCACTTTTTTTTTCTTCGTCTGTCATCTTTTCTTTCTATCTTACTTTCGCTATACATATGTACATAATGATTTTCTTTCAGTTTCTGTTTGGAATTCTTTTTTTTCTTCTTTCGTCTCACGTTTCTTCACTTCGTTTCTAAGTCTTTATTTCTTTCTTCTGCAAAACAAGCAATAGTAAATATATACGTGATCGAAATACCAAATTTGGCGTATTCACCCCTCTTCATTTTCTGTCCTATTTTCATTTTCTCCACTCTCTCTTCACACTTTTCATTCGTCGATATCTTCATACATTTGCATGTAACTTTCCTCCATTTTCTTTCGACTATCTTCGTTTTTCATTCATTTTTCTTTCTTTGCTCCTTTTTTTCCCATTCCTATTAGTTTTCTCTTTATCCTTTTTATATATTGCTTTTATTATCGTTTAATCTATCATTTTGCCTTATTCTGTTAATTTATCCTTTTCCATCATTTTCCTTTCTTTTTTTTTATTAATTTTTCATTCATTCTTAGACTTGCGGCCATATCACGTTGAAACACCGGTTCTCGAACGATCACTTAACATTTTAGAAGTGGGCGATGTTCATCCATATAAATACAGTTTCGAATCAATCTGTCTGGCTAACGGCTACATTACGTTAAAACCCCTGTTCCCGTACGATCACCGAAGTTAAACAATGTCGAACCTGGTCAATATCTAGATGGGTGACCAATTGGTAACACCAGATGCATAAGCTTGTGTGTGCGTGTGAGGTAATGGAAAACGGCCTGGAATTTTTAATCAGAGTGTCGAGTTCCAATTCTAGTCAGTTTCGTTACATTCACTTACCCGCAAATATCCTTTGGAAAGGCATTAATCCGCCTCTTCTTCCCAAGCTATGGGTTAATTAATAGGACATTTATCGATAAATCATTATTATATCAAAAAGGTGTGAAAATCTAAAAATATTTCTGACTTTGAATAACTTGCAAAGGGTTGCTATATCATTCAGTCAGGTTTTTGTTCTGTTTTATAAGTTTCTTTTCTATGATATTTCTTCTTTTCTCATTTATTATTCATTCTTGTTCCTGTTCACTTTCGCGTTTCTTTCCTACGTTTCTTCCTTTTTTTTTTCATTTTTTATTCATTCTTGCTTCCGTTTCTTTCTACATATTCCTTTTCTCTCGTTTTTCTCTTACTTTCTTCTGTTCTTCGTTTAGCGTTCATGTTTTTTTCTTCCTGAATTCATTGTTCCGTCGCTTTTTTTCTTCCAGTTTTTAGATTTCATTTCTACCATTTTTCATCTTACTCCTATTTTTCTTTCATTTTTGTCCTTTTTCGTCTTCCTTTCTTTTCACCATTTTTATTCGCTTTGATCCTATTTTTTATATATACACACACACACACACACACACACACACACACACACACACACACACACTCACACACACATATATATATATATATATATATATATATATATATTCCTTTTTATACATTTTTCATTTATTCTTCATTTTATGTGCCTATTCTGTAACATGTTCCTTTGCAATCATTTCACATTCCTTTTTTCCCTCGTTTTTCAGCCATTTTTATTTCAATTTTTTCTCTCACTTTCATATCTTTTTTTCTTATTTGTATTTTCTTCGACTTCTTTCTCATTCTTTTTGCAAGTATATCGCCTTCTTTCTGCTGTCGTTTTTTTATTCATTTCACCCCAAGAAAGACGATAATGCCCCTAAGAAGCAAGATGTTACTGGAAGTGAAAGGGAATGAGAAGACTTTATTGAGGAGAAATGACAATAAGAGAACAGTGTTCAGGAAAACAGAAGATGGCGATAATGCCACTAAGACGCAAGAGGTTACTGGAAGTGGAAGAGAATGAGAAGACTTAATTGAGGAGAAAGGACAATAAATGAACAGGGTTCGGGATAAAATACTGTAACAATTTGCATTTAAATTTTTGAAGATTGTAAGTGGCAAGGAAGCAAGAAATATGAATATATATTCAGAGCTGAGAAATACGAGAGAAGAAACTATTAGAATAGAACCTACGGTTCCATCTCGCTATTTCAACAGTAAAACGATGAGACCTAATTACCAATCTAGTAGTACGTTTAAATCCATGCAGTCGAGGGACCAAGGAGTTGTATTCATTCAAACAACTGTCGTGAAAATATTTATTAAAAAAAAGGCCGAGAGAAGCCACGTCATGGCGGTGGGAAAGTGACTGAAGTCAAGATGCCAGATCAGGACCGATAACATTACAGATGCTTCTTCAGATTTTGTCAGGAATCTCAAGATATATGGTCGAAGCACTAGACAAGATATGGCAGCAATATATCATCTAAGGACGAATTGTAGATTTACAGATATGCAAGACGGTTTCTAACGGGAATACTTGTCTGGCACAATACAGTAAACTAATCTTCACCGCAGACTTAGCAATTGATTCAATATAATCCCTTCAATTCATATCAGTAGAAAACGTGAGACCAAGATGGCGCAAGCAGTTGCTCTCCTGCATGTTAGCATTTTGTGTTTTTATTTGTGTTTTTTAATATTTCTATAATTTACTCTGCACATGTCACTTTATATAACTTCCCTTTTGAACAGTCGTACACACGACCATTCGCCCTTGCATGGAGTATTGCTGCCATATATGGTCTGGAGCCCCTGCTGTTTGCCTCAGGGTTCTTGATAAGATCCAGAGACGGATATGCAATGTAATTGGCCCTGATCTGTCATCTCGTCTGCAGTCGCTCTCTCAGAGACGCGACGTTGCCTCGCTCTGTCTTTTTTACAAATACTTTCACGGTAATTGCTCCGAGGAGCTGCTTTCGCTGGTTCCTAGGCCTCGTGAATTTAAACGTCCTACGAGGCTGGCATCCCGGTCCCACCCCTTCACCGTTGAAACTGTCAGATGTAGACGTCTCTTCTACTCCAATAGCTTCATGTCTCGCACATCTCGCCTGTGGAACTCCCTTCCTTATTCCTGTTTCCCTGACAAATACAATCTCCAACTATTTAAGTGTAACGTCAATCGACATCTCCAGCTGCCTTGATCTATCCACTTCCCTTCTCCACATCCTTTCACCTTTCATTCCTATCTGCTCTCGCTCCAAATCTTCTGTAAACCCCTTGCCTTGATCGATCCACTATCTTTCTCCACATCCTCTCCTTTACCACTCCTATCTGCTCTTCCTCCAAACCTTCTGTAACCCCTTGCGTGCTAGTGGCTTCCAGCCTTGCTTGGGGTGATAAGCTTAAAAAAATAAAAATAAACACTCTCTCCTTTCTTATTGACTTCTTAAAATTCTTTTAATATATTTTTTAGTTTTTCCCCCTTATTAAACTGTTCTTCGGTCTTGTTCTTAATTTCTCGCCTCTTCTGTACCTTTTCACATACTTTCATTCTTCCTCCTCCTCTTTCTCTCTTCTTTTTTGCCTCTTCTCTTACACTCATTTACATCATCTCAATTTCTCATGGTCTCTCCTTCTACTTGACTCTAATTACTTCATTCTGTTTTTCCTTCTTTCTCGTTCGTTTACTTTTATTCCTTATTTTCTATATCAATCGGGACCATTTTCTTTTTAGATTTACCCTTACACGTATTTTTCTTGGTTTTTTATCTTCTATTGCACTTAGAATTGTTTCGTTTTTCGATTAAGTAACGACTTTTCCTCCGCCTCCTCCTCTTTCTTCTTCTTCTTCTTCTTTCTTATTTTTTGTATCTTTTTTTTTATTTTCTTGCACATGTGCTTTTTCCTCCTTCAAACAATTACATCTTTTCTCTTTCATATATTCTTCTTATTTCTCTTTTCCATGTTTTTTTATTGTCTCTTTTTCTTTTTTCTTTCCTTTTTCTTTCATTTTTCTTTTCTTTTCTTATGCTTTTTCTCCTGCTACTCACTACTCGCCTTGTTTCTTCCTTTTTCCTTTTCTTTTTCGTCTCTTTTCTTTTGCATTTTTCCTTCTTTTTCTTTTATTTCTTATCTTTCTCTTCTTCTCCACACAGATATTGATTTTTGACTTATTTATTCCTTTTTCCCTTTTCTTTTTTATCTCATCTTTTTCCTGACTTACTTTTTCTTATCTTTCTAAGTTTTCTTTTCTTCGACTCACAAATACTTTCTGCATCTGATTCTTTTCTTTCGACCACTTTCTCTTCTAGCATCCCCTTACTATTTTTCTCTTTCTTCTTTTCTCTTGTATACTTTAATATTTTCTGCAACCATTTCCAATAATCCAATAAAGCAAAATTACGTAAATCTATATACATGGTGCGATGGGTAAATTGTCGCCATTTTAAATTTTTTTTTTTTATTTCACGCATGCGCGTTATTTGTTTTTTATTGTGTCGACTGCACAGTATAGCAGTGACTCTACTATACTGTACAGTAGACAAAATGTGTGCAACGTCTGTGAGACAAAAAGCACCATGACGCAATTCACTCCGCCAGAAAGCTATACTGCTTGGCATTCGCACCTGAAGCTCCAATACGAACATTTCAGGGTGTTTGGTGTCAATCTGAGGACAGTGCAGACGATTCTGAAAGAGCTGGATGAGTCTAATGGTAATTATGGCAACTCGTTTCTTTTGGGGGTGGGGGTAATGTGTTATTGTTAATGGATACAAACTTTCGCCATTTTATATCATTAACTAATCTACTTTTTGTACGAATGATTCATTGTAATATAAATTGAACTGCACCACATATTTGATTTAAAAGAACTGATCCGACGCGCAGATTTTCGGGATAACAACTGAGACATTACTCTATTTATTAAACAATTTAGTTCATGCCACATTGACTGATAAACTCCTACAAGAAAAAGATTCTCAAATTGCGATATTAGTAAAAAAAACGCACTCTCTTAAATTTTCAAAAAAATTCAACTTTAGCGTAGCGACTGCACGCTCCAAAATCCGTTATCAATAACACATTTCTAAAAAATCATATTTCGATTTGCATTTAATTTTTCGTCTCGGATGCTATCTGGATTTTACTAATAAAATAATTTCCATGCCTGTAGATGACTGAATGTACAGTTGAAAGTGCTTGCGTAATAAAAAAAGACCTTATACAGCTTATAATTATTAAAAACAAGGATGATAACCTTCATCGAGTGATTTCTAGGTTAATGCAACTTTAAAATTTTGTTTGCGAAAAGATTTCGCCATTTTATATCATTAACTTTACTAATCTACTTTTTGTATAAATGATTCATTGTAATATAAATTGAACTGCACCACATATTTAATATATATATATATATATATATATATATATGAAAAAAAGTTAACCTGTAGAAAAAAGACAATATGTATAAAGGCACAATACAATAGGAAAACTGTATTATTATCCGACGCGTTTCGTCTAATGTAGATTATTTCAAGGCAGAACCGAAAATTTATTGAAATCAAAGTAACTATTAACAACAAATAAAATGTCCTTAGCAACTGGAAGAATACAATAGCGTTTTCTAAATTCTGCTAGTTACTGAGGACATTTTATTTCTTGTTAATAGTTACATAGC